>JAJVSH010000065.1:181497-405548 GCA_021460005.1 Tetramorium alpestre | reverse complement strand
TATATCCGATGTAATAGCGACTTGTATGGTAGCAATGACGAAACAGGAAATTACGCGTCCCACTGACGATTTATCACTGATGCAATTGCACGATT
This sequence comes from Tetramorium alpestre, assembly GCA_021460005.1. Lineage (NCBI taxonomy): Eukaryota > Metazoa > Arthropoda > Insecta > Hymenoptera > Formicidae > Tetramorium > Tetramorium alpestre. The sequence continues at coordinate 405,453 of JAJVSH010000065.1, read as the reverse complement.
GCGATGCGTCAATCAACAACACTTAATTTTTAAATATTATATCATATTTAAAATGCTTTTACTATGCAAATTCCTTATTGCATACTCTTACGAATGATCTTGCATCTACATTACATGTACATACATGTGAGCATTATGTCATCTATTCCTGTATTACAAGTTAAAAATAAAAATGAAAAGAATTTTCTTCGTATCTTTAAAAATCTGTTGCTTTTTAACTTCTTTACCTTATTTTTTATGTTTATTTTTTATTTGCTATATTAAATCATAGCAATGTAAAAATGCATATATTAAAAAAACAATTGCACGAAGAATTGAGATTACTAAATACGAAATACGGGCAATCTCTTCTATGTAAGTATCTCTTGTAGTATCGTCAATTCTTCGACCCTGACCACATACCGAAGCACTGGCCTATAAAACGGTCTCGACGCGCCCATATAACCTTTTACAACGGCTGAATCCGGCATAGCATAAAGATTTTAATGCTACTTTTCAGAAACGACGGTAAATCTAATCGATAATCAGCGTTTAACTGGAAATCGATTTCTCACACGCAAACAGATGAATTACAATTAATGTTATGAATTTTTATGATATTACAGCGACTGTATAAAGCAACTGCATTTTATATGTTTAAATAGAAATTGTTATTTCATTTAATACATAAATTTTTATAGTTAAAAAAATTTGCTACATAAATTGTAATTAATAATTTAATCCTTAAAGGAGATTAATGCATTACTTTTTTTAAACTCAAATTGCATGATATACAATTTAATCAAAATATATTATGTTCTCATTCTAATTCTTTCGTGTAGCATTCCATACATTATAGCTGCTTTAACTAATGTAACGGCATAGTAAATGAGGTTACAAAAGTGCGGCAGTAAACGCGACAATGTTACTTATGCCTCTGCGATATTCGGATAGGCTGCGAAAACAGATTTAAATAACAGTAAACATCGCCAACATATGTTTCGCTTTTTAAAGAGACAATTTAACCGTTCGGGATCGTAGAAACAGACACTTTCTTAGTCAAGTGTTGGACAGAGAGGCAACTCTGCGAAGATACGAAGAATGAGAAAGAGAAAGAGATTCTATTCAAAAAGAGCGAGATACCGCAATAACCGCGCAATCTTGCTTTCTACCATTCGGAATGCAAGCTTCATTTCCGCTATAATATTGCAAATTACATCAGAAACATATCTTTGGTTACATTCCAAGTAGTTTGCAAGTTCGATAATAATGGCTGCGGCAAAATTGGATAAATCAGAATATAAAGCTTCTGTCTGTGTAAGAGATACAGATATACATATATTGCTTCATAATTTTGTAAGAATTGTATTATTTCAACATTATATATCTGTTATAAAAAGATTACTGCTAAACTTTTAATTTCGTAATCATAATCGAAATTAATCAATATAAAATATTCTTTGAAACTCAAATATTATAAAATAAAAATAGAACTCAGTTAATTGTCAATGTTTTCTTAATATTACTGATAATAGCAAAAGTTAATATTTTACAAACAAAATAATATTTTAGTAAAAACTTATAAGTTAATAATGTTTGAAATAATATTTCAATAATTTTACTCACATCTATTAATATTATCTATTAATTAATCTATCTGTAAGATAAACTTACGAAAATGTAAGATAGAATCAGCTGCTCTTATGTAAGTTAGAGTGGAATATATATTCCGCATTCCACAGTGCAATCGCAAGAGATGATACGCGTACATCATGCGTACAGGTAAAACATGAACTAGTCTTTGTAACGCAGGAAAACCAGTTTCTTCCATGAGAATCATTAAAGTACATCTATTTGCTTGATTTTTTTAAATTGCACACATAGCTATTGATAACGACAAGATTTAGCATTGATCAATTCGTTGACTCTTTAGAGAAAAAAACTCATTAAAATGTTTAATATTGAAATATCTAATGTTAAAAAAGAAAGATCAATTTTTCTTAAACAAATATCAGTCAAAAAATTTATTATGTTAAATTTTATTTATCACACACATCTTTTCGTGTATCAAACTTTGAGTTTAATTAAAATGCAAAGTTTACAGTAGCTTGGCAAACACAGCAGTTTACAGAATAGTGGTTATTTAGGAATTGATACTTCGGGACAGCACATACAGAGAAAAAAAAAGAAGAGCAAAATTAATATCACAATATATTACTCTCTAAGGTTACGTTCCAAAACTTCCTCTTCGAAGAAAATTTTACTAAAAAGCCTATATTATCCGTAACATAAACTATAGCGTTTTAGTCAAATTTTCCTCGGAGAGGAAATTTTGGTACGTAACCTAAACAACATTTGACAATAAAGATCGCTACAATTTTACAATTTTACTTTGTCACTGTAGTATTACGAGATTAGTTATTTAAAATGCACCAAGAAGCCTTGGGGTGCTTGGCGCAAACCTTGACCGCGCCATATTGTAACAGGGTCGTTGGTATCGTGAGTGTTTATCCTGCCAGCCGGGGCACTAGAATAGAACCAGGCCGGTCTCGACTCATCGAGAGAGGTCTTATTGCCGAGGAGGCAACCAACAATGAATAAATATAAATGGCTGTCAGTGTATAAAGTAAGATGTTCAACAGTCCATCCGAAATACTGATTTCGCAAGGACAAATGCAAGTGAAATTGGCAACTAATTTCGAAAGAGATTTAATTTAACGAAACTCAAAGGTAACATTACACTGAATTATTTAATTTTTAAAAATAGTAGATAATAGCTCTTCAAGTTTGAAGTTTGAAGTTTTATAGAACCTATTCAAATATAAAGTTGTTTTTTTTTTTCTAAAACTTTTACTAAAACGTAAGGATTTTCTACTTTTCCTCTTGAGAGTGTGAGAACTTTACGTCTTGAGCAACGAAATCTCAAAAGTGGGTCGTTGTTACGGTAATCCTTTAACACCGGATACAATCAAGACGAGAAAGGATAACAACATTACAACAACACAAAAACATACTCAGTTACCATCTACGTCAGGTCATTCCGAGAAAATCGGAAGAAATCTTTCAATTCTAACTAAAGAAATGCGGCGCTGCTCGTTCCAATTATCCGGAGTCCAGAAGAAGATAACGGAAGAATTGACCGCGTGGTAGTCATTAAGTTTTCAACAATACGCGATCACGGAGAGAAGCAATGCAGGCGCGGATAGCTATTATTGAGGAAGATGGCCGAGTAGCGGAGATAAATAGACGAGAACAGTAACAACCAGCTTCAAGTCGTCCGCATTAAGTTCGAGCAACATGGAATGCGCCATCAAACATCTTCCGACTATGGACAATCATTGCATGCGGCATGTGAAAATATATAAACGTGATACAGAATACAAAAAAAAATCACATTTCCATGAATAATGTTGCACAACATTAATAATTTTTTTATAAATATTATAGTAATATTTAATAAATATTGCAAATTTGATAAATTTACCTTGTTTCTATTTTCCTATTTCTATTTTCAATTATTGTCTCTAAGCCTAAATTCTTACGCATTTTTATCATTCTAAAATATTCTAAAATCGTCTCATGTATGAGTGATTACGTATGACAAAATTTAAAAAAAAGACAAATTCACAATAATTTTGTAATCAACCTATTTTCTATCACGTTTCTTCGTGGTTCCCATTATTTCACTCGGTTCTTGGGAGCTATATACAACCGACCGATTATCCTGGAAACACCGATCTTACCGCGGAAAAAGAGATGCGAGATGAAAAATGCATTCCTCGATGCAACTCGGTACCTTTTATGTCGGTAGTGAACGAATACTCCGTCGAAGAAACGAACGATGCGGCGCGGTTGGTATACTTATTTTAGAAATACTTCGTAAAATAATTTACAACTTCACAATTATATCGTCGACGTATAATCACACGACTGACAGTATCCACGATAAATAAATAGAATGCACTGAATTAATACTTTTAGAGATAATATTGTATTTTGATATTTAATATTAAAATATTCAAAAACATTCACCTTGAGATGATTTACTGCTGCATAAAACGAACCATATGTTTAATTCAACGAACTAAGAATTATTCAGTCAAATAAAAAGATAAAACTGAAAAAATTTCTACTTTTTCACGATTTCTGTTTTTACGATGAAATTCAGGCTAACTCTTTATGTCAAGCTTTAAAAGTGGCTTTAAAATAAAGCTTTAAAAGTGGCTTTAAAATAAAGCCACTTTTATCATTTTATACAAAATTGTATAAAGATCTCATTTTAATAAATTTATCACAGATTCTTTGATATTTCTGAAACGTTTTAAAATAATTTTTTGACAATAAAAAAAATCTTCCTTTTCTTTAATACAAATAATAATAATAATAATAATTAAAATATAATGCAATTACATTTTTCAATGATTCTTAAGCTAAAATAAACACAGCTAAATTAAATAAATAAAAATAAAATTTAAAAATCTATTTAGGAAATTGAGAATTTTCTTTCAACATGTTTGTCACTTGTCGCACATGTAACAAGTGTGTGATGTGGAATATAGGTTGCGGTAGCAAAACCGTTTGTCCCGACGTGATATTGCGAATTAATGACAGTTTGAACCGGCCTTTCTGACATCATAAAAAGCACGTGCGATCGACACGACGACATGACGGGGACGCGCGATCACGTCTAGATTGATTCCTTTTCCCTGGCGATCGTAATCGAGGCGAAAAATGGGAACGGTAATGCCTAGAGGTAACGGCGTCACGGTTGAGCGAATAACGCATAGATCCGTTACTTTTACGGACGTCGCGCCTCGCCGAATCTGTCGAGTTTTCTAACACATTAAGCGAACGATGCCAATAATGCGTTTGTCATAACATAAAATCGACGATACCATGAATTTGTAACGACTCAAATTATCCAGCAACTATAAATATGTTGTCGTAGAATTAGAAAAGTTATTTTTCTTTTATTAGACAATCTTATTTTAAAAACAAGAGATTTTAACAATTTTGCGAATAAATTATTGACCAGAAATATTACTTGAATAAGAATAATTAATATCTTCTCATTCGAGAATTATTTTTTATGTCGAATCAATGATTTACTGATTTACTAAAATTATTCAAGTTCTGCTGTAATTTTCTATTACTTTCAAAAAACATCATTACGCAAACACGCATTTCTTGTCAAAATACGTAACTTGTTCCAACATAATCTACATCGAGAGGTTGAAGAATGAATAGAAGGATCGAAACAAATATATGTAAAAAGATATCTATCCATAGTTACTATTTTTCAGTCGTTCGGCAATTGATACGCTATATATCATCCTTGTGAAATGGTAGTATCTGCGTTCACTCAAATACGAAACCGATTCTGTAACGTATCGTGCGTTGCATTCGTATAATGCCAGAGAAATACTATCCATCGTCGAGTATTTCTCGAACTTAAATAAGATATCTCGAATGAAGAACTTCGCGATAGGACACAACATCTGACTGATTTATGGTTAGACGAATTGCAAACATTGTGGATTGAAAGCGCGGCGTTCTTTACAAAATATCGAGAAACTCGATAGCAAGTAAATTTAAATTTTTTTTCAAGTTTGACAACACTTTTACTCACTTTACTCACTAGATACTCGTGTGTAATAATCAATAAGAAAAATCTGCAGCGATGTAACATCGATATCTTTGTGAGGATGGAGACGGCGACAACATTCGATACGATACGAAAGTTCGATGAGCTATCATGACACGCCGTCGCTTTTCACATTGTGTTAACTGACAACGCTCGTCCTCCCCTCAGTCGGGGATCACAATAAACGCTCTCCACGGAAAAAAAAAAGTAGGAGACCGTCGCGACGCATCATTGACAGAAGAGAAAACGCGCAGAGGCGAAAGATCGTCGCCTTCGTAAGAATCTAAAAAATATGATTTGAAAACCCGTAATTATTTTTCAGTTTAGAGTATTTAAAAATCGATGAAAAAATGTAACAGTATTCTGATTTTATAAACAATGCATCTGAGTAAAAATAAATATTTTTTTATTTAATAACTATACGTACTAAAAAATACTATAAAAATATAATTCTTCTCAAGCTAAATCCAAAACAAGCAAACGAGTATAAACAAACGCGAATGAACAATTTGCTTCAAAATCAGTATTCCCATTGCACTCATTAAAGCAAATTGTTCATTCGCGTTTGTTTAGACTGGATCCGGCCTGCGACTTTACTCGCGTTGTATGTAATATACTAAAATTCGCGCTTGTAATTCACTGTTAAAAGAATTGTTGTTTATAGACAATTAACTTTCAAGATGTACAATAAATTATAGTTTATGTTATAATTAATTAAATTTCCTTAATTGAAGTTGGATAGTAATTGATCCATCCGCAATTCGCCATGTTACAGATCGGAACACGACCCCGTTAGGGTTAATTCCGACGGTATCGCTGCCCAGAAATATTCTAAGCTCGCCTCTGTGTCGTAATGAGTAATTAACGCGGCATGTCCCGTTTCGCCCGCAAACGAGATGCCAGGACAGAATTGAGAGAGGGGGAGGGAGGGGGAAAGAGAGAGAGAGAGAGAAAGAGCAGATATATACGCAGGATGCAATTACACACCTGCAACACCATTCCAGCAACACCGTGCCGTGCGCGAAAATGTTTACTCCCGCGAATTACACTTTCTCACTTTCGACCCCGAGATTCGTCAGGATTATTTATGAGTGCCTTGAAATTCCGGAAGAGAAAGATCGGTGCTCGTGTCCGGCATCCATGTTCGTCTATCCGACCGCTGTCTATCTTTAGTCATGAAACTTTTATCGACGTCTACTACTGGCTGTTTACGGCATCGTTCTCCAGACTACTTTTGTCGCAAAGACTTTCCATCACTTTCCAGACTTTTTGCAAATTCTCATGCTCGTAATGTCGTAGAGTCGTAAATTTGAAACATTGCGAAGTTTTGTTAAAAACCGTTATAAAAGATAAAGATTTTCTCTTTCCCCTTTTCTTGATAATTTCATTAATGTATAAATGTTAAAAACATATCGACACGCATAGTAATAGTTTTGATACAAACATTATTGACGAATGCAATTATAACGGAAGTAACTAATTGTTTACATATAAAATTAATTTTATTGATATCAATTGTAAAATAATTTGCATATGAGAAGATTTGTTTTGTTCTCAATTTAATCAAGCATTTTTCAACGTCATTAAAAACAATTTATCTTTAATTTTAATTAAATAATATAATCACGCATTCATACTTTACTTAAATCACTATGTATTCAGTCAGCATGAAATGAAAGCACTAGCTACGGAAGAAAACTGTTACAATGGCAATTGCGAATTGTAACAATAATAATATTAATTCATGCAGCATGTTATTAAATGCTTTCTCTTATTCCGTTCGAGTCGCCGGTCTTGCGAAAGCGTCGCGAATATATTTCTCGGGCAATTGCGCCCTTGCAAAATGGAGCAGAAACTCCAATCGAACTCCGTTCGATCGTTTATTGACAATCGAAGCCTCAGTAAGTCTATAGGTATATTTCGTTTCCACCACTATAAAATGTAAATAAATGCTAATATAAATAACATTTTTCGCATTTTTTTAAACATTTTGCTTACATTTAAATTTAAATTTAGCAATTTATATTAGTAAAGTTTTAAAAAACTCTAAATTTTAACATTTAGGCGCAGATAAAGCAGCTTTGGAGCGCGTTGAACCCGTAAGCTCTTAATTAGGCGAGTTTTATTAGTAGAATTATTGCGTAGGAAGCGCGTGCATTCTTTAGAGTGATGCAATTCTTGAAGTAATACCTTCCTTGTAGAATATTCGAATTTATCAAACGCACTGGCAAAATCTTTGAACGAAATTATTCATATCACTGAAAAAAAAAAAAAAAAGATATAACAATGTTTTCGTGAGTAATGTAGTTTATCGAAAATAGAATCACGCAACTGGCATATGCCATGGTGCGACGGCAGGATATCGAGTGGCGATTCGATAGGATATCTACAATATCCCAGAAACGTCAGGAGCGCGTGGCTTCTTCACTTCAATACGCACGAAGAATTTGCAACGCAAATTGGAAGATATCATTAAAATTTGAACGAATCAGTAGTTAGTGAGAACGAACAGCTTCCATTATAAACGGGTAGCGTGCGCTACACGTTTCACACAGATGATAATTCAATCTGAAGGGCTACTTTGTTAGGAAAGCCGTCACGTTCCTTAGGAAACTTAGGAATGCACCGCGCGTATGAAAGAAAAGTCTAGACATGTTTCCCAAAGTTATTTAATATTTTCTCTCTCGTATTTTTCTTACGAAATAAATTATAATTTACACATCAGAACGGAGAAAATTTTTCCGCGGATTATTAAGAGGCACATACTCGTAAAAATGGCGACAGAGAAAACAGACCTCGAAATTTACGGTAACTAGGAAAGCGGCAATTTGTTTCGCCAAAGCTGCGTGAGGAACTCTGCTCTAACCCATGTTAAATGATTGCAATTAAAGCACGAGATAGAAAGAGGGTAAAGAAGGAAACGAAGAATAATTGGAAGAAAGCAGAAGAAAAGCAGTCGACCATCTATTTCCACATTGCAGGAATCGCGTTTATTCAATTTGTTTAATCATCTTCCTAGTGAACCACGAAAAACTAAAAAAAAAAAGATAGTATTATTGCTGGTAAATTAAAATTTCTAGTTTAAAAATGTTTTTACGAAAAAAATTCTGTTATATTATACGTAGTATTTTGTACGTAATTTGCGTATTACAACATAATTATTAAATCAAACGAACGAAAGTGAAGTTCAATTGTATATTGAATTTAATATATTTTTATTTTATGTAATATTAATTTAGAATTTTATTTAACAACACAATCATGTGAATTGCAAATTTACAAATTCTCAGTTTATCAGTTTTTTTCGACATGTACGTATTTCAGTTTCGCGTAATAATATTAATATCACGTTAAACTAAAATTGATATTAAATTAGCGACAAACTTCGCGATGAAAAGAATATAGTACTGAGTACAGTCACGTGGATTTCATTTGAATCGCAAATAGGGTAAAACAACGCAATAACGCGTTTACAACTCGTGTCCATTGCCCGCGGAAGAACCTGTCTTGCCAGCATATTTTGTATCTTTCATTTCGTTCGCGCGCAGTCCCTTGGTAGTAGTTACATGATTCTTCGTTAATCGCGACGGTTTCTTCGAGTAGCGAATAACGTGAATGCTGATTTCTTTCCGTGCGAAAAACTATGGTCTGTCGACATCGTAGTAGCAGTATGACTAACGACAACGTATCTACTATCATTACGTCCAAGTAACTCCAAAGAGACGACCAGTCCGTAGCAATTTACCGAGTGGAAACTGCAGACGATACAATTTAATCTTAAATCTAAATTATTTTACGACAATCCTCTCGACTTATGCAAACGCGAAAACTTTACGTAACTTATGCTACATTTGGTTGGCGTACTGTCATATTACAACAGAATTTACTTCTATAATGATTATATAAAGATAATTTGTGTGATTAGATTAGATTACTCAACAATAAATATAAAATAATGATATTATCTTTCTACAATGCCAAAGAAAATATAATAACAAATATGTATTGTTTTTCAAACTAATTCTGTAGTTTTGCAGCCTTTAAAATATATGAGGAAAATGAAGCTACTTGAAAAATAATATATCTGAACTCTTATCTCTTATTCATTCGATTGCATGCCATATTACTTGCTAGATGGGTTATCGAGAAATACATTTCTGACGAGTTTGTATCTGACGTAACTGATGAATCAACAATAGTCAATGAGTCGTACCAGGAAAACATAATAACGTTAATTTAATTCCACACAATACAAATAAATCTGTAATTAACTACACATGTCATCAATTTTCATATTCTTCTAATTGCCAAAAAGTGATGTTTTCACAAAATTTTCGTATTTGCATGAGTTAAGGCAAATGTCATAAAAGAATTTAGGATATTTAGAATAAGATAAACCACCACATCTTCCTTTATAATTACATTGAATAAACCAAGATAAATTTAAATTTTCGCAAATTACGAAAATAATTTAATTTTACGGGGAATTCTCATTCTCTCTCTCTCTCTCTCTCTTGGAAATACTTTTTTTATTTTCATTAATAATTTTAGTATTAAATAAAATAACGTTCAATCTAATTTCCTGACTTGTTTACAAATAGTATCACAAGATGTTATAAATAAATATTTGAACTTTACACATAACGAATAATAATTTATTAGACACAAGACATTAATATTAATCCACTATTGTTTGATGAAAAAACTTAATACCCGAATTTGTTGCAGCGCTTAAAAGATCCTATCAGTCGCGGACGCGTTAAAATTAATCCTTTCGCTCTCGCAAATGGTTTAACACTCACCTGACCCGCGTCGAAACACTATCGTAAAAGCAACACGTACGTACGTACGTATGCACGCACACACGCACGCAGGCACCATGCATGCACGCCGGCGTTCTCCACAAAGACTCCACAAAGGGACGGATAAAAACTTAACTTGGCTACAAAGAACCATAGAAAGGGTACGAGATGGCGCCGAATAAAGTTTGCCACATTGACTCTACACCGTTCTACGTACTTCGATTTCACTTCGTATTACGTATTCGCTTTGATCACACGCTCACACGTCCCGAATTATGGCCATTGTTATTATGGGAAAAACGTTTCGACTTCGCCGATCCGTCTCGCGTCGAAAGCGATTCTCTAAGTAAATGGCTGGATAAATCTAGTCGCTGCTAATATGCTGTTAGTCAACGATGAGATTGTACGACGTTTGAACGATTGGATATTTAATATGAAAGACGCTATAAATATCATATTTCCAGGAAATTCTTTTTCGTTAAAAGCGTCCTGTATTATCAAAGCTAGCGGCATAATAAAAGTTTAAAGTTGACAATTTTTATGAAAGCATTTATAGTATATACAAACATTTTTATATTTTTTTTTTATAAATAAGTGAAAGCTGTTAGAAAATAATTCTTTGAGAAAAGTTTTCAATTGAATCTTAATTATTTTTCAAACTCTTAATTATGTACATAACTTTCATTTTCTCTATATATCTTGTGTCAATTTGTAACAATTCGACACAATAAAGTATATAAAAGTAAGTTGCCTTCCAATTTTTTTTATATACCTGTACATTTGCATAGAAATGAAAAGGGTATTTATTGGGAGAACTTTATCTGCCGCGGCGAGAGAGAGAGTATTGTCAAAGAAATAAGCAGAAGTAAGGTGCGGTTGGGGAGGAAAAAAACACCTGCCTGCGCTATAGAAATAGCTATGAATATATATCGATCCGTCCGATCCAGGTGATTCGATATAAAGAGTGGATGGAAAAATACGAGCATAGTGCTTATATTGAAACAGATGATCCACGTCGAACACATTGTTAAACATAGCCTCAAAGTTGTTCATCCATTGCAATTGTTCATTTGCCAAGTACCCTCGCGAATATTTAAGTGGTGTAATCACGCTCAATTCATAATAAGGAAAAACATTCTATTAAAATGCTACGTCATGTAAACATACACCATAAAATTTTATATACATATACACAATGTGTATACATATGTAAATCTTGAAAATTAACGAGAAATGTAGAAAATGCTTAAAAAATATGTAATATTAGTAAAATTCCATTTTGAGGATGTCTGTAAATAAATATATTTTTAAACCGACGATTTTTAAAACGACGAGATCAGGAACAAAGGGAAAAAAAATGACATTCTTTTATCGAGTATGAATAGCTAAGAATCTAATCGAAGCTATAATTGTCGTTTGCAATTTATATCGCTGTAATTCTCCAAGTTCGATGTCGTGAACTATCCGTGCCGTCGTAAATTTTGTAACGCGAACGCAATAGCTCGTTTATCGCGTACTGCGTTAGCGCATCGCGAAAAGGTGAGATGACAGGCTTTCGTAATGTCATGCATACTCGCCGACGATGGCACGTGGGAACCGAGCGTCTCTCTAACACGAGAGCAAAGAGGAGCTAATTACACGGCGAGTTAAGTGTCGAGTGAGAAAGAGAAAGAGAGATAAGAAGATTGGGAGAAGGATGGCTGAGGGACGAGGGGAAAAAAGATGAGAGATGATAAATCGAAAGGCGAGTGTCGCCGTCAGGTCGCGTCGCGCCCCGTGTCGCTTTCGCTCTTCTTCACGTACGACGCGAAATAGATGAGCTCGTCGGCGCAGAGAAGCTGTCGGAATATCTCCCATTGATACCCACTACGTTTCGCAGGCGCAACGTGTTTGTCGTTCCACGTAGAAATTTACGTTCCTTTTGACCAACAACCTTGACATTCCGCGAGAGAGACGTGACTACTGGCTCGCGGCTTGTCTTGACTCGACTTGAGAGGATCTTCTTTTCTATGAGCGAATCATACGACGGTGACTGTTTGTTAAGTCGCGGGATGTAACAAGTTTGACCTCGAAATTAGAGCAAGAGATGAGCCACTGCGGCCGAAAACTCGTAGTAATTTCCATTAGAGACGTACAGAAGCCAAAGTTTGTCTCGCACAATTAATGTCAAACTTCTTTAGTATTTTCACGAACGAATGACTAATTCGAAAGTGTTCTTATGATCTTATAATATCTTTTCGTTACATGTGTTTTCGTTGTGTGAAGGATATTTGTAATTTTACTTTTTCGATTAAATTTCAGTAGAATATTTTTAACGATTTAATACCTTGAGTTTCTGAATTTTTCATGCTTGTTTCAATAAATAAATCGAACTGATTGTGAGTGTCCACTAGAGACAGCTTGTATATCATAAAATATATATATGACATACTTCGTAGTTACTTTTTCTCAACATGTCCAACGCCAGACGACTTTCAATCTCGGCCGCAAACTTTTCCCTTAGCTTTTTACTTCGTACGCTTTTCTGGATAAGATGTTATTTGTGCCGTACAGTTATACGCCCGCGGCGACTTTCTTTGGCATGCGAGACTGAGGCCGACATTAAAATACAGACCCAAGCATAGACTATGACTTTTATAGAAATTATTTCAACAATACTTGTATTACGTTCAGTGACGTAATATAAAACCACATTAGTCTTAAGCGTAGTTTTTAAACTGATTATTGATTATATTGTATATAACATTAATATATATGTATATATTACTTATACATAATAATTAAATCAAAATCGTACATCAAGCAAACACCAACTTAAAAATGCTTCCACTTAATCGTTGATATTGATAAATTAAAAGAAGCTGCAGGCAACTTGAAGATGAATTTTGCTTGAACAACAAGCTTTTCGCTATAAAAAGGCTTGTCTACCTCTGTATACTGCCTCTGCAAAATTAGACGATGAATCTTCTATGAGTCACAATTTCTTCTTGCCAATGCAGCAACTACGAGCGCCGGCATTACGTAAAGAAACGCCTTTCGTGCAACTTGGAGCAGAAAAAATGTGAGCGGCTGAATAATTAATTAACGGAGAAACATATTTATATCTAAGATTTAGCAACCTTGAATTAACGGTAAAAAATACATCGCATCTTTCTGCGAAAACAAAAATAATTTTATTTGCTTTTAAACGCTTTAATCTTGCAACCTTAATTTAACATGAAAAAATTTTCATCTTGATGACAGTATTATCAAAAAATAATTTCTAATAAATTAGAAAGGTTGTAAACCTGACGATAAATTTTCTGTAAGCAACATATATGATTTTTATTTAATTATTATATATTATATACACATATATATATATATATATATACAAATATATAAATGTTATATATAAGTAACTAATAGTCAGTTTAAAAACTACACTCAAGATGAATGTGATTTTATATTACGTTACTAAAACTAAACAAGTATTGTTGAAATAATTTCTGTAAGCCGTTGTCATGGAGAAGTTTATGAATATATGATGAGCAAAAACAATAAATCTAAAAATGAAATTAAAAAAACTTTTCTCTTTTTTAGAGATTTTTACTTTCACAACGCTCATAATCCTTTCATCAACTTTCTTCAATCTACCTACCATTAATGAAAATGTAAGTTATTAATGATGACACAGCGCTTTATTAAAAAAAATCAATTAATTGGATAAAAATTCCTTATTCGCGAGAGAGATAGTAAAAATTCAATAAAATAAATGATAACGTTCCCTGAGTAGATGGGAGCGACTAAGGAAAAATAATTCTCATTTCTGTCAGAATAATTAACTAAGCGTTTCATCTGTCGTACATAGTTCATGGATTTATTAAAGAAATTCCTCCCACGTCTTTACCTTTGTTCAAAGAATATTACACACCGAAGCAAGAAGTAAAAAAGACTTGCATTTTGACATGACATACCAAGTTTACGCTATTTAAATAAAGTATAAGTGTTATATTTACAAGTATTACAAATGAACCTATAGAGAATGCATGAGAGTTGCGTAAAGAATATTAACTGAATAAATGAACATCAATTAGGAAATAATAAATTCTATGTTAACGGAGAAATATAAAGTAAAATATCTAATTACAGTAAGTGATAAAATCAAATAGGTTAATGTAAAAGAAAAGTGAGAATATATTTTAATATAAAGCAAATATTCTTTTATAATTCGTCATATAGAGCTTGTGTATTTCATTTTTAATTAAATAGTGTAAATTTATTAAATTTAATATTTTATCAATTATTCATATTACTAATTTGCAGTACTTAAAATATTACCATACGCGTAAATATATCTGATTTAATGTGGTAGATCTAATGGAGTTGAAAATTAAACTTTAATAAACAATTTTAATGTAAATTTCACGAGAAAGAGCACCCGTGCCTTCGTGTGTTTGAACAAGGATTTAGGGTTTCCTCCGAGACCTCTAAGACGCATCGCAGACATCGGATTACCAAACTCCGGGCCTCTTGTTATCGTTGGAGCACCCTTCGCCACCGAAGTTCCGCTGTTCTTATCCGAGCCGATCAGCCAGTCGACCGGCCAAGAGCGGCTCTCTCACTCAATGAATGATTTCCGCGCAACGTTGCCACATTACGTCTGCATTCTGCACCCATTACAGCATCGGCAATGCTATCTCGCGCCTTTTTCTCCCATTCGCCCGAGTAAACGATTATATACGTTGCGTAATGCATCTGACGCATTGTTTCGTGGCGTGCTAATTAAATAGTTTCATGATACAGCGAATCGAGAGTCGGTTTCATCAATGCCGACTAATTTTGTTCGTAATTTAACTCGTTTCCCGTCTTTTTCTACAAAGAGAGGTTCTGATATTAATTACAGTACAGAAAGAAAAATTCAGTCAATTGTTAGAGAGTGGAATATAGCAACAATCAATTTTGAAATGAATGTTTCCTCTACGTGTAATATTTATAGGGGATTTACTTTATAGCACGTTCGAATAAAAGAATCGAAGACAAAAACTAATGCCTCATAGTCGATTCTTTCCTGCGTAGTTGCAGTCGTGTATCGAATGTACGGAATGATTGATCATCACACCGTAGCATGAGCACGTGATTCAGCTACAATGCAGTATAGGCGCGGTCGCCGTGATACTCGGTCGCGAGGCACGCAGCGATGCGCCTCGAGGAAATTCTCAACAGACGAAGCAAAAAAGGTGAAAGGGCCTAGTCGCGTGTCTGTCGTACCGGAAAGACCCGGCGATTAAAATCCAGTCGAGGAAAAAGATGGCGAGATAATTATTAAACTTTTATTGATTTTAATTTATTCTATAAATTAAATCATTCCTATTCCCATTTGGATTATACATATTAATGATTGGATTATAACATGTGTATTAATGATAAATTAGTGACAATGATAAAAATAGAACAATAAGATAATGATCGTTTCATTACCTTATTGTTCTGTTTTTACCTTTTATCGTACCTTTTATATCGTAGAGAGAAATGTAACTAAATACGATTATATCTTTAGCTACAATTCTCGAAATGCAAGAGAGATTAATCGGTACCGATACTTTAGAAGATCGCGAAGCCTTACCCACTGTTATCGATTTATTATTATCTCGCCTAATGGACAAAGTAAATATTGATCTCGAAACCGTATGATAATATTTGATCTGACAGTTCCGAAAACAGTTCGGAAAAGATTACACGCGTTTCTTATCGGCTGCAGTAATATCCGTATATAATAGGCTATGGATGGAGATATTGGGAGAGTCGAGGCAAAGATTTATCGCGCTGTTAGCTTCCTGCGTAATGAAAACATAAAAGCGTAAGGCGAATTACCCTGTACAAATTTGAACTAGTAATACGGCAATGGTATCATTAGCGGAATCATTGTCCGTATACGATATTTTCTGTATACACACATAATTTTCTGTATATGGTAGTACTTTATATACTGCAATAAATGTATGTCAAGTATTAATTTTGTGTGTAAAATTATACATTTCTATCTATTCTATTCTATTCTCTCTCTCTCTCTCTCTCTCTCTCGCTCTCTCTCTCTCTCTCTCTCTCTCTCTCTCTCTCTCTCTCTCTCTCTCTCTCTCTGTGCGATTTCCCGCGTTGTTCCCAAAGAGTCGCGGATAAAACCTCTACCTCTACGAGATAATAAGGGCGGCGCATTCGCGTACACACACGAGGAAGAGAAGAGAAAGGAAAAGCAGACTACCGGCGCCATGCTGTAACGCCTCCCTTTGTCCCTTCTTACCCACAACGACCGACGACCTCGCGAGATACCGCGAGATAGACGGGAATTCAGGTAGAGAGGAGATATACAGGAAAATTCCCGGGTATATAGAATGTTTAAGGAGGAGCTATCTCATTGTTCGAGACCGATGCTATCGTCCTCCCCCCAGCAATATTGACCATTCTGCCTGGGACACCGTGTAGGTGGCCGATGCACCGTACGCACGCAGGCCACGCACGCCACGCACGCCACGCACGCGAGGTTTGTTTACAAGGCGCGCCTCTCGCACTCGCTACCGCGGAGTTCCTTGACTCCGAAGTCAAAGTGAGACGGCAAGGTGGCTTTCCACCTTGTGCGCGCGCGTTTTCCTTCGTTCTTTCCCTCCGTCGTCCTTGCTGGACTGTCGCCCTCGGTATTTCCTTTCGCCTATCTCTCGACATTACCCCCCTTGCCGTGTCGATTACCTCAATTCACGCCGGCCAGAAGACGACATCCGGGACCACACACCTAATAACGGCCGATTCTCAGCCCCCGTCGCTCACTCGTAAATCACGCAACCGTCGACGGTGAAAACGAATTGCCGGCAATTATCGTTCGGGTAATCGAAACGCGGTGGCAACCGACGCGCCTCGTCATCACCTGTTAACCCTCTCTCGGCGCCACGACTCCTCTACCTTCCTATCAGAATTTACATATATAGGAGACTCTCTATTTATGCCATAGTCGCCGTTAGTTTATTTGGACGCAAGTGGTGCCGTGGTTCGAAGCGATAAAGGCAGGCTTGCGTAAGAATCGATCGAGTGAAGTGATGAAGTTCGCTTTGAAGTTCATTGAAAAGAGCAAACGCTCTGCACGGTTTTTGTCAACTTCACGTTTATGCTCCCATTGATAAAACTGAGTATAAATGTGATGCGTAGCATATCGAGAAAAAATTAAAACCTTTCAAAAATGTTGTCGAAAAATTGTTTAAATGTCAGAAGGAAAATTACGTTTCTTAAATTGCGATAAATCAGCGGAATATAGGCGTTTGAAAATAATAAACTTATTAGAAGAGAATGTAACTATTCATTTACAACGCAATAGTATTTAAATATATCAGAATATATGTTTATTAAAATATAAATTCGATATGATGAAATGCTACCCGCACTAACGCGATAATTATTTCCAATACCGTTGCTGCAGGACAGAAACAAAACGTGACAAGGCTTGATACTGTCATAAATAAATGCGAACGTTCACGCTGTGTGGAATACCACAGAACCGGATCGGCCGAGAAGAATACCTTGTTCGATTAGCCACGTTCAATCCATCTACCACGTATACGAAGCAGCCAGTTGACAGAAACGCTCTCCAACATAATTACACTAATATTTCTTCACGTCGCGCTATCTTTTGCGACAACTCGTTTCAAACACGGAAATAGTCATTAAATCTTGCAGCTAATAGCAGCCGCTGAGAAATTATATCCCAGTAATAATCCTCCAAGATCATTAATTGCTTTTGTGACGCAAGGCGTCACTGACAAAAGCGAACATATACCTATTTATCTGCAAGGCCGATTAACGTCAATTGCCATGTGGCTCATCCTATTGCATTATTAAATACACCCGCGCAGCACGAATTTTCGCTGCAAACGCTCTTGCGCGTGAATCGACCGGTATCGAATTGACTAAACTCACCGATCACCGTGTTCGCCGCCACCTCCTTGGCGGCAGCCGCGGCTGCTGCCGGTCCATGGGCCAAAAAGTCACTCAGCGACAAGGACGACGCGATGATCTGCCGCTTCTCCTCGAAGTTGAGGTAATCCAGGCTGTTGCTGCGCTGCGGCGCCGTCACGATCGTCACCGTTTTCGTCGTCGAGTGATGGTGATGATGATGATGGTGCTGCTGCTGCTGATGATGATGGAGAGCGCCGTCCTTGTCACTGCCGCCGTTGTCGGTGGCGCCCGGGCTGGTGGGCACCAGGTAGACGCCACTCACGCGTATCGACATCGCGGTCGGTGCCCGATCCTTGCAGCGACCCCGTCTCTTTCGGCGCCACGAGCTAAGGATCGCTACGAAAGCCGGCAACGGAGCTACCGGCTGCTGGTCGTCGTCTCTGTCAACGTGGCGCGCATCCCGGTGTGCACCCGCTCGTGGGTTCGGCGGCAGCGGCTCACGTCGTCGTCGTTCACCACTTCTCGTTCGCGGCTCCACGGCTTGACGATGAGATTCGCTCGTTCGCGGCTCCCACGTGCTCGTGCGCGATCCCGTGGCGGCAATAGTGATCCCCGAGGAACCTCGGCGCGATCAAGGCGCGATCGTCGTTGTCGAGTAACTATCGGCAATTATCGATCACTCTCTCTCTTGATCGATCGAGCTGCGCGGAGAGACTGCGATTACTCCGAGAGATCTTTCAGCTTTCCACTTGTAAACTTGCATCGAGTATACAACGTGATACTCTCGAGCGTCGTTCAAGCGCGTGATTATTGTATATATCGAACGAATGACGCCTCTCGTTATCGCCCGCACAATTACAGACGTCAGTCAGGCCAATTATCTTGCACGTTCCAGAAATTTCTTCTCGCTGCGGGAAGCGACTTGGCTATTCTAGATTATGGCACGGAGCACCTTGACGGGATCCCAGGGGTAGACGTACGAAAAGTCGCTTACAAATCGAGACCGGCTTCATTGGAAGTGTCTCTGGCTATTTACAATGGAATTCCTCACGATTGGCACATACCGTGGAAAATAACTCGCGCGGAGAAGAACCGCGAGAGCGATGTTGATGACTGGAGAGGAGTCGCGTTCCTGCGCATCAACGAATGAGGAAAAATTAACAGCCACTGCCCGACCGTCATGAATGGCACGCATTGTGTTCGCTCGCGGGCAACCGACGATTATACAACAAGAGACGAGTTAGATCTTTTAAAAAAAAAGGGTGAAACCGACGTTAAAGCACATTTTTACAGGGTCAAAATTCGACTTTAAAATAAGTAAAATGTTGTTGACACAACGTTCACATTAATTTCCGATCCGAATGTCAAGTTAACCAGTAATCATCACCTGCGTGTGTGAGAGCCCGATTTTTCACAATTTATATTACTCAGAAATGACTGAGGTAAATAGGTAAAAATTAATAAAACCAGAATCGATTAATTAACTCGCACAATTAATTCGCAAAAAAAAAACTTGATATCTCTCTTCTGTCTTTCTTCTCTAACATTCTTTCGAATCGACCGAGTCCTTATCTCGCCCGAGAATTTTATTTTATGAGATGCGGATCAAGGCCGAGGAAAATTTTCCGCGCGCAGCTCGACGGAAATGAAAAGAATTTTCTGAGGCTCGGTTCATCCGGCGATAGATTGGATCGTACTGTTCCGCGCTTGGTGAAGGATATCGAAGCGGCTGCCTTCCGCGCGATATGAAACGCCGTTCATCGATATTTAATTACTTCGGCACGATTTGCAGACAGATTTATGAACGATGAAATTATTTCGAAGGACCGACCGGCTGGGCGTTTTAATGAAAACGCGATAATAACTTTATTCGGCGCATGTGTAAAAATATAGAGATCGATTCGTCTTTTCGTTACGCCGCTGACTGTTGTTTAGACCGTTCATGTAAATACACACAAATAATACGCGCCGCCGTCGCGTTAACTTGAACCAAATTGCATCAGACTAGAGCGCATCGGAATCAAGTTTACACACGTCACTTTGCAAACGTAAAATTCTATTTACTCGNTCTGTTGTTGCGTTTAATTAATTAACCACGCCCCGACGCCCCAATTTGGAAGATCGCTCGAACGGAACGCGAGTCACCCGGATCGCGACGGAGAGAAGAAGAATTTCAGCCTGCGCGAGCGGAGCACCGTCTCGCGTTTCGATCTGCGACATTCAACAGATTATCAGCTCCGCTGCCGTCAGATCGCGGGGAGCGATCCTAACGCGATCGGACATTTCCACGGGGCGGAAACACCCTCACTGGACAACACTCTCGTGCGTTAGGCACGGATCACGCATTTTTCTTTTCTCACGAGAAACAATCCCCCGGTGGCGGGACGCGAAACGCGGAGCGGAGAATTCGGAGCGCGTCGCGCGAAGAAGCGTCCATTCACTGCTCGCACGACCGACTGACTAACCTCCAAGGACAGGCATCGTCCCGCGATACGAGGGCGTGTTGTAACCGTCGTAGGCGTAAACAATTTTCCTCGCCTCGTGCTCTCTCTCTCTCTCTCTCTCTCACACACACACACACGTATGTAGTTGCACACTTATGTAGTTACACTTATAACGGACGTAACGAGCGAACGAAAGAATAGAACATGCCGACGACAACGACGACGGCAACGAGGGGACGCGGATATCGTGGCACAATACGTACGTTATTCCGGCAGTCGTCGAACGACGACTCGGGCAGTGGAGGGCTCGTTTTTCTCAGGCAGGATTCAGGGAAGGGCCGTCGAGGGCCGCGTTATATCACAGAGAAGCACAGGCGTCTCGGCTCTCTCTCTCTCTCTCCTCCGTCGCTTCTACGAGACACCTGTCCGCGCCAGGCAGGTGAGAGGAGAGCGAGACGGCGATAG
The DNA here is from genome assembly GCA_021460005.1 of Tetramorium alpestre. NCBI lineage: Eukaryota > Metazoa > Arthropoda > Insecta > Hymenoptera > Formicidae > Tetramorium > Tetramorium alpestre. Next base: position 384,199 of record JAJVSH010000065.1, on the reverse strand, counting down.
AGAGGACGCAACGATCGTAAACACACGGGGAGCGGCGCGTAGTACTCCAAACTCTCCGTAGCACGGACCGTGGAAGTGGAAAATTCGGAGCCACGCGGAGACGAGAAGGAGGAGAGCGGGGGAGGCGACCGAGAGGGAGAAAGATCTTCCTCGTTGTCGACGGCGCCGACGACGCTGCTGTACACAACGCACTGTTCACGCACACTGACACACGGATACGTGCCGCGCGAGCGACACGAGCTCAACGGACGCCGCCGCCGCCGCTGTCTCTTCCTCCTCGCGCGAGAGTGAAAGAGAGAAAGAGAGAGAACGAGGGATCGCGTCCGCGGCGGCGGAGAGTCGCGACGGGAGAGACGGCCGTCGCGTCGGGCGGGACGGATTCGCGAACGGAATAAAATTGCGAGCGTTGCGCGGACGGCCGACGTGCGAGACAGGCGGCCGGAGAAGACTGGGAACGACAGTCACGGCGACGACAAGCACACCACGAAACACACACCGAGCGAGGCTCGCGAGTACTGAGGGCGGCCATGCGACCGAAGCGCCTTCTCGCGTCCGGAACGGCCGCCAGCGAGCACGAGACGGCAGCAGCCGGCTGCCGCGCTGAGCCGAGTCAGCCGAGCCGAGCCGAGCCGAGCGGCGAGCTGATCGCGGGGCGAGATGCGACGGCGGCGCGGCAAGGGGGTAAGTCTCTATGCCGCGTTCGTCGTAACTCTCGCCCAATTAACGTGTTGCTCGCGGCCGGCTTGTGTCGCGCGCGTTATACCTCTCGCACCCGGGGACGCTAACGATCATGACTATGTGAAAAACTCGGACCAGGGCGGTCCTCGTCGTAATTTAAGCTGTACGAAACGCGAGCGTCATAACTGCCGAGGATGGAAATTCTAGCGCGCGCTGCAGGGTGGTTGCGGACGATATTTCTCTTTTCTAGAGGCCGGTTTTTCCATTCTTCTTGATAAGCTAACTGATAGTTAAATCATACGTCCGCCTTTGTTTCATCTTCAAATTGGACAAGTGTAGACGTATGATTTAATAACTATTAGCTTACCAAGGTTACGCTCCAAAACTTCCTCTTCGAGGAAAATTTTACAGAAAAGCTTATTATATTATACGTAACACAAACTATAGCGTTTTAGTACAATTTTTCGTAAGAAGTTAGAAAAACCGGCCCTAAATTATGCCTAGCGTGACGATAAAATAAATATATCTACGTGCTCTTAGGTGTTATCCTAAATATTTTGTATCAATCTTGTATTAATTCTATTTATTTTTGCATAGTAGATTTATATCCATTTTTATCAATACAGATTAATGATTTATAATCTCGGTTTAACTTACTTTTCATTTTTTTTCTAATTCTTAGGACTAAAAAAAAAGATAGAAAGTAAGTTAAGCCGAGATTAAAGTTAATTTGCATTAATAGAAATAGACGTTACTCTCTCATAATCCTCCGTTAATCCTCCTAATATGATCCTTCGTTTGTCTTCTCCTCATTCTAGTCTTTGGATTTTCTACCTGAGTATCGATAGTTTCGCTTGGATACCTGAGACACTATAACTACACGATCATCTATCTCGGGTGGAATGTGCAGCCCTAGGGACTAGCTAGCTACTGATACCTAATACATAAATCAGTGGTGGATTTTCCATTAGACACAACACAGGGAGCATTTTTTGAAAATAAGATACCTAAATCGCACTAAAAGCTTCACGATGTTAAAATCTGCCACTATAATAAACATATTTATATACCTACTTTTTCAAAATTTTATGTTGATTTATTATTTCTCTTTGAATTACCGACGTTATTTAATTTTGTAATAAGCTTTAAAAGCTACAAGTGATTTCTCGTTTCTACGTAAATCGATACGCGATTATAGTTTTTTTTTTATATAGTTTATCATATGATTATTATGCTGTGTGATTATAGTTGATCTAATTTTTAAATTTTAAATTCTTCTCTTATCTGTACTCAATCATTACGGCGATTGAATCATGTCTGCAATTATAGGCTATGACAAATGCCAAGCGAACGTTTATCAAGTGACTGTCAGTTTCACATGGTTTCTTCAATGCACACGCGTAAAGTCACATACGAGTCCGGTACGAAGATCGCACATGTGAAAGTGACAATCGTGGGTGTGGCGAATGTGAGACAGTAGTGGAATGGAGAAACGTGAAAGGATGACGTAAATACAGTGTGTCCATCATAATTCAAACCGATGATGAAGACAGTTATTTTTGTACAAAATAATAAATTTGAACATTATGTAACTTACGGCTGGACCGAGGATTGATGGTCAACTAAAGATTTTTCTAACTTTGAGGTACATACCTGAAACAGAAAAAAAAATTTTTATTAGATCACAATTTGCGTGTTTTTCAATGTTATTAATTCACGGTAAAAAGACAAGATAATTTCTATATTAAATAAATGCGTTTCTCAAAATTCCTAATTAATGCATCGTCAATTTGGTTCGTCAGAAATAATGACGAACCAAAATTTCCGGAAAGAAAATTTAATACCTTGCGTTGAAATAAACAAATATCCCGATCGTGAAAACTACAATCGATAAACAGTGGATCAAAAATAGCAGCGTGCGTTGTATCTTTTATGACAGCGCGACTTCCGAAAGTTCAAGCACATTTATCTCGTGTATGGCAAGAGATCGCACACTTTGCAGGCAATCTGTACTTCCGAAGACTGTCACAGACGAATGTCCGGAGATAGTGGGCGGACGTGTCGAGGTGCGAACATCCGAGCTGGAAGACGGCGGATGCGGTATGACGCTCACCACCACCGCGGTATTTCCGAGGCGTCTAGACTCTCGCTAATTTAAACCGACTCGCGAATCGCTACCGACGTTTCGGCCCAGTCTCGCCGCTGTCACAACTAAGGCCTAAAATATGAGAAACATTTTGCCGTTTACGCGGGGAACGGCATCGAGTCGCGTTCCTGAAGGTCGCCCCGTTAGAAAGTATCCGGCCTTACATGACACACAAACGCGCTGGCCAATAATCAATAGCTAGGAATATAATCTTTGCATAACTTGCACCCGACCTATGAATTTCTATATCTTTATTGTGAGCTATCAGATTACTATCTTGGAATTTTTAATACGGCATTACGCCGCACCGACAACGATATGCGACATTGAAACATTCTTTCCAGGATACCGCAGCGTGTTTTCTACTATTCATTATTTCCTAACACTTTTTTTAATTAATGCCTAACGCGAGTAACAAATTATGCATCCGTATAGATAATTAAACGGCTCGAGGGGAATAAAAATTCACGGATTTGCATATAAATATGAAATCGGATTAGTTCCTGATCTCATCTCCTACCCGCAACGCGTCTCACGTAGCTGCGAGGGATCGCGAACGTAAGCCTAATTTAGGTTTAATCTACGTATATGACTAACGGTATGTATAAAACCTGCTTATTTAGCAATTAATAATTATACATGTTAGAAAAATTACAGGGAACATTATGCATGCACCGTGAACGTCCTACCGTGACATTATGTACGTAGGCAACGTTTTTTCTCGTCATATTGTGCAACTTAATGTGCCATGCTTCTCTCTAAATTTTATCATCGCATTATCATTTCCGAATAAATATATCACAGCTAGTAAGCTCACATAATGTTATAAATACTTTAACAAATCCAAATTGGATCTTCACCCAACAAAAAAATTTTTTTCTTTATATTACGTGGAATCCTCTAAATATTAGAGAATTTTATTCTTATATTGACCTCAAAAGGATGCCTCTGAAATCAAGAGAAGAATAGTGAGAGAATAAACAAGAGCATTTAAGAGAGAAAAAAGTATTTTTCACTTCATTATTGAAAGAGGAATATGTTTGCTGTAAAACAGTAAGAATATATGAGATTATAGGAAAAATCATTTTGAACATAAAATACTTTCTTTTGGGTGTTTGTGAATATATTTTGGAAATAATCCCAATCAAATTGTATGAAATTCGGCATCGGTTTGGTCATTACGTACATCAATGGTCAATACCGCGACGCAAAATATTGCATTGTGTTTCAGTTCAGCGGTCAAAGAACCCTCGATCTCTTGCCGGCGCAATGGCAAAGGTTCGCTTGCAAAGTTAAGCGAGTTAACTATAAACTGTCCCCTGACCTGTCTCATCGATCGCAATAAATTAAGGTCAATCTACATATTCCTGAAAAATGGCAATCTCTCAGCGAATGAACGACTTTATTACGTCCGACTTTACCATTATCGAGAAAGTCTTTCACCGAATGTATGGAGAGCTCTTTGTAAAAATGTTCAACTTAGCGATATGTATATATAGTTCTTACATATACAGTATTTCGAGTAAAAATGTAAGTATTAAAAATGTCATTATATTCATATTACAGTTGCCACGTGAGCGAATCTCTTCCTTTGTTCGCAATGTTTCATTTTAAGAATTAAGTTTGCAATGTTTCAATTAAGAATTATATATGCAGACTTTAAAGTTACACTAATCGCTATATCTTTATAATTATTATTAATTATACAATTAATAATAATTAAATAACTTTTGCAAAACTTTATTCGCAAATATCTAAGGAAATCATATTTTAGTTATACATTATATTCCGATATACGTATTACGAAATGTATTTAATTTTTATCTATTGTTATCAGAAAATCTGTAAAAAAAATCGATAAGGATATAATTTAATATAACTTTCCGAGAATTCCTCGTGAACAAATACTACCCACTTAAATGTAGGTATTATTAATTGCAGTAAGAAAAGAGTGTCAGCTGATTCGAATTCAAGATAATTTGCCACAGTAGAGATGTATAATTAAAGCAAAGTGACACTGTATCAACGACAACCACAGGCGTCTCGAGCAGCTGGTGTTGCATTTACGCGGTCCAGCGTGCTTTCGCGTGCTTCTATACTAAATGCAGTTACTTACGAGATACGAGCAATCGCGCGACTTGCACACTAGACGAAAATATCGTTCGTGGGAGAGAGAAAGAGAGAGAGAGAGATTCTTACCCGAAATCGCGTCCGGAGAACAGCCACTTCGAGAGACACAATTTACCGCTTGCAAAACACGCGAAACTCAAGTTGCAATTAATTAATACAAAATTCGTCGCAATGTGAATCTTCTCGATGTTATTAAAACGGTATATTGTAACGGTATGTATTAAATTGCTCACGTTATATTTACGACTCTGATGTTTGCGGAAGCGTGCACAAGATTGTCAGAGAAATCGTGATATTATTTTATTTTAACTTCGACATGTAAGCGCGAGAAGCTGACATGGTTCCCATAAAAATTGGCATTAGTGTGGATTGAAATTTATTGTAATCTCAAATTAAAAGTTCTCTGCTATAATGAATAAAATATTTTCTTTTTAAGTACTTCTCACTTCTCTATATACGTTACACGACAAAAATTATATCCACTGAAAATTACTCTAATAAAAGTAAAATAAAAAAAATGTTTGGCACATTTAGTCCTTTTGCAAGATGAGCGCGGCCTGCATCAGGGTGGAGGTGCCACTTTTTCTCTACCTTCAAGGATGAACTGCACCTTCTCATAAGAGAGACACAAGATGCAGTATGATAATCCTCAAAGGAATATAAGGCGACAGAGATAGACAAACATAAACATCAGAGAAACACCGCGCCGCGAAAGTCCCGACAGAAAGAGACGATGAACAAATAGCGCACAAGGCAGTCACCCATCTCTCTGTTGGATACTGACGGAAAATGCTTAACCATGAAGAACGCGTTGTATATACAACAACGAAATACTACATAGTGTGCAAAGCAAGTGGTTGCTTATCACTTAGTTCACAACTACTAACGAAACAGTGGACATAACTTTAAAAAATTATTTTGTTCATTTTGTTAAAAATATCTACGTCTTTATCAAGAAATAACGTAATAAATAATTTATTGCGGAAAATATATACGATACTTAATTGTAACATATTCTTTGTATTAAATGTATCTATATTCAATAGAATAATATATAAATAGATAGAAAAACGCGTGCGCACATTACTGTAGCGCATTAAACGTATAGCGATAAGATAATAGCATGCGGAACAATATGGTATAGTATAGACTGCTGTAAATTTAAAATTAAATTTAGATACGAAAACGTTTCGCATGAAACGTTTAAAAAAAACGTTAAAAACCAACTTTGTCGTACAACCATCAGATTGTTGGCTAACCGATAAGATGTTGTTCGAGGTGATAATGACAGGAAATTAATAGCAAGAGGTGGGAACGATGGGCGGAGTAATGAAGAGATTGCTTTCCTTATTACCGTGTGGATTCAGCTTGCCTTCCTTCATTAATAGTTGCAATTTCGATGGAAATTAAAGCCGTGGCAAAGCAAAATTATTGAGCCGCTTAGATTGTCGAGATATCTTTCCTTTGTTTCGCCTAGTTTTATGTGTTTATGAAAACTCGCATTAAAACTCTTAACATCTTCATCTAAAGAATGTACAGAATAGTTTTCTAAATTGTGTGTTGTCCAACAACGATTCGTATTTAACATGTAATTTCGTTCAATTGATATCCTTTTAATGCAACCTTCTTTTCGGACAAGAATTTTATTTGTTTTAACATAACGAGCATAACGAGAGTCGCTGCAAAGTAAACAAAGGATTTATATTCGCCGCTACATTATGCGGTTAGTTGAGTGATGTTATATATTTTTGTAGCCGAGATGTTTGCACATGACACTAATTGATATATTGCTGTTGCATTTGCATTTATTCAGTTGTATTTTATTACATTTGCAAGCAGCAGCAAGCGTGTCAATTCGGCACGTCGAGAATTATCGCGAATAATCATTAAATACTCAATTAATAAATTACAACCGAGAGTAATAAAAAAAAAACGTGCTGGTCCATTAATTCATGTATTTCCAGCAAGATCGACAATTCACTTCTTTTTCGACGTATGATTTCATTGTCTGATATTGATATCAATCTTAATCAACAGCACCCAATCAGTCCAACAATTGATTGCGCGATATCGTCACATGCAATTTTTCATCTCCTTCTGCGTATGATTACATTAAACGACATCAATTTTTTTCGAATTTATCCAACTATTTTTATTTCACCGTTTCACTAAATTATTATCTTCTTTTTCAATACAATATGTTATACACAATATGTTTTTATTATTCGATATAAACGTGAAACATGAATATTAAACTTCTTTATAATGCCAGAAATAGCATTTGATTTCATGCAAAATTTATTAACAAAGAATTTCTGAATTATACGCAGGCTCAAATATCTTTTTTTATTCCACGGTTTTATTTTATCAGCAAACGAAACGACGCATGTCGCTCGAGTTGTGGTCATGTATCAGTTAAGTGTCCCTCACGTTTATGTCTCGCACGTGGAAATACGTCAATGTAGTAAAATTAATAGCGCCCTTCATAATAACACGCTTGATTTATCTTGCACGCATTTTATCAGCGTGCTACAGAGATGGATATGTTTTTAATTCGTAAAATCGTTTCGGGATGATTACGCTTGAAAATAAGTGGACGCATTGCATGTGATTCCGAGATACGAACAAATGCGTATATTTTTCCAATATATTGAATTTCAAATAAAGATTTACTTCTATCGATTTACGCGCTATCTTAACATTCCCTTCCTTTACGATCTAATTGCAAATCAACGTTGCGATACTTGATTTTGGATAAAAATCTTTTGCATGAAGAATCGTAAAAAATTAAAGACAATGTAAAATTTGAAAAAATAACTTAGTATCATAAAATTAATTAAACAATTCAATATAAAATGTAATCAATATATAAATAAGAATATAAACAATATAGAGTAGAAAAATGGAGGATTTCCACTTGTTAAATTTTCTGTCTTTTGTTCAACCATAAAAAAATGTATATAAAAAAATCGATTAATATCGTATCTACTTTAATTATAATACGAATTAAACGATAATACAAAGAGAAATCCAACTTTGATTGTACATTTTCGTCACTGTTGTCCTGTGGTCCAGGCGACTAAATTTCCTTACATGCACTGGAGTCCAGAATACTGGCTTTAATTCCAGCTCTTCCATCCTCTATATCATCGAGCCTTACCGAAGTACGACCGCAAGGGAAATTCTTCGGATAACGTTCTTGTCATTCAAGAATTCCACGAGTCTCATCGTCGTTTGCGAGGTAGCTTACAACACGGTTTGCAACGTGATGAAACCAGGACGGAGCAGTTTGCGCTGATCTACACACTAGATTCCCAAACTGAGTAAGATAAGATCGCGAGATTCTCTAAGAGTATTGCTTTTATTACCGTTTTATTATTTTAATTCATGTATATTTTTTTAAGCATCAATTGTCTGTGTGAATTTTTTAATATCTAATTCTCATTCATCCTTAATTTAAAAAATCAATTATTACTTGCAGTTAGTATAATAAATATATGTATATGTATAAACGTACAAAATTTATTTATATATAAAAATATATTAAAAAATATGTTAAGCATACGCGATGTTTTGTATACGAGAAGGCAATTTTTCAAATCTTCTGTAACGCGAGAATGCAGTCACGGGTTTATTAATCCGATTCCACATATCGGAGATCAGCGCAAAGATAAAATTGATTAATCTGTCTCTCTCCTCTTCAGATTTCACTGCCATTTCTCCATGCAATATAAAGCAAAGGTACGGCGTTCCAATTTGTATGAGTCAATCGATTTATAAATGGAAAATCGCGCGCAAGCCGCAAACTTTTTTTTACCAATCTATTGCTCCCGGTCATTTTCTTTGTTTCACCGACTGTCCTTCGGCAGATTGCCGAGTTATTATTGGATCGTCACTATGTATTGAATTATAAAGGAAAATAATTACAATGCCTATCTTATATAAAATTATACAGTAATAATTGCCGCAATATCCAAACAGAGATGTTCTGTATTGCTTTTGTCTCATTCCAAATTTTCTATATATTTTCACTATTTCTTATTCTATCTGCTGCCATATAATCATTTCAAGATCGAGTAACAACAATTATTATTTTATTCGAAATTATATAATGAAATCATGATAAAGAATCAGAAGAATTTTGTACTTTTCATAACAAAATAGTTTAGCTTCATGTTTCAAGATATAATGTTATTTTATAAAAACAGAAAATTATAAATGTTAATTTATAAAAACAGAAAATAATAAATCAATAATTTTGATGTTCATTAATATAATATAAAGTTGAAATGATATTTTATTCTATTTTCAATTTTATATTTTTTGTAGTAAAAAAGAAGCTTTCCATATATCTCCAACACAACGCGGTCATGGAGATAAATTATGTAAAATAGAATTATAAAGAAGAAGATCCAGCGCCGGCCGCGACGGTTTCCCCGGCGAAAATACATGATAGAATTTCGAAGAAGACGCTGCGGTCTCTTGAGAGCACTTCGCATCATTGCACATTGAATTCTACAAATAACCGCGGCGAGTGCAACGAGATTTTCCTGTAGAATGCGCCGTAAAGGACGTACGGATCTACTTTCGAGAACGTGGCACGTGCGCGATATTGGTTTTTCGTAGGTTGATGGAATTCTCCTCCCGGTTTTGCTTAGCTCGTTCCCGGGCTTTTAAGAGTAAGCCCGTCGTCTGTCTGTTTGCTTTTCTGCGTCTTCGAAACTTTCCGATGAGTCTGGTACGAACTGCACCGGAAAGTTGAGAAGTAATGTGGCATAGCGCAAACTTTTCGCAAATTCATAGAATCTCACAATCATATGCAGCAGCGATTTGTTTTCCCAAAAATTGTTAAAAGTTCAAGACGAGTCGACATATGAAATACATATTCAAATATATAAAACTGGCACTGCAAAAATTAATTATAGTTATTTAATATAAATAAATTAACATAAATATTATAACATCTAAAATAATTTAATTTTCGTACTACACATTACCATAATATAAAAATTAAATTATTTCAAATTTATAATTAGACATCAAGCTTGAATTGAATTCCTGATTAAAAATGTTACGATCTAAGGATTCCGCTCTTCGCATTTCGTTTTATAATTGATTTTCTGCACTCGTTTACATTTTTAGTATACAGATATCCAGAAATACAAATAAGAACAAAAATTCACAATCAAAGGAGATTCAATAAATACACCAATTTATACGCGCTCGTAATGTTATGATCCGAATGTAAAGACCTAGATAAGATTAAATGCTCCGGATTCTGCAAACACAATATTTTCTACGATAGAGGATGCATAATAGAACGACCGGATTTCAATATCGCGTTTCCATATCAGATATTATTACAGCCGTGATAGCCCAGTCCCTAGTCTTTCATTTCTCGTTGTCGATCGCAAAACTGCAGCAACTTCTGCTTGATAATCATAGAACGAATTGGTATCCCCTCTTCATTAATTATTTATGAGGGTCGCGACATCATTGATGCTGGAGATGAAAAGTCAAGAGATGAACTGTATAATGCGGAGGAAACGACGCGTCCACTTGCGCGGAAACTTGTTTTGCAAGTACTCATTTTGTAAAATCAATGGCCTGCACGCGGCGAAGCACATTTCGCTTCGTAACTATAGCTGAATTTGAATCCACCGATTTTGCGAGTAGGACACCGTTCGCTTGCGAAAATGCGCTTTCAGAAGAATAAAGCGCACTGCGTTTCGCACACGTGCAAGCAGTCTGTCGTTTTTTTTTTTCATTTTTTCACGGATAAATTTCTGCGTTAAACGCGAAACCGACACGAGTAAAATGTGCCGGAGTGACATGTATTGTTCCCGCGACAGATGCATTCTTCCCAGCTGATGCCAGCCAACGCATTCTACGTTTATATTATGAAAGATATTTCAGAAGCCGTACATTTTTCCCTTAAAACAGATATCAAATATTAACTAGCAGGTTGAAAAAAATATTTCTTCAGAATAATTGTAGAAATGTTTTTCTATATCTAATTAAAGAGTTTTCTAAAAAATGAAAGTCTAAAAACAGATTAAGAAAAAAGATATTTTTTCCGACTACATTTTGATAATTTTTATTTAACAGAAGGGACATTAAATTTTATTATTAAAATTAAAAAATTGAGACAGATAAGATTGAAATAAAGTTATCGGTAACATTAAACGTTAATTTCCTTCAAAATTTATCGGGAAGATTGGAATATTCTGTTATCGCTGTACAACTTTTGGTGTATCGAGCGTATCTCTATACCTCGAGACCAGCGCAACCGTAACAAATTTCTGTAACACCATCTCATTAAAGGTGATTAGAATCGCGAGACACCTAATCTGCCACACGCGAAACTGCTCTTCATTAAAATCGGTTTTGCATGGTAGTTCGAGCCACAAGGACATTATCGTTTGCGGTACATTACTACGTACTATGATTATCGAGCACACTGCACCTAGTTCTACATCGCTCTGTCTTTGCCACGTTTGGCTGCGTAAACGAGTTACCCGCACATAGAGTAATTGCATATATGGACTACAAACCTACAGAGTGACCTGAATAACGTAGCTCGTGACTAAGAAGAAATATTTTATTCTTTCATAAATTTACTTCTCGATAATTTTTCCGATATTTCAAGAAGTCTCGTAATTCAAGAAATATATTCACATATTAAAACTTCAATATTTATAATTACGAGTATAATTATAATTAATTAGAAATGCTTAAGAAAACTTGTGTTTTTTATTTCTTCTAGATTGATCTAGATAAAGAAGAATTATCTCTCTTATTTTTAAAGATACGCATAGAATATTTTCTATACCTTATATTATTATCATCTATTTTAAATCATTCGAATAATCATTTGATTTAATACAAACTTTTTTATATCGTTTAAATATATACTCCGTAAAGTTTGTTTATGTGGATTCTCGCCACCATGTATAATGAGAGTGGAATGCGGCACAAGAAGTGCGAAAGCGCGTTATGTCGTAACCGGTTTCAAGTAACCTGTAGTATTCTAGGACGTCGCACAGTAGAAAATAAAGAACGACAGAAAGGAATTCACTTTGCATGCCCCATGAATCAGTTGTTTCATCAAATACCAAGCAGTGAAAAGTGAAGCATATAGATTAAAAAAGATATAAGTATGTCATGAATAAAACGTAAATAGCTAAATGTTAATCATCAAATGTACTCTAAACTGTACTCTTAATGTATTCTTAATATATACATACATTCCATATCTTATTCATAGTAAAAATTAAAAAGAAAATAAAAAAATTGTTTAGATATATTGATATATAATTTAATAATTTTTATTTTTATTATTTTTAACGTTATCCAAAAATCATCCAAAATTGCAATCAAAGGTGTAAATTGAATTGTCGTCGAGGTCCAACACACAAGCATTCATAAAGACGAAATGCACGCGATCAATACTCGAGCATTAACGTATAATTGATTACGGTTTCGTACCTCCAGCTTATTATAACGAGCATCTAAATTCAAAGAAAGATTTTAAGTCGTCGAAATGAGTCGCGCAAAAAGTCTCTTAACGTAATTATACTTTTACAGAGCACTCTCTACCGATTATCAAAGAAACGAGTTATCTCATTTGGCGATAAAATCCCAATTAGAGGCCATAATTGTGCTCAACGGATTCCTCGATCGAGAGTAGCGTGGAAATTCGTTCGGAGAGTCAAACTACGCGGAACTAACGTTATTTCTCATTACTGTCGCTTGCAAATGTATGATAAAAGCATAGACATCGCAGCGAAAAGCGCTTTCATTCGCCGGGCAAAGCGAACTCACACAGTTCGTTGCTAACATGTAATGGTGAAATAGATATGAAAGTTGCATATAACTAATCTAGAATCCCAATTTGATGCCAAATTCCTTCAGTAATTTCTAAATAAAAGGTATCTCTTTTCAAACTTATCTTTCACATCTAATTTACTCACGAAAGCATATCTTAGTGCACAGCATAATGGTTGTCATTGTTTAATTTTTCACTCTATGTGGCAATGGCTACAACAGCTATTATAATAAGCAAGACATAATTACGTAAATGCTCTTTCACTAGTTCATTATTGTTTATCATATTTAGTTCAAACTTGAATTAATTGCAAGAAACCGAAAATAATATCCACTTTTCTCTGGACAACAGATTATCGTTTGTTACAAATTTAATTGTTTCTATTGTCGTTTCTCATAAATCACGAAATTTTTTGCGGCTGATGTAGAACTTTACAAGTACACAAGAAGCTACGCTACCTATCCAAGTTAGGTAGCGTAGGAACCGTACGAAACTGTTATTGAAATAGTTTCACGAACAATATTGCAGCTTACACCGGTATAGTTTTCCTGCTGTCAATGGCAAATATCGAAGAGTAAAGCAAAGATTTTCAGGACGTATCGTAATAAGCGTTACCAATGAAACTTTGTTCATGAAATTACTTTGTTAAGGGGTATCCTAATATATAACAAACTGCCGCGCATTGTCATGAGTTTGAAATTATACAGGCGTTTACTTAAATTCTCTCAGGAGCACACATCTTACTTTATGATCATCAATACTTTACGAGCCACAGTAAATTCTTCCAGCATATTTATTTTTACTATTTTTATTATTTCATTAGTCTATGCATCCCCAAGTAAACATGAAAAAATTATTATCGCCATCATTTTTTGACAGTCGTTAGTTCTTGCGACAATTTTTATTATATCGTCATTACTTGCTCTCTTGAATCGAAAGTTTTCTTTTTTTTTTCACGCACTAAACTACTATTTCTCAATTACTCTTTTCGCACACGACGGCAACAACAGGCCGGTTTCCGCAAAGTCTGTTTATCAATTTCCGTGCGCACTTTACGCAAGTTTGCAACGTATTATCATCACTATATCGAGAGTGCTCGAAGCTGCAAAATCGATGGACGACACGGCGAGTGAGGTCGCGCGGGCTGTCTTGCGAGAAAAAGCGAGACAAAGCTGATCGTCCCCCAACGATGATGGCGGTGGTGTGGTCGTGGCTCATCGAGTTTTTCGACGTCGCGTTCCTGCAATATTTCTTGCCTTATTCAATAACCGTGCACTCTATCGCGATATGCTCCGCTCCTATCGGCGCCGTCCCCCCCTGCTTTCATCCGCGATCGCGTCTTATCCGGTCATGTCAACGAAACTTTCATGCTCAGCAGAAAATAAAGCAATATAAAAGTCAAGTCAGGATGGGACTACGGGGAAGGGTGTAAGTGTAAGTAGATTGGCACTTATTTTTTCAAGAATTATCTCCTAGTTCTCGGTATCACAAACCTCAATTTACTGATAGAGCGCAATGGAAAGACGCGGGAGCAGTACGATATATCTTTGCGTCACATGACCGAAGTGAAAATGAGGTAGTATGCGAGCGATAGCGCGATGTCTACTTCGGAGATGCTTTTATGGAGCACGCTGGAACGTCTCGGACAAAACGACGTCGCTGAAAATTCTGATAAATGGCGACGACGACCCGATAAAAGTAGGTATCTACATGGAATCGGGGTTATGAGAAATTTATGTGCGCGAGGTTAACGTTGCTCGTTAAATTGTCCAAAGAAGATTTAAAAAATGAACTGGCCTTTTTCTAAATTTCATTTAAAGACTTTTGCTATTCGACGCCGAGTAATTTTATAAAAAAAACTTTACATCCAAATTTAAAACGATATATTATTCATGAATATGAAATAAAGCTGCAAAAATTCGAGATAATTTCGCAACTAAATATGTATAATTTGTGCTTCTGTGATATATTCTTCATTTAAATGCATCATTTATATTATTTCTTTTTTAATAAATATAATACTGTTTCTCTCTTTAATAATTAAAAAAGCAATTCTGCGGAAAACAATGAGTCATGTTTGGGAAAAAGTGGCACTGTATTCTCTAAATTTTCGTGATCAAATATCATACATAAACAGAAAGATATGATTCACTACCTAAAAAGGAGCTGGAAAGACAAAGATCACATCGCGGTTGTGTGAGTGTCATATTGTATCTCATATCTAAACCGCGAGCTCTCGAGAGTAGCACTTTAAACGACAAACATCGTTTCGGTTTTCGCCGAGTGCTCGACTCCGCTAACTGTGCATACGCGCATTTTTTCATGTATACATTTTACTCGCGATAACGAAGCTGAATTATAATTCGAAGAGGTAAAAGCTGATTATTTGAAGAGTCGATTAAAATTGGTAATGCGAGAGAAGGTATATATATATATATATATATATATATATATATACGAAATGTCAAGCGCAAAAGTGGAAGAGGAATGATTTTCCGTGAGGTACGACAACGGTTACATAACAATGAGATATCGCAATGTCAGCGCTTCTCTGGGGACGCTCTCGAACGCGCCGCAACCCTTCCCTCGACGCAAGCCTTCTTTAACACTGGTACGTCTTTGCGGCGTACCGAAGACAGCCCAGAGATCTCTCGAAGAAATAAAACTGCTTCATCGAAAAGTAGTAGGTTTTACTACGATTGGTAACTACAACGGCGAAAATATTTATTGCAACGCTATCGAAAAATGAATTTTTGCATGAAATAAGGGAAATCGAGTTTATTATGGTTACGGTAATAATAATAATATAATTAAAGAATATTAAATTTTAAAATTTCAATTTAAAAAATATATATACTACTATTTATCGTATTTTATATTTACAATTAAATTTTCAAAATATAACATGTGCTGTATGTATGTCAAATATGTTATATAACATATGCTAAATTTTATATTTTATATTGGTGAAATGAACTGAACAATGTGGATTTTCAGTTGTGAACGGAAGTACAAAATAGTAGACGTGACTGAAATATCTTTTTATTGACACGGTAAAATATCACGTCGAACTCGGTCGTTCGAGATTTAAATCAAGTCGGAGTTAAAATTTTGTTACGTCGAATTGCCTGTGTACTAAGATAATCTTTGTCAGAGCGAAGGAAAACTTTATTGAAAATTTTATCGATAAAAGACAAAAATAAAATTTTATAATATTACAAAAATGTAACTATGCTCTCCAAATATTATTGTAATAACAATAATGAGAGAGATTGTTTATGCATACATCAAACATTGACAAGATTCGAAAGATTCCGAAAAGGACACTGCATCCCCCCCCCGAGAGCAATCGATGACCTAAATGCCCATTGTCGTTCGTTGCCAAGTCGACGTAGAAGATATGCTCTTTATTTAGATGAAGTGCTCCGGTCGGAAATGTTTTGGAAATGATGCTAAAATGGGCTATACATGCAATTTATCTCTTGAAAGAAAACTGAATACTTTCGAGCGCATCAATAATTTATTAATTTAAATATGTGTTATTACTCTACGCTAATTTAATAAATATTCGATACGAATAAAATAAAAAAATATAACCTCAACATTCACAAACATTCTATTATATACAAAAAATTTTAATATTAAAATAATTTAAAAATATTTAAAAGAAATATGTTGTAGATATTATTTTCACTCGTCTTTATGAAAAAGTTTTGCTTTATTTTAGCCCACAGTGAATATAAATATCAATAATAAATTACGAAAAATTTCTTGTCATCGATATTAAAAAAGACCACAAGTTCAAAATTTTCCGAGTGGAAAATGATTTAACTATTTCCTGTTGAGAGAAAGAGAAAGATTTGATCGTCAATTACAGCAACGGCGAAACGTGTCGGCGCAACCATTTAAGTTCTTTTAGTTTTACTATGCAAATGTAAATATCTTATCGTTCCATGAAACTTTATGATATTCTCACATAGCCGTCGCGGACAAAATTTCACCAAGAAGTAGAAAATACATGCCACAATATTCGTTGCACATTTATGCAAACAATAAATTCCATCGCGCATATAGAGTTCGTCGTTCGGTATATAGAGAAGCTTTTATCCCGGTAGTCACGTAAATCGACAATTGATTTTTTTCGGCTCACCGGAGTGTATGTGTGACTTTCGAACGCCTGTTTAGATAAGCGCAATAAATTCCGCTTTCTCTGTTCTCGGTTACTATGTCGCATCGGATATTCTTCTTGCTGATGCGCTTATCTTTAATCCACAATAATCATGGATTTTGCTTGAGAATGTTATAGCATGAAAGTAACACTATAAATTACTTTCCGAATGAGAAAGTGTACTACAAGTAGAGTATAAAAAACATAAATCCTGAATGAAATATGTAAAGACAAATAAAGAGTAAAAGAAAACGGAAAAAAGATCGGCTTAAAATGATAGAGATAAAAAGTTCCACTCTCTTTCAATTATCTTTATATTATAAATTTAATCTTCTTCATATACTTCGGACGAGTAATTAACTTGCTTATACATGATATATGAGCACGATATGGTGTATAGAATGAACGTACCATCTTTAAAAGGCCCAAACCGCCACATTGCGCAATGTGTAGAAGAACGAGACACGCAACAGCAACCAGCCGTGTCGCAGATCACGCAATATGCACTTTTTTCGTCATCTCAGATAGAGAATTCCACAAACACACCGCACTTAGAAACCACCACGAATGTCACTAAGATTTTCGCGAAGTTATCGACTTTCTCGCGCGTGATCGGTTCGCAGCGTATACAATAGCAAGTTCAAAAGCTTTCCCGTATAAAGTCTTTCCACATTGTTCTAACGTCACGAAGGCGAGTTTGCATTTCAAATACAAAGCTTATCACGTTTGATTTTGTTCGATCTATTTCCATGCGCTTATTTTCGATCGATATAATATGAAAACCTCCTCGATATCTTGTTGAAGCAAATAATTCCAAATTCAAAACATTAAAAAAATTTATTATTATTCCTAGCAAATCTTATACATTATTGTCATTATGCTACGATATCGATAATACATAAAATTTATCTTATATAAAATAAATATACATCAATTCTGTGAAATAATTAAAAAAAAATCTTTCCTCTCGGTTTATTAATTATTATTATTTAAGTAATTAATTTTAAATTAATATTATATTCAATTACATTTATATCCTCGTATTTACGAAAAAGGGTTTTTTTTCAACAACATAGAAAAACTTGTAATGGTTTTATCATCCGAAGACAAGGCAAAAACATTCGTGTGTATCGTGCACGACTGCCATTACTTTGCTAACAAAACGCGAAGTTAACTTTATCCCTCTCGGACAGCGGAATGTGTCCCCTCAGTCGTGGTTAATGACTAGCCTGCACATGAAAGACACACCCTCTGCAGACCGGACGGACACTGGGCGCGACCGCAGGGGTATTTACACGACCAACTCGTCAGAAGGATGTTTCTTTAATTACGAACCTTTGCAGCCGTATTTTATCAATCTGCAGGTTCGTTCGCTCCGAAATTACGTATCGGCATAATAGCATTTTAAGTTTTAGCCATTTGATAAATTTATGCGACGTATTTGCCGCGAATTTAATTTTCAGTATCTTCAATGGCGTTATATATGTATATGCAGATTAAATTAGACGAGCGAATACGCAACAACTCTCTGAGAAGACTCTTGTGTTGAAGATAAATTACATTTCCTACTAAGCAATCTATTGATAGAGGTTCTCGCAGACTGAAAAGTTGTTACTTTCGTGTCATGGATATAAAGAGATCCGTGAAAATCAAAGTCATTCAATAATTTCAATTATTTAAGTTATTTTCACTACACTGTTTGTTGAATATAGAACACTTTATTTCATCACAATCGAATTTTTCAATACAGTAACAAACACGTTAATGGTACAGTTTATGACAAAAACCTAATATATTGACGACCCATGATCGTTTTCTCAACGCTAATATTTGTCATTTCGACAACTTGTACAAATCGCATAAAATTCTTGCCAGGGAATGGTAATCTTATCTAATCAGTTCGTATGTCACACTCACGTTTGCTCGAATGGGTTCAATGTGCAATTAAAACGAAGTTTTACTTATATAAATGACTATAAAATAATATTAAATTAAAATGAAACTTGAAAAGGAATTATATATTGTCAATTGTAAAAGTCTGTTTAAAAAGTTCCGCTCGTAAAATTGTAAAAATTTGTTTGCAAAATTCACTTCACTTGTAACGGTCAGAAATTCGTTCAAGAATATTTTCAAGTGTTTGGCAACGTTTACAAAGTCAATGTTATCAATCTCCTGAGTTTCATGTGTCCACATCAGTCAGCTAACTACTAAAGTTTGTTAACTGCAGGCGCGCATTAATTCGCAAAATTCTGAGATTCCTGAATATATCCACTACACTGACACGCAAGCGACGACAGAAATCTCAACTCGTTCCGGCTTTCCAATCGTCCGAAATTCACGCGATATTCGTTAGTTCCAATAACGATTTATCGGATTAAATTTCAATCGCGGATCCTTTCGCGCGCGATCGTTAACGCTCGGCAAGCTCGGCGAGCCGTGTCGCATGGCGAAAGGGTCACTCTGAAAATCGCGCGTGGCCGTTCTCGTCGACGGTGTTAGGTGCACTGGAGCCCGACCTGGGCTTCGTGTTTACATCGGACTGAAACGTGCTGACGGCACCACACCTTACTAGGCTTCCGTCGTTTCAGGTAGCGCAACCAACACCAACGCGCAGCGCGCAACACTCGCTTATCGACGGTTAAACGCGGTGAACTATTCTCTGAGAGAGGGAAAGCCGCTCTCTCTCTCTTTCTGTGATCAGCCGACCGGCGAATGATTGGATTGTACGCCGGCGGCCAGCGGCGTCGTGCCTCGATGCTCCCCGAACGAATGTCGTCCGATCATCGCGATCGACCCTAAGAATAGTTCGCGATCGTCTACAACCGCATTACGTGACGCAAATAGCGTAGCCCGCGCCTGGTGGCATCCGCCATTAGAGCGGAGCCAAGGAAGAAGGTCATGGGATATCTGGTGGATGGTCATCCTTGGATGAGGGAGGTAAATATATTTATCGCCAAGATCGATGCCAAGGAACACTCACTGAAGTATAGTCTCTCGATTACCCGATTAAACCTAACTGTCAGTGAAGTCAGAGAGCATGTATTAATAATTTATATGCTCCGTTCGGTATCGATTATTAGCATTATATTATATTCAATTCTTTCGGCTGTTGTCTTCTTCCGCGATAAAACTCGAGTGAAATCGAGTGAAATCGATGTTTTCATTGTCAAAGCACGCGTTGATTATTTTAACGACTCATTATTCTTCGTTACGACCAACCAAGTGATTCACCATGTTGGCAAATCGCCTTCATCAGAGAAAACGTCACGGTATACCTAGAGTATTACTGGTTGAACCACCCGAGACCTCGAGCGAATCTCCGAAATACTCTTCTCCGACAGAAGAGAACGCGGGAAACGCGCTACGTGATCGGACTACGTTGAATCTCGAAAACGGAAGAATGTCTTGGACCCTACGAGAAACGGAAGATTGAGAGAGGACGTGTGATTCCTGCTCATCGACAAAGGAATTATTGGATAACAGCGATATATCTTTGAGTATCCACGAGGTATAAAGGATCACCTCTCTCTCTACGGGATCAATGATCCGTGACTTTCTGCAGTGGAGCTTATCGCTGGACTCTCTATCATTCGTCTTTTCTTTTTTTAAATGATCCATAAAATTATCTTAAATATTTGTCAAATTAAAAAAGCTTATCTTGCGACATACTTAGAAGAAGATATTAAAGTATGCTATGTGAAAAGATTGCTTGAAATATAAACAAAAGATGTAAGACATATTGCTTATATACAAAATATATGTAATATTTATCAATATCAATGATGGAATTTTTGAAAAAAAAAAAAAAAAAAAATTTCAAATGAATACTTGATTGAAAATTGACATTTTCTGTAAAAATATATAAAAAGTCAATTGTAACTCTACAAATAAGTAATGAATATTATCAATATGTTTAAACTTAAATATACAGTAAAAATATCATTAAACGTGGCAACACTCGAGATAGAAAAAGAATGAGTAATCACTGTAGCTCGATAAAACAACAAAAGCAAACGAAAACAACGCGAAACACAGTATATTCCGCAACCGGAAACGCGTCACGAGATCTTAACTATTCAATGAACGTTTGTTCATTCACGCTACGTGACGCTGCATTATCCATCTCCGCGCACTTCACTCGACAAACGTTTATCAATGCAACGGAGCTCTTGATTCCATCGCGTCGTTTTGCATCGTTATATTGTTTGCGACGCGATGATTGAAAAAAATCTCACAGGAGTATTTCTTGACATTCTCTGTGAGAAGTAAAGACGCACGGGCGCACGGTTTACTTCAAAGCGTTAGTTAGCAGTAACCTAATAACGATAATCGATCGACGAAGCGTCAAGCGCCTTGGTCGCCATCGAGAATCTCATGACGTGAGTATTTTTTTTTTACGGACACTGAGAAAGGAGATCCCACTTTTTCTATCCACGAGCTGGAAAAGATTTTCGAAGTATCGAGATGCCAAGCGTCATTCTCCAAGTTCAGTAGCGAAGAAAATGGCCTTGAAAGAATTTTCACTCAATCGTTAAAATAGATCAGCGATTTTAGAGGATATGTAGATATAATGGAGTGAATGTGTTAAGATGTATTATTCAAGGGCAAAGAAAGTAAACTACGTTACTTTATTAAATTTCGTATTAATTCAATTTCAGCAAATGCAACACACATGTTTAAAGAAGCTTTCTCTTTAAAATCAGGGAAAAAGTAAGAAATAATTATTCCAACTACAAACATTTTTAATTTGATTCTGTTATTGTTAACATTGTATAAACTTTACAAACAATATATTATTAATTTGAATTACTGCTTCTAATTTTGAAAATTAAAATTACTTTAATAGAAAAATTTATCCCTAATAATAAATCCTTAAGATTATCGATATTTTTGATGGAATAATTAAATTCGTTAAAAAATTACAAATTATGTTATATTATGTTATTGAAATATCATTGTCGATATCGTAGAAATATATTATATACTATTTTTATGTATTTTATTTACAAAACAATGTCAATGTAGACTGTAATTTTTGGAAAAGATATTGACATCTAATATTAAAAAAAATCATGTGATATGAGTGGCATGAAATCGCGAGGATGAAGAAAAAATTTATAGCAACAAGATATCGGTTATTGCAATGCACAATAATTTATAGCATTATATATGAGAAAGTTACGTATAATGATCTAAAAACTTTACAACTGTATATCAGAAAAGTGACAGAAAACAAGATTCCTATTTAAATAATGACGAACTGCTGCATTAGAATAATTACTTTTTTGTTCATGTTAATCATAATTAAATTACACAGACCTTTTCCGCGCACATATACATATAATTATTCCAACTATAAACATTTTTAATTTAGATTCTCTTATCATTATATAAATAGAAACTTTACGGACAATATATCATTAATATGAATTACTGCTTCTAATTTTGAAAATTAAATATACATATACTTCCACGAATTATTGTTTAATTTAATAAAAGAGAATATTTAGTTCTTTTTACATTAATATTTTTAATCTTCAACAAGAGATAGCACTTTTTATTTAAAAAATAGTCCATTTAATAAAGGATACCAATCATATAAAAATATTCTTTTTTAATTTATAGTTAGTGTAGAAATCGTAATCAACATTTAATCACTTAATAGTAATCACCGTACGGAATTATTTGTATCGGTAATAGGACTAAATTGAAAAATGATTCCTCTAACGCTATATTCCTCTCTCTTTTTAAGAGAGCGATAGATCATCTTTTATCGCTTCCCTTGAGACTTTCATCAAGCTGCTGATAGATTGAACATCAATCCTACGTTTCCAGTCCGTGAGGAATAAACGTCAGATTTTAGAAACGAATGGGACCAAAGTTGCTTTACGGCTTAATAGCAAACGTAAATTAGAGCCCGTAATAGTTCATCTGCAAACGTAATAATAACGTGTACACGGCTAATAAAGTATCGTGTAATTAAACACACAAAGAGTGACATGCGGATGGAAACTTGACAAGACTCTTGTTTCGCCGCGGACAATACTCTCGTTAAGTTTGGTAAATCCGATCGAACGACTGTTACTCGAGAATCCTGGGGTCCTGTCTCGTCTCGCAGCGGTGTACTTTAAACTAGTGATGCTGTGTTTCAGAAGGGCGAGACGATCAATAAAGGGTTTCGCATCCGATCGCGCAAATACACGAGGAACGTCGACACGCAAGCGGGCGTTCTGTTCGCGCGACTCGTGCGGCATCGACTCTCCGGGGAAATTATGTAAGCGTCGATAAAAAAAAAGCATTCATAATTTACATTGGTCCCAATTGCGCATTTCAGCTACCAATCCCGTTGAAAGAGTATCACTTTCAAACATCGTGTATATCCCGTATCGCGAATAAATAAAGGACACAGATGGAAAATTACGCATTTGTCGCCCATCGCGTTTTGTGATTTATTTAAAGGTAGAAAAATATCCGAAAAGGAGTGAAGTCATCGTTGGCAATATCGCTTCTACGATGACAACAATGATGTGCGAAATTCTTTCCGAAGTGCTCAGGCTTATGCGTAACAAACAGTGCATCCGTAGAACGCTACCGTTTACCAACTTCGTTAGCGAAATTAGTCATTTCAGTCATGTCTTCGAATTAACGTTTCACTCATTGAATTATCATTCAATAAAAAAACTGACATGAGTCGTAAGATAAGGATGTATATATAAGGACGTAAAACGCGCAGTAATTCAGACCGAACTTCAGAGCCTATTAAGAACGATTTATGTTCAACGCAACGCAATGAGATTCGCGACGTATCTCGCAATTATTTTCGCGATACTTAACTTCGTTAACGCCCTGCCATTTCCTCAATTTGACGATGGTGAGTTAACTTTAAAACTTTATCCGATTATTAATAATATACAAGTAGCAATTACAATCTTAGACTCAATTTTCAAATCAGATTTGTAAGGATTTATTATTTGAAGATTATGACTTTCAACATTCTCGGGAATACTTTCCAAAAAGAACTTTTGTGACTATGGGAATTAATATAATTTTATATATTAAAAAAATTCATATTTTTAATTCTAACAATAAAAAGAAAGGATTATGATATATATGAATTTAATTCTGTTTTTAAAGAAATTTTTTGACTAAATGAAAATTTACATGCAATAAGAATATAAATATATTAGTGTAAAATCAGAGAATATAACAAAATTAGATAAAAAAAGATTTTTTTTTCAATATTGATGCATCTTGAATAATATGACTAAATTAAGATACTGCATAATTAATGTTGTAATCTTCATCTTACAGGCGGTCAAGAAGGATTAGCTGCTAGAGACACGGCATACTACAGATTTCCATTGTACTGGTACAGGAGACCTATCTATGACGACAGTGACGATGACATTGTTAACGGAGGTCAAGTTTCAGACGGAAAACGAAGATCGTCTACTGTGTCTTACGTTAATGTCGGGTAAGAAACAAAGTAAAATTAATTTTGTAAATTTTGATTACGTACACCCTCCCTGTTGCTTGAAAACAACTATTGTCACACTGCAAAGTTTACTATTTAAAGACAAAGATATATTCTATTGAATATTCCATACGCGCGTTTGTAAGTTTAAGAGACATATTAAATGCCAAGTGGAGAATTATTATTTTTATGAAATTCATAAGCTTCTGCTTCATTTCATTTTTAATTCTCATAATAAGCATGCAAAACAACCACGTAAAGTATTTAATTAAGAAGATGCCAGAGCTAGTAAATAATAAGACACAAAAACTGAACATTTAAGTTAAACGCAATTATAATGAAGCGACTAACACGAAGAAAAATTATTTCTTTTAATAGTGCCGGCTGGGGTCGTTAAAGAAGATTGTTAAGCGGAAGCAGTTAGAACATCCAGGCATGAATGTCCAGAGAACTTCACTAACTCGAACTAACAAGCTGTGTCAAACTTTTACGTAACTTTTATATAATATCTATTTATAAGCCTACGTATTATTTTTTATTATTTTCTTATTATTTTAAGCACGTAGGCAGTTTCTTTTTTTTTCTAATTGTAAGTCACAAAAATACAAGTAACTCCCTTATATCCCTTGGTATTGTAAATCTTCATTATTAAATAAATACGATAAAATATAGCAATAATTATTAAAATGATTGATACCTTTAACGATACATTTCGTGAATATCAAAACCTACAACGGTCTTGAAGATCTTTCGCCGAGATTTTCGCCGAGTTGATTTAAGAGGATTATCTCAATAAGAGGATAAACAACAATAATTAATTCCTGCGGAAGGTTACAACTGCTGCAAGGACTTCATCGCCTGCTAAATACACGGTCAAACATTTGCCACAGCAACAGTATATATAAGCGATTGTGCGAAATACTAAAGGCCAATGTCAGCTGTAAACTGAGAAGTACCAGAGCGTCAATTATCAATGGAACACCACAGTTGTTTTCATTTCGTTCTCGTTTTAATAGTAACAATTGAAGTCACGTCAGCACCTATAAATGATTTCGGACTAGGTAAGTTGGACTAAACTTTCGAGTTAGACATCTGAAACGATGTCTTAAAATGACTTAAAAAAAAATCGAGAATTTTACAATTTTTCGAAAAAATGCCTAAAAGCCTAATTCCATCAATTACTATCCGAAATTCTAAAAGTGGAATGCTGACTTTATAGAGATTTTCAAAAATCTCTCAATTAATAAGAACATTTGCAATGCTAATGTAGGTCGCAGAACTGTCTGGCAAGACGTCGGAAGACACAGTTTCTACGGACCGTGGGATATCTCGGTAAAACAAAATGGGGACTACGTCGATTACAATGATTACGATGTTCACCTCGAACAGTTCCGGCCTAATTCACCGGAGCTGTCATATGACGACGTGTCGATAGCTAACGGATATATTGACGCGTTGCCCTCGGCTTACGACAGCGGCCTGTCGGAACTGAACACGCTACTCAACTCTGTGGGCCTTGCTGATTTCCGCACTGGAGTTCGCGCTGCTGATTGGATCGACCGAACTACCGACAGTTTCAAAGAACAGCACTGGGAGGATATTGCTTCTCATAAAACCGATGAAGATACGGAGGAATTCGACGACTTTACGACTCCAATTTCAACGAGATAACAAAATTTTGTAAAGTTAAATGAAGAAACAAAATAAAGCAGCAGACTTCGCACACGTGATTATTATCCAAGTTTGTGACATTAAATTCACGAAGAATTAAAATAAATATCGTTTCAGTAATTATAAGTAATATTAATATAAATTTGTTTATGTTAATCGTAAATTTCAGTATTAATTTATTTTACAATTAATCCTATCAACTTAATTAAATAGAATTTTATATGGAAATTTGAAAAATCTTAAATTATACATTCCAAGAACGCTGTCTGAGAGTTGCGCCTTCGTATTTCAGAATTACCGAAAAGATATAAACACCTTCTTGCTTAATCCTTTATATTCATAAATCCGTATTCATGATGGTGAATTAATGCAACCGGAGGTTCTTTAATCGGGTCGTACTGATTCTGAACGTGACAATCTTAACGAGCCCTTTGTCCTTAAAGTCGCTGTGTAGGCAACGGTAGTAGCACGTTTCTCCAGGGACGACGACGTTACTAGAAGTCGGAGAGGGTACTAACTCGCCGAGAATCCTCACGGTGACTTTCAGTAACGCAACGTTTAAACGGAGATTCTCGTGAATATTTAACGTAGTACTAAGAGGATGAGCTTTCCCGAAGGCTCGGTCGGCCGGTTGAACAGAAGCGAACGACGAAGTTGCTCGCCTTTTTTTTTATCCCTGGTACTCGCTACGCAAAGCAAGTTGCAGTCAACTGCTAAGTGAGCGCGGTATCTTTTTTTTCTGTCGCATCAAATGCGAGCAATTGCGGTTCGTACCGCAACGTTGCGCGCGACTCATCACGATCGCACGAAATTAACAAATATTTTTTGCGCACTGTACAAATTAACTTGGATACTTGCAATTAATTTTAACAATTCGATTGAAACGTCTGTCTTTCACGTTTTATCATATTATATACGTATTCATTATTTCATCGTTTACATCGTTATAACGTACCAAACGGCAAACAATAATTTTATCGGCTCGCACAAGGACTGCGTAAAACTGTATCATCCGTCAGCGACAAAAGAGAAATTCCATGCAAAAATAACGCGCAATCGCGCACCTTTGACTAGGTTCAAATTGCACTTCCTCGTCATGCGATACAAATTTATAGCGCGCCCTACGGCTACGATCACACGAATAAAATATCAGGGATGAAAGGTAAGGTAAAAATAAATGACAAGGAACGCGACAGTACAGCGAAATACACGTCGATGAATACTAGCGCGGATCCTATGTTTTGTTTGTTGAAGAGTGGGCGAGACTTTGCGCAGGGAGGGAACGTTTTGAATATTCATATAGAAGATTGCACGCTGATTAAATGCAAATTAAATTAATCTCCTTTCCGGCTGACCAGATGGATTGCGGGGTATTCGCTAATTTGGGCGCGGCTCGAGTGCCGCCGTGCGTTTTATGCACGTTCCTTCTCCCGAGATTCATGAGATTACCACCATTTACTTCACTGCAAAGTAACGTCTCCATCGTTCCCGTTTCATTTATTCACCATTAATTACGAAAAGCATGAGGAAAATGTAGATTATCTTATCCAATGCTCCATATGTGTAATTTCTAGATTATCTCAGATTAAAATTTAACAAAGACTCAAGTTCGATTGTTTTCGTTTCGTGTATATAATAATAAAATTCCTTTATTTTAAAGGCACCATGGATTTTAGCAAAGATCATCAGCTTTGAATTTAAAACGATAGGCTAAACCGAGTGACCACGCGGATATCAAAATACACAAAATATATTTAGTGCCGCTCTCAATTGTCTCTTTAATGTATGCCCACGTGCGGAAAACATGTTTTATTTTACTTGCTAATGTGACATTTCACATTCCTCGGGTTGACAATTTTGACTTAATTTTCCGTCGACGTGAAAATAACAAAGACGAATTTCGGTCGCCATCTCCACGGATGTCCACCAAGAGACTGCGCGAAATTTAATTCCTACCGTGAGATTTAATGTCATTCCTCGACGCGCGAGCAAGTCCGTAATGCTCGCTGATACGTTTATACCGCGCGAGGAAGAACGCGCGACGAGATGGATTTCAATTAAGTCAACGCAGACAATGAATTATATTCCTCAGTTTCTTCGAAAACGTTGGTTATTATTTTGCAAAAATCATCGACGTTGACTTACTATTCACGATTAAAATTTTGACGTCTGACAAAACGCCTGGATTTGCATGGAAAGAGTAAATTTAAGATAGATTAGTTTTAGAAGTTATGTAATGAAAATTTATCTTTCAAAGATAAAAAATTGCATATTAAATTATTTTCACGTATTTTTAACTTGTACATTTGTATTTTAAAAGAAAATCCAACGTTTACAAAATATTAAAACAATTCCGAAATATTAATTTTGAAAAAGATCATCTTAAAAGGGTTAACGTAAACAATTTATGTGTGAAAAGAATAGAAACAAAGACTTGTAAGTTGAATCACGATGTTTACTCGTAGAACTCCTCATTACCGCACTTTCATTGTTTTATTAGCGAGCTTGTTTCCGTGATCGCGTTCTTAAATGGAATGACTCTCGCTTCTCTACCAAGCGAAGGAAGAATTCCCTACAATACATGGACATGATAAACGCGTGCTCCCGTCACCCTTCGATCCCTCACGACCGAAGATAGTTCCGTGGTATGGTCGCCAGTAGAATAGAGGAAGATTTATAGCGATGAAGAAAAAAAAAGGAAGTACCGCAGTCCATTTGTACGGCTTCTTGCATCTCTACATTCTCCCATGCGCTTGTCACGAATGCCTGCAAATCTCTCAACCTTCGCGCAGTTCTTTAGCCGACGAATCGAAACGGTCAGTTCAGCGAGGGCCAAAGTGGCCCCTTTATCAGGACCTCGTGATTTGTCAGCCAAACTTCGTCGGCGAGAATACAGTAAAGTGTAATAATGGCGACGATGCTCTATCTAAACGTATTTGCAATTTCTTAGCGTCAGGCGTTCACGTCTACCTGCGTCTGAATATTAATGACTAATCGCCCAGCAAGTTCAGCAGAGTGAATGGACATTTCTGCATTTTAGAAAATATCCTATTTCCCCGATTTGTTTCTGCGATAAAAAGAAACGAGACAAAACGGAAGCACGATAACGTGACGGCTCTAAATGTAATTATTTTATTTAAGATAAACTTTTTCCACATAAATTTTTTTTTATATTCGGAATATAGCATTTAGCAGAATTTATGAACATAACATTTTTGCGCCATATGCGATTATAAATTTAGTTAAAACTTGCTCAAATTGAAGAATTATCGAAACAAAGAAACAATAAGAACTAATAATTACAATAATAATTGAGAATGAACGCGTTTTCTTTTATGTAACAATTTTGCGGCATTCTTAGCCGCTTTTGCGCGCCACAATTTGTCTATAAAGAGATTGACATTCCATTGAGAACAGTGGAACGCGATTCTATTTGCTACAGCCGTCAAGATTCGCGTCTAGAAGCAGGTGAAATGACACGGAAAACGAAATGCAAATTGCTTTTCTTTTCGATTTGACCGGGTGTGCAGTGTAGCGCGCGATTTATCGAGGATTCCGTGTGCAACTACGCTCCGCGATGGCATCTGCAACTTTTCTCATGCATACTTTTCACGCATTGCAAACGACACAGTGATACGTCGTCGCTTTCAAGAAATTTACCCTGTCGGTCGACTGACGATTTAGGACGGTGCGGAACATCGTACGAAGAAATCGTTAAAAAAATTTGATGTTTTGCGTCGCAAGAATTTTTTTATGCTTTCGTGATTTTCCGTGATTCTTTAATAATTTGTATGTTTAATATATTTTATGTCATGTGTCGACACATTATATTCTGTATTCCGGTATGTGCGCTCAATTAAAAATGTTTAAAAATATAAATGAGTAAGCATCAGTATTTTGAAATGTTATAAATTGTGAATTCATAATTTTTACACTTCCTAATAAAGCTAATTACTTTATCGCTCTTAATGCGACATATGCTAATAAGGCAGTATAATTAATGCGTGACGGGTCATTCTAATAATTAATCCCTCTTCAAAACATAACAAGATACGCTTACTCGTTAAAATCTTTTGTCCGCCTATAACGCAAAGTATTATACATGACGCGATCGCTGTATCTGTTAGCCTTCCCACATAATAATCATAAATATTTACAATTTTACGCGCACAATTATCTCCGAATTATTATTATTATTATTCATAAGCACCATTATACTTTAAATTATTAATTGCTGCCTCATTAATTCATAATTTTAATATTAACATCAATTATGCGCCAGATACCCGCTAGTATCGTTCTCGATAATAAAGTTATAACAAACAACGATAGTAATTTCGCATCAGACGAAAAGCGTAAACAGTGTACCTTACACGGATCGATTCTTTCATTATATTGCTGCACAAGTATATCATACACATAGCGCGCGCGCGCGCGTTCGTCATACACCCCCTACGTATAAAAATATATAGGCCTTATAAATGCAGGTATGACGTACGTATGATTTACCTGCGCAAGATGGTTTTTTAGACAATATGGATTTTCGCTCGTTGACGCAGCGAGTCGACGAAGCGCAACGATCGCAGCACAATTATAACTATCGATTCCGCTGCTATTTATACCGATAGTCATCCGATGCCTCCGTATTAAAAGACCGTCTCATTTTTTAAATCGGGCAGAGTTTACTTTAACTTTCAACCGGCAGGAAATACCTATCGACCAATTTCCGCCATATCATCACACGCACGAAGCATCTACCATCTACACGTTCGTGTAATATTATTTCGTCTCTCCGCGACAGATCCACTTATCCTAGCACTCACCCTGCGAATAGATCGGGAATTCTCCGTCGCTGTGGCTGTGGGTGAGCATACCCGTAGAATAAAACTGCCACAGGGCGCGTTTTCTGCTCTCCTCCGACGTGCCAGCGAGGACCTCGTCGTCGTCGGCGAGGCCCAACAAACTCACCACTTCCGAGAGCGACAGGTTGGCGCAGCGACCGCTCACCGAGGTGAGCCACACACGATAGCAAAAGACGACTTAAAACGTAAATGACCGCGCCACGCTTATCGGCTCGACCCACTCATCCCACTGTTAATGTAAGCCGACGCAGCTGCGACACTCTCACTTACACACATACACACACACGCAGGTTCGTACACACGTAAACAATAAAAAGAAGAAAACAGTCTGTTTAAATTCTCAGCCTAAATACGCAGGATCTTTAAACGACACTGACGAACATTGCCGACACACGCAATGAATGACGCAGTTTAGCACTCTCGGTCCCTCGAATCTTCTCAGAATCGTTTTGTTTGTGTGTGCGATTCTTTCATTGCCCCGCGTCTCGTTATGATCGTGTTACAGTGACACTCGACTCCGGCATAAGTACCGTTCTTTTCAATGTCGCCGTTTCGCAGGGAAACAGCCGACAATGGCGATGGCACGACGATGGATCGGTAGCACCTTGAGGAATTGAAGAGAGAAAGATATCGGGACATTTTCACGTATCGGAAGAAAGTCGAGGCGTCGATAAATTTCTCTCCCACGCGCAGAACTGAGACGATAATTTATTTTAACAAGATCGGCAACTTCTCAGTTTCCCCGACCCTTCTTATCCATCTTCTTGTCTATTTTTCTCCGCCCTTTATTTTTCTTTTCTTTACATGTTGAGATACTTGGCTGGAAAATTGCAAGCCAAATATCTCACTTCTGAAAAATGTGGCAATACGAATCGAATAGGTACCCGTAACAAGCGATACTCGATACAGTGACGTTTGACCCCGATACAATTATCTAACCGAACGGGCACATATTATATGGCGATTGAAAGCCTGGTTTTGATGGCTGTCATTAGTTGTTGTTGCTAGATAGCAAATCAATCCGAATACATATAATTAGCGCATAATTTCGATTTCAAATTATTATTTGAAATGATATCGTCGATGAATATTCATGAAATAAAGCGTAGCTTTATATCCGGCCGTGCAAATGACATTGAAACAGAAAATATCGACGCGAAAATTATTAATGGTTTATTCATTGTTAAGATTCCTTTGTAAACCCGTGCAAAAAAATATCGATAATGGACAATTTCTTTGTTCAAATTAAAATAAAATTTAAATTATTTCTGGCTTTTTTAGATAATATATTTCTTATCGTTTTTAATTATTTAATCAAAACTGAAATAACTGATCATTTATTATTCTCTTTTAC
Source organism: Tetramorium alpestre (assembly GCA_021460005.1). NCBI lineage: Eukaryota > Metazoa > Arthropoda > Insecta > Hymenoptera > Formicidae > Tetramorium > Tetramorium alpestre. Next base: position 351,888 of record JAJVSH010000065.1, on the reverse strand, counting down.
ACAACATTGTTAAAAACAAACATTTTATACTCTTTTTCAATGTTTTTTAAAAGAAACGTTTTATTATTTCGTCTTAAATGACAATGTAATATGCCAATATGAAATTATCTCTCTACAGAAACCATTCAATTAAAACATGTGTATTTCTCCGCTTCTCGTTTAGCTAATGAAACTTTTAACAAATCGATGCGAATGCTTCCACGTCGCGACGGAGATTGAAGAGGAAAGATGCGCCGCCGTCAAAATATCGCATCAGTTATTCTGATTCATCAAATAAAAACCAACTCTGTCTACAACAACGCGGTCGACGGTCGACCGTTTCGGTATGTGTAAAATTAACACGACGCTATTTATACGTCAAAGCGCGCCAAGTTGATCGATAGTTCGCGGACTGGAAGGGTCCAACGAGAAATTGAACCGCGCCTTTGTTGGCGGAGAGAGGCGAACACATCTTCTTCAGACAAATCGAAAATCCGATGCTAATAGCGATCTCCAATTGTTCCCTACGTTTAATTTCAATTCGCGGCTTTGTCCTGTCTTTTCTCGATAACATTGACTATTCCAATTTATCGGCTGCAATACCGATTGCTTTCCATCTATTTTTTTTTACCGATTTTGTCTGTACCTTATAAAGGAAAGTCGCAGCTACATGGTATATTGAATTTCATTCAATACTCGTTATTTTTAATTATTAAATTTTGAAGATTTATTAGATAAATTGACGGATAGGACGCGCGAAATGGAAATACGTTATCGAAAAGATGATCATCTGACATAGCACTATGTCAGCAAATATAATTTATGGAAAATCTCCGAAAGCGTCTTACTAAGCGCGCATATCGAGAATACGATCGTTATCGAATCTCGATCCCACCGCAATTTTAACGTGCTCTTTTACGTTGACGATAATTATGAAATCAAACATAATTATAATTTCATCTATTCGTTCTAAGGTCCATTAATAACGTATGAACGTAGAGCCTGCTCCAGATACTTTCACACACTGGTTCACATTGAAATTCAGAACGTTCGATCCTATCGCGCGTGACGACGTAAGTGAAAAGAATTTTCGTGTCATTTCTCGCGGATATTATCGACGCTTCGATTCTCGCGATTCCACGATCCCATATAACGTTGATCACTGAAATTCTTGGCGGTTTGAATAAGATGCGATCGCGTATTTACCAACCACTTTCGTATCCTTAGACGGTGGCCGAGCGCAATTGTTCTCGATCTATCATCGTTACCATCGCTCTCTCCGCCGCAGCATCCGCGCAGAGAATCCTGTTCCCTCGTTTCCTTCAATCGACCTTATCGATCACGGAACGTTTCCTTCCTCCGCGAACACCACCGTCGAATATGCACCAAACTAATCTCCCGAAATCCACCCACGTCGAGCGGTCGCTCGCGTGATCGTGACCGACGTTCTATCGCGCGCGACGTTCACAGGAACCGGATACGCGAGACGACCGATCGCGAGAACGATCGCGAATCCAATAGAGCAAACGTCGGGGAAACGTCGAGCGTCGGGATGAGGAAACGTGCGTCCTACGTGCGACGGAGCGGGAAGGACCTTTCGTCCAGGACGGGTTCGATGCGCGCACTGGGGATGAGAGAGAACCTCGGGAGCAACCCGGCAGAAGAGAGAGGGTGGCTTCGAGTTGGGCGTGAGTGAGAGAGAAAGTACGAGAGAGATAGCGCATCGACCCGCCAAGTGGAGAAAAGGAGAGCGAGGGCGGCCAAACGGCGCAAGCTTAAGCTCGGCTACCGGGCTTCGAAATACGCATATCGGATGCCCGCCCGCCCGCTCACTGTGTACACTGTGTACGCAATCGTTAACTGTCCTAAATAGCGTACTTAAAACTGCTTCTATCGGGAACAAAAATCCCTTCTATTGGCGTGTCTATCGCGCAGCTGTGCCGGAAAATTCGCGAGTTTTCTGCTGCGACGAGAACTTAAATCCTCGATATTCCGATCAAATTTTGTCTAACAAGGCTTTTCGATAAAAGGGTGCGATAAAAGAAATTGTCGCTCTCGGAAGTAGGGGGAACTTTCTCGAGGTCATGACACGAATTTCAATCGTCTTCTATTTTTTTTTTATCAATCTGAAAAAAAAATCTGGCTAAAAACGGACGAATCAGAAAAAATCTCGCGCACTGTTAAACTGGTAGTGTCAAATTTATATTCAATTTGAATCATTTTTAACTATTCCATAGGTCGCCACTGCTACTCAATATTTCATTAATTTTGACATGAAAGTTAAATTAGATAAATTAACAACATCGTGAGTAAGGCTCACTCGCTAATTTTATCTCATTGTTTTAGTCAAATTAACCGAATATTGAGTACGCTGTAAAAAAATTAGTGTAAAATTACATATAATTTTGAGACACACTTAATAGTCTTAAATTAATTTATTTCTAATTTTGCAGTATAAAGGTAAAAATAATTCCTTAATTTGTTTTTTGACAGTGTACAGTGACACAATAGTAAATCTCACAGTTTCTGTAAAATTACATTAATTAGTAATTCACTATAATAATTGTAAAATTCTACGTATTTATAATTTTACAGTCAGAAGTAAAAATAAGTTTTTAATTTCTAATAAATTTTTTACACTGTATACACTGTAAGAAACAAATTAAGGAATTATTTTTACTTTCATACTGCAAAATTAGAAATAAATTAATTTAAAACTTATTAAGTGTGTCTCAAAATTACATGTAATTTTACACTAATTTTTTACAGTGTAAGAGCAATGGCAACCCATAGAAGTTTGTAGTGTAGAATTAGATCAAATATTATTATAATAAAAATTCTGGTTACTATAAGTTATAAAGTCTTGAATTCTATTATAATAAACAAAATATTTGTTCAATCCAACAAGATTTTCTGATTCGTCTGTATTTAACCAGAATTTTTTTCAGTGTCGAAATACATTTTTCCAACGGTATCTTTGCCACGTTTTGAAGAAAAACCGTTTCTAATCTCTGTCTCGATTGCTTCAGTTTGCAGTAGAAGATCACAAACAATAGATATGAGCAAGACTAACACGGATTACTTCAAGATTAAGACATTCATATTACATTGGGCCGTAGCGTGGGACTTGGAGCGTCGAGGGATTCAATCGGCTATGCAGATTCATCTCACTGCCACGACAGTGTCCTCTCATACGGAATATCGCACAATCCTCTTATCGGCGCTGTGTACGAGCTAGATACTTCCTACTTCACTTGTGCAGGCTCGCGTGCGACACGCGAATCTACTCTACCGCGATGCGTCGATTACGGTTTAGCCGAATCGCGCCCTCTCTTACACGCTACGCTCTACACCCGGACTTTTCGGATGCCTGCAAGAGACGGATCAAGGTCAAGGCTATTCTTTTCAGAACGGTGGAGCAATCGGTGGGCGGCGGCGTAATTTACGACCGTTTCGACACCCCCGGCATTTCACCCCTCGACATTACTTATTGACTGCCGTAGCCCCCGAGTTACTAAAATCAGAATCGTATCGTTCATCCGCTCGCTTTAAAATCCGAGAGACGGGAAACGCGGAAGCATTTTGAATTTATGATGGGATCCGCGAATACGAGGAGGAGCAAAAAGGGAGATCAGCGACAGCTGGATTTCGTCAGAATAATAATGACGAATGTGGATGAATATGGCACGCGAATGATAATGCGTTTTTTTTTTTGTTTAGGTTCCCTAGTTTTTACGTACTGCGCCAAAAGCTATATATTCTCTGAATATTTTCCGAGCGAAAATTTTTCCGAGCGCCGCAGTCGAAGCAAAATAGATATTTCATCATTAATAACGAGCTGTTCTATTCTAAATTCCGACATTTCTGACAAATTTTAGAGTATTTGAAGAAATCTTTGATAAAATCTTTGATTTTGCTCAACAATTCAATCATGGAAAACCTATTTGAACGTACAACTCTCCGATATTCTTTTCATGATCATCCATTGGATCGTTAAATAAAAAGTGCGAAATAAAAAATTTCGTTGGGTTTTTCTCATAAGCGCGGAATCAAAATTAGATAAAAAATGTTTAAAATAATTCACTTTTACATATTTTTGTCGCAATAGTATAAATTGTTTGTCAATAAACGCAAGATCAGGATTGTTTAAATATACATTTAAAAAGCGTTCTACAAATATATTTCTTTCGAGTCGTTTAATAAGTGAATAATAAAATACGAAGTTAAAGATTTAATTAGGAATATTTCCGATGATGACTTCACAAATATTTTCATATTTTCGTACCGATATTCTCATCACGAACTGTTTGGTAATTCAGTAAAAAACGTGAAATTATAGATGATCGAAAATATTTTTCATACATTATTAATAAAGAATATGATAATATTATATTAATATGTATAAGCTATCACTCACCGATATCGCCGTTAATTTGCTTGATTGGCTCCTTTTCTGCAGCTTCACTTGCAACAGTCTTCGTATTCTCCTCCACTAAAAAAAAACATATGATTTTTGCATTAATATTGTACATATGTAAACAAAAGCCAAAGAAAAAGATCTTACAAGGCGCCAAATATCAAAATTATTATTTCTTAAGTAAGTTCAACAATGTAAAAATATATTAAATAAAATCGAAAACAAGCATGAAAAATTTTTAAACTTGTATAATTAAAACTATTATTTTTGACATTTTCTCTTTTTTGCTAACACGTCCAAATTAATACGGATATACATATTATCAGATATAGAAATTTATATGTATGTAAATTTAGCTTGTGATTCTCATCGGTATAATTAAGATTATGTAAATATTCACGTAACATATTTCAAATATAATGCAAAAATTATGCAGGTTTGTTATTATTCAAATTTATAAACTGGTACTAATCAGTGCAGTTCCTCTGGGGAATTAACTTCATATAGTGTCCTCTATGGAGAGTGATATGTATCACAAGAGGAAAATATTATTAATAATTTTACAATATTGTACAACTTTTTTATCATACATATCTACAATTATCATGTTTCGTTACATAGTCAGAATTTTTGCTTAAAAACTAGAATTCCTTGATAAAATATTTGATGTGAAATATGTTACCATCATATCAGCAGGCAACGACAGTCGCGATAATACCAACCGCCACGTATACAATATTTATACAATATATAAATATATATATGTATATTTCACAGAGAGATAATTAAAATTTTAGTATATATAGTACATTTACATATGTGTCAAGTTAAAACATTTGTAATAAATTTTCTTTTTAAATTGAACCCAACGGCAATTATTGCTCGAAATTTACAATAATGTTAATGTTTAACAATCAAAATGTATAAAATATATCATCAGAGTTGTATGAATAATTATTATATGGATCAGTTTACAATATTTGAGAAATCCTAAAAATATCAATCCCAAAATAAAAGAAAGTGACATTGCAACGAACAATGCAATAAAATACCAAGAGAAACTCGTTATATTTTACTTTTAATGTATATATATATATATATATATATATATATATATATATATATATATATATCTTTTAGCCTCTGATTCGCTTGCAGGTCAGAACGTTTAGAATATTTCGTGAGCTACGTAAGAAATATCTTGGTGAGGAAAGAAAGATAGCAAGATTCTCGAATACAAAATATTTCACAAAAATGCAGAAATTATTTCAAATAAATGGAAAAAAACATGAAAAAGTGCAATCTAATTTTTCTCGATTAAAAATATTTAATGTAATAATTCTTAAAAAAAAAAAAATTAATTCAATCGAATAAAAATGTTAAAAATTAGGAAAAAATAAAATAAAAGTCAATTATATAGACGTAATGTAAACCTTCTGAAAGGGAGGTGCATTAATACCTTTTAAGATTCATCTGGAGTAAGTGTTTTATCTATTACGATCAGTCATTGCGTATATACCGATAGCGTCAGGTTGATTCAGACAGACGCTTTTTAATCTACTGTCCATATATTTACTAATGTTTTATCTATCAGCGAAGATATCAGTGGACAACTAATTCTTAACTTGTTTAAAATCGAAAATGCATTGAAACCAACCTTTGCTCCGTAGATGCAATTGAAAACCCGTATGTTGCAAGTAAATATTCTACCGTAGTAATTATCGACTGTATCTCGCTTAATTCGTGTTAAAATAAAGATTGCAAGTCGAAAGTTCAGTCGAAAGTTGTTTGTGCCTTCTAAACACGCCGTTCATTTTTGCACTCATTTCAGAGAATTAGTATCAACATCCGCTTTTCCCAAGAAATTATTTCTTCAGAAGTGAAGATTAAATCAAGGCATACATTTCTAACAATAAGTGCGTAAAATAGTGGATTAAATCATTGTTTTATTATAAAATTAGATATTTTTTTTAATATAAAGTTCGAGCCAAGAACTCGTCAATTTTTATCGTTCTTGAGCACAAATGTTTATTTGTTATGTAAAATGTTTCGGGAAAAATTTGAAATATTTCCGGAAACAGAAATAAAATTTACACGCGTGTATCTAGTATCAATATTTAATGAATTATAACTCGTGCAATTAACGACATACTATATTGAAAATTACAGATACAAAAATAATTCTTTTTTTTTCCAAGGAATAATAATAAATTCAATATTGAGAATAAAAATTTAGTCACATCCCACACTTTACGTAATACTGCCTGCCTGTTTACATAACAATTTACATAAGTGACATGTCGAGCTGCTCCGGGCCATTAACGAGGCAGAACTTCATTATCGTAACTCCGCTCGAAATGTCAACTCTGCCGAGTCCGCGTCCGAGAAAGATATCATTAAAAAAAAAAAAAAAAAAAAGAAAATCACTCTCGACCGAAAGTTTCGCGGCGACGAGGGAACGGCGCCGGGGAGTCGCGGCATCTCGCTACACACCTGCCCGGCATGCAGCTCCTCCGTGCCACTTGTTGCATGGCCACGCTCGACGCACTTGCATTTAAATAAAACGGCTGGCGAAAACTGGAGCGCGCGCGCGCGCGCGGCCACGCCGCCACGCCACGAGAGGGGTAACTCTACGTACCAGGACGGCCGGACGGGTCCTCGTCCCTCGGGGCCCCGGATTCCGGGATGGTCGGCTGTCGTCCGGACGCGGCGCCGGCCACCGCCGTGTCGTCCGGCACCAGCGCCGAGTCGCGCGGTTCGGCCATTTTCGGATTAACTCCCGGCACGCGTTGTCAAATCCGCACGGCACGGTACACGGCGCGGCGCGACGCGACGCGTACGCGGCGGCCACTTACCTCGTCGTGCTGGCCGTCGCGCGCGCGTTCGAGCCCGGGCCCCTTTTTCGAAACTTCCACGCACGCCAGGCCCGCCGCGACACTGCTGGCGCGCCGCGGCCGCGCCAGATGGCGCCACCGATCGGCGACGCGTCCGTTCGACATCTTGCGGGTAGAGATTCGAACGGCCGACGGCCCCTTCGTACCGATTATCCGAGCGACCTGGGCGAATCGCCCCGCCGCGTCGATTTGTCGATGCATTGCGCGATCATGATTAATTACGCGCGAAATTACACTTGCGCGAGTAGCGCGACACAGACTGCCGAATTTCCGAAAGTCCGCGTCGACAATACGCGCTTCCGCCATTTTTACCGTGTCATTCGCGACGCGATGCGATAGACGCCGGTTGCGAGTACCGAAATGCGTATCGAATCGTGTCCCCGCGGGCCGACTGATATATCAAAACGATCGTCGTCACGCAATCCGGCACTTCCGATACTTCTCTGTACGCGAGATTCACTTTGACGGGTGAAACAATGCGATCAACGCGGAGCGATCGAGAGACACGTACGCGACCCGTCGAGTTCCGACCGCGAAACTGCCGTGAAGTTGGCGCGGACTGATCACGTGACACCGTGGCTTTTAGAAAATTTTGAAAATTTTCAGCATGCATTATCGCGCAATAATGAACCATGCGAAATATGCGTTTTAATGTTTTACTTACAGCTAAACTGTGAGAAAGAAAATTGCCGGCAGTCTGCAAGCAGATCAAACAATTGCAGATCTTTATAATTTATTAGATGCGACTTTATTTGAGTCTTTAGAATGCACGCGAAATATACATCGCGTCATACGACGTCATGTCACGCCACATTAGGCCATACTTTATGATCGCACTTCATACGGCGAAAAGAGTACAAATTTTATTTCGTAGCGTCTAATGTCTCATAATTTCGCCAAATAAACTCCATAAGATTGTAACGTTACTCGCACAATCACTTTTCGACAAATTATCGATCTCGATAAACTAATGCAATACAATTTGTACGATGACATGTATCACGAAAAATATACTCAAAAAGCATGCTGTAACGCAAGTAATCAAGGGATACAGTAATATCTCTTGGCAAATATAAAGTACGAGACACACTGGCTATATCTTTATATGCAATACAAGAAACGTATAATAACGCGTAACACGTAAAATATGCGATAGTCGTGATTACCGCTTGTATTCATTTTATCGATTAGAATCTCCATATTGCTCAGATAATGCTCTAGTCGCTACAATTTTAAGACTCGTTCGTCTTGTAATGATACAACTTGAAGCTATTGAATATGGCTTGAAAATAAGTTTGGATAGAGAACGTCGTGAGAAAATAATATCGGACGACTTCCGTGTTACGTCTAAATACGATGTACATACAATAGTACCTACAATGATAAAATGAGATCAGATAAATTCTATACATAGTTATGATATTATTCATTAATAATTATTTTTATCGTATGCTGCTGGCAAGACGTAAACAAAAACATAATCAAATCTGTGAAAATATGATGATGTAGAAACTAAAGCTCGTAATACTATTCGAGTTAAAAGCCGAAGGATCAAAGTTCCGACAGCAAATTACAGACTGCGATCCACTTGACGCTATAAATGCAGCAAAGCATTCCTCTTCTCTTTCCTTTCGAGAAAGAAAGAAGAAAAAAAGAACGATTCGAAGTATTTGTAGCATCAAGTGGGCTGCATAGTGATCGATTTCTTTTTTGAAGCTCACGAAATGTGAATTGCGCAAAATGGCTTGGCATATGTGTGTGTGACGATTTTCGAACGGATAAGTCACGATATTCAAAATATCGGAATAATATATTAATGATTTTAGAAGGATTTTCGTTATCACATTTGGATATTAATTGGAAATAAAGATATTTTCTACGATTTCTAGTGTACATCGTGCTGGCAGAACTCACAGATGTGGTTGATATTTTGGTAATAAAGATTAAACGTCTCCAACGCAGATTCTGTCTTTTCAGTTTTTGTCATCAATATGTCATCGTATTATATTTGTAACCAATTCACAAGCCTAATAAAGTTAATAATAATCTGCTATGATTCTTGCTTAATGTCAAGCTACAAGCACGAGACAATACTTCTCATATAACTATTCTCATCATAATTATTTCAATACACAAGCTTGTGTAATCCAAATATCGATCAGATGCAAAATTATCTTGCACGATTTAAATTTGAGAACCGATTTCGATACTTTCTGCTGTTTTGACTCGCCAAATATACGTCTCGCGCATAATTTCGCCAAAAATAGTGAATTTAATGTCGTACGATTAGAATTGATTTAGAAAGGAAACATCTCAAACGCTTAGCGAGAATTCTCAAAATATCATACAAATTAATTATATTATAGTAATTCAGACTTAATTCATTGTGTTTTATGTCGATTGCCAGGAGTATCGCAGGTGAATTTATTGTCAAGATTATCGAATGCAGCATCAAATGCATGTTAATCGCCATTAATCATATCGCAGGTCAATTTTTACATTCAAGCCACGATTAGCGATTTCATCATTTAGATCGCGAAGGATTCTCCCGTGGCGTGCTCGAAGTACCCTAGAAATGCCTAATTCTTTCAAGAATTTTCCCTCAACATAAAAATTCGAGCGCGACAGTCAATTTCATTATCGATTATTCGATATTTCGAATTTCTCAATCAATCTATCCGAATATCATCGTAAACGGAGGCCATTTTGTGCAGTTCATTTCGCGTTTTTTTGGCGGATAGGCTCGCTAGCCTCGTTGACTCATCAGGTAGACTCGTTACACAATCGATCGCGATCCACCCCGAGACTCGCAACCTGATTGGCCCGTCGCGTTGTCATTCGAGAATCGCAAGCGTTTCAAATCCAGTCTACGGAACGCATCGCGACGCGGCACTTCGGGCTCGGGAAGTCGTTCCGTATTTTCGGCGATTTCGGCTCGCCGAGGACGAGCCTCGCGCGTGAGTGTCGTCGGGAGTGCCGAGAGTAACGTCGCGCGTTCGCGAGCGTGTTCGCGGCACCCGAGCCACCGCCGGGAGCAACATGTCGCCAAGTCCCGCTGGAGCAACCGGCAGTAAGGAGCAACCTAACCCGCTGTCGCGAATCCGCCGCGTTCCGACGACTCGGAGTCGAATTCGCGTCGGAAACGAGCATCGCGGGCTAATTGTCGCCAAACGAATTGCGTCATCACTCGCTCGATCATCCCCAGCTAGCAAGCTGACGTTATTTGTCGTCATTTTGACGTTAAAATAACGTTTTTCACGATATTTCAACGTCAAAATGACGACAGGGAACGTCAACTTGCTACCTGGATCAGATTCAGATCGCAATCGCTATTAACCGTCATTTGCTCCTTTCGCGTCTGCAATTGCATTTTCTATTTCCAATCACGATCGGCGACGGAGCGGGTTCCTAATTAGGCCACCCAGGTATCCGTGGCGCTTTCAAACCGCCGCGAGTAGATTTCGCGCGCGCGACCGGTCCGGGAGTGAAGTTGGGTGTCGTGCGAATAAACAACCGTGCGACACAATATCGCGAAACATCCGGGCATCTCGTCGCGCAACCGCGACACTCTCGATCGGGCGACCGTAACTCCGATTCGAGCGATCGGATCCGCTCCGTACTTCCGCGAGAGTGCCGAGTGAAGTGCGCAGTGCAGTGAAAGTGCATGAAAATGCATAACGCGGTGCATAATAAAGCGTGTAATGTGATATATGTAGTGCGTTGTGAGATGCCACGATCGGATACTTCGCTGGATCTTTTTCCCTTTCGAGTGCGAGGGAGCAAGTGATGGAGGTAAACGACTACAGCGACGCGGGATGGCATCGATCGGAGCCGCCGCAACGAAATGGTAAGTGATGTTTATTGTATTACCGACGGGGCGCTTGTTAGCCGCTGCGGATGACGACGTAACCTCTTCGCGGCGACTCGTTTCGCAAACTCGAGTGAAAGGCTACGATAGATGGCGTCACGATAACCTTTCGGCGTCAGGAAACTTTAATCGAGTACCAAGCGACCGATTTAAATGTACATACTTTCGAAAATTGTTAATAATACGTTGGATCATATAAATTGAAATAAATGCAGAAATTATGGGAAACGTGGCTGCTAGATTAAATTCTTATTGAGTATTACAGTGTAATTAAAATATGTAAAATAATACACGATAAAGTACTTGATAGTATAAATTATTTTTTAAATAATACGAATATAAACTATTAATGATAGTGATAATACAATTCGGAGATTGAACTGAAATAAATGCGGAATTTATGGGAAACGTGGTCGCTAGATTAAATTCTAATCGAGTTATAACTAAAGCATGTAAAATAATACATGGCAGAGTACTTGATAGTTTAATAAATTATTTTTTTAATATTACGAATATACAAACTATTAATGATAGTGATAATACAATTCGGAGATTGCAAGTTGCAACAAATAAAAATTTCTGTGATGATAATACCCATCTGTATCAATCACGACATACAGCTTACATAAAAGAAAAATAGAGACGCATAAAAAGATATTTATTTATCGTGTTTCAAAATTATGGTTTATGTTTTACGAAACATTTCCTATGGAAAGTTATGCGTTCTTTACAGAACCTTTCACAATTTTAACATCGTCTACAGGTCGATCATTCTTATCCGTTTCAACCAGTCCGATTCTTTTCACTATTGCCATGCCAGAATAAACTCTACCTGTTAAATACAGAAAAAAATGAAAATATTTTAGTTATATGTAGTAAACAGTTACATCATAAATAGGTGCAGCTAATTTGTCGTAACTTACCAAATATAGTATGCTTTCCATCCAGCCATTGAGTAGGTGCTAGCGTGATGAAAAACTGCGATCCGTTTGAATCCGGCCCAGAGTTTGCCATTGATAATATTCCAGCACCTATGCAAATTTTAATATCATGTAATTCAAGTACTTGCATTATGTGTATTTCTACCAATGCAGCTTAACTTTAATTTCGGTTTAACTATCTTTTTTTTAATATCCATTTCTACCAATTTAGATTAACTTTAATCTTGGCTTAACTTATACTTTTTATCTCTTTCTAGTTCCAAGAATTAGAAAAGGATAAAAAGTAAGTTAAACTGAGATTAAAATTAATCTGCGTTGGTTAAGGCCCAATTCCACAACTTACTTTAACCGAAGTTTAGCTGACAATATCCAATAGAAGAGTGTGTTTTATATAAGACGAATTCTTCTATTGGATATTGTTAGTTAAACTTCGGTTAGTAAGTTGTGGAATCAGGCCTAAAAATAGCAACGTTATTTAATTAAAGCAATGTTAAAGCAACGTTATTAATCATTTATCACAAAGTTACCTGTGTGTTTTAAGTCGTCATGTATCTCGTCGTCAAAACATTCACCGTAAATCGACATTCCACCTTTCCCTGTCCCAGTAGGATCTCCAGCTAAAAGTGAAATCATTGCAAGTAAGATATTCGGTAAAACTGTTGCATTATCTTAACAAGCTTCTGATGCGTTACTTTGAATCATAAAGTCACGGATGACCCTGTGAAACTTGGTGCCGTTGTAATATCCACGTCGCGTGAGCTCGGCGAAGTTTCTGCATGTGATAGGGGCATGCTTCCAATACAGCTCGAGAGTTATTTCACCCATCCTGAGGATCGGAATCGATTAGCGTAGGGAGCGAGTTTTAAGTTAGGAAACAAGCGAAGCACTTACGTGGTCTCGAAGACGACGAAGGGTGGCTGCCAATGTTTATCCGGCACTCCGGATATGTTGGCGAGGCACATTGTGGACTGTATTTTGAAGCCTTTTGTTAAAACCGATTAAACAGCGAGCCACCCGACGATTATCGCGTTTGTTCTTTTGTTAATTTCATGAGAAATTAAATTAATCATACGAAACCGGCAATCACACGTGACGTGCGACGTGACGAGACGTTGGAAGTTTGAAACCAACACACGCATACAAAACTAGAGTACGTGAGAGCACGTGAACGCCATCTGCTTCATGGTGCGGGATACACGTTAACAAAGCAATAATAATATGAATTCAATGAAAATGTAAAAACGTGGTAAATGTATACTCGGGCAAATCATATAAATGAGGACCTTCGCATATTGGGCTGATTCACCGCAGTGTCATACCTTAATTGTCCTGGCGGCACAGCCAGTTTCCACACGTGCCGGAACAAGTTAACCTGAAGCCTGAAAATATGTTCTCGCCAAGAGACTCCGGTAAATCAGATTACATTAGTTTAAATATTCATGATAGCGGGTCGTTTGCACGGGGCACTTCGCGCAGTTTATGGAGGGTACGTATATCGTCGACGATAAATATCGCAAGCATTATTGTTATCTCGTGATTCATATTGCCGTACAGTTATCCCTCATTCGGCTATACTGGTCTGCCTCTTTCAGCAATGGAACCAGTTGTCCAGGTTTCAAAGAAATATCCTGTACTTTGCAATAATCACAGTTTTACTTGTAATATTTTATCTCCTGCCTAGTGAAGCCAAAGCTGGTACCTCTGACAATGAGGTAGATTATAGTAATGTAGAAGTTGTACAAGAAACTGCCAAGTACGAGAAGGTATGCAGCAGCGTCTCTCGACGAGCGCTCTTGATTCTGTACGTGATAAGTACATCAAATTCCCCTTTTGTTCCGCAGGCAGTAGAGGAAGTTGTTGTAGATAATGACGAACAGGGTGCCGGACCTGGTGAAGTAATTGAGGAGCCCGAGTTCCAACCAGAAATTAATCAAGTTGACGATGATCAAATTGGCGAACCGCCGCAGCCGAAGCCAAACATCCTGAAATTTAGTGGTAGATTATAATTCGTGAAATAGTGATATATGATAAATAATTAGATTGGATTTCCAACACGAGGCATAAATTATAACACTTGGGACTTTCAGGTCCGCAAAATAGTAGGCAGGAAGCTGTGGTAGCTGCATTTAAGCATTCCTGGAATGGATATAAAAAGTATGCATGGGGTCACGATAATGTTAAACCGATATCAAAGAGATATCACGAATGGTTTGGCTTGGGCCTTACTATAGTTGATTCATTGGATACTATATATATAATGGGATTATATGATGGTGTGTATGCAAATTTAGCTTTAAAACATCTAATATTCATTAGCAGCGAAAGAAACAACAAGAAAGAATTTCTTACATAATGTTTTAGAATATGCAAGAGCAAGGAAATGGGTGGAAGATAATTTAGTGTTTACAATGAATAGAGATGTTAATTTATTTGAAGTTACAATTAGAGTGTTAGGTGGTTTACTAGCAGCGTATCATCTCTCTGGTGATATACTTTTTTTAAATAAGGCTGTAAGTATTAGGCCAGATATACAGAGTTTCCAGTTTTGGTTAGTTTTTTTTAAACATTCAAATGTGAATATTAATTTACTGATTTATCCAAGATGGATTTAGGTGATCGCATGATGCCAGCGTTTTCTACCCGATCAGGTGTTCCATATTCCGACGTGAATCTCGGTACTAGAAGTGCACACAGTCCGAAATGGGGTCCTGATAGTAGCACGAGTGAAGTTACTTCTATTCAATTAGAGTTTCGCGATCTTAGTCGTAGTACAGGACAACTTAAGTTTGAGGTAATTTAGTATCGGAGCGACTTTCGAAGCATCTGTAGCGGATATTTAATATGTGATTTTTTTCAGACCGCAGCGGCAAGGGTTTCCGAACATGTACATAAATTAGAAAAATATGATGGTTTAGTCCCGATTTTTATTAACGCTAATACCGGGCAGTTTCGAGAGTACGCTACTATTACGTTAGGCGCTCGCGGTGATAGTTACTACGAATACTTACTGAAACAATGGTTACAAACTGGAAAAACCATAAACTAGTTAGTATATTTCGTTATTGAAGCTGCAATCGTAAGGAATAAGTCTTTAACGAGTCTGTATTGTTGATATTTTTAGTCTACGCGACGATTACTTGTTAGGCATTGCTGGAACGCAAAAGCATCTCGTTAAATATACTGCGGTCAATAAGTATTTATTCATTGCCGAGTTGGTTGGCGCGAATAAAGAAATTAAACCGAAAATGGTAAATAGCTTAAACATAAAAGTAATCTAAAATCAGTGTATTACGCAAATTTGAATTGTAGGATCATCTCACATGCTACTTAGGAGGTACTTTAGCGTTAGGCGTGCATCATGGATTACCGCGGGAGCATATTGCTCTTGCGGAAGAACTTGTTAAGACTTGTTATCAAACATACGCAATCCAGCCAACGTTCCTCGCACCTGAAATTAGTTATTTTAATATACAAGTAAGTTTGAAAAATTAATCTCAATTTGGACAAAAGTTAGAACGAAAGATCGATTCTATAGCATCGAAAAAAAAATTCATAATTATCGTTTATGGTTCTGTAGAGAATGGAGGGTGAAAATCAAATGGATATGTATGTAAAAACGAACGATGCTCATAATTTATTGAGGCCCGAGTTTGTCGAGAGTCTATTTTACATGTGGTATTTTACGGGGAATAAAACGTACCAAGATTGGGGTTGGCAGATATTTCAGGTGAGTGTTATCCTTCCTCCGGAATTTTATTGTAGAGTACAAGTCTAACGTAAAATGCATTTCGGCAGGCTTTCGAGAATTATACCAAAGTCGAAGCTGGCTATACGAGTATCGGTAACGTCCGAAATATTCAACACACTCGTCAGCAAGATATGACGGAAAGTTTCTGGTTCGCCGAAACGTTAAAATACTTGTATTTGTTATTTGATGACACTAGGCAATTGATAGATTTGGATAGGTGGGTATTCAATTCGGAGGGTCATCCGTTACCTATATACGAATCGTAACGCAGTAGAAGCAAAACCGTACATTCAGCAAGTTTTAAATTTCTCATACTTATTTTATAAAATTATTTAAATGCTCAATTATCCCAATTATTATAATCTTTCTTTAATGACTTAAACACTTCCTGACCTTTCGCGTTTCCTCTAATTAATAGAGGATTATTAATTAGAGGAGATTCTTTCTCAAAAGGAGTCATTAATTTGTGAATTAAAAGATGCAGTCAATTTTGTTCTAAAATTATGGAGATAGATTTTTTTCTCCATTCTAAAATTTCCCTTTGGTTTTTATTCTAATGATATATGCACAAAGTGGAAATGTCTTTTTCGTTTTCACTTTATAAATTACCACACAACAATAGGACAATGAGTGATAAAGGAGAATGAAAAAAAAAAAAAGTTTAGTTTAGAAGAAAATAACTGAATAGCGGAAAGATAAAATGATGGAAATTGATTCTAAAGATTATAAGTAATTACAGATTAACTCTTGCTTTATTACTGGTGAAAAACGATTTTAAATAATAAACAAATATGCAACATTAGCTGCACCTACCAAAGTATCAGACCTACCTAAAATCTCAACTCAATAATAAATACTATTAGTATTTATATTTAGATTTTCAATTATCACGTTTGAGAATATGTATGTTGATTTTTTTCTTATAAGAATTTTTTTAGCACCCACTGTACTTACCTGTTTTTCGAAATTTTATAATCTTAATTGTGTGTAATTGTAACGTCATTTTTAGGAGGAATACGTATTCAAAATACATTTAAAAAATGAATATTATTATTTAGTACTATCTTCACATTAAATTCGTACGTTGTAATATTACAAAACTAATCTAGTCTTCATCTATGAATAAATTTGAATAAATTACACACTATACTTGCAGTCTCCGATTATTATTAAGATCATTATTATATAAATACTTATATAATATTTAAATTTATATAAATATTTATATGAAATATAGGCTTTTTATGCTATTGAAATGGCGCGGCAATGATTAAATCGTAATTTTGACAGACTTATAATATTGTAAAATATAAAAAGTACTGCGCAAAAAATACTTTAATCATCTGCAACCTATGTTTTTTGTGATATTATTCGCATATAATATTTTTAGAAATTATAACATATCGACATACATCATCACAAGTAAATTAAATGAACATGCAAAGATTGTAAAAGAAACTCTGATTTAATCATCATGCGCTATCGAAATGCTACTACTTCTAGTTGTTTTGACACATTAAAGGAAAACGACTTCTTGAATTGTTCTTCGTTTATAATAATCGCATCCTTGTATCACTGTCAAAAATTTGATATTATGTTGCTTTTGTTTCCAAATAGAGGATATATCTACGACTATAGGTCCATTTTTATGTTATAAATTTACAAAATTGCAAATAGAAACAAATGTCTAAATGATTATCGCGGTTAATACTGACAAGTGCACATCAATGACGTTAACATTAACGTCTGTTTGTTAGGAAGACACGTAATGGTATAGTAAATTGTCATCTACAATATATATTGCTTGGGAATGCTTATGGACTAATAATTGACTTTTGCAATGTCTCAATGCGATTTATCCCATAATGGCAGTGAATATTTGCAAGTACTTGCTTTACTGAGAAGTGAAAACTTTAAAAATATAAATTAATTAATTACCCATGTGCATCTTATCTTTACTCATACAGTCAATGCTCGATTAAATATGCGACAGTATAAAAAATTATTTGTGTACAGATATATATATAAAANATATATATATATATAATTATGAGCATCACACATTCATTCGTACACATTTACAAAATTTTCTACACGCGCCATAGAATTTTTCTATTATATCTTCTCGTATATCACAAGGTATTCCAACGGCGCGCAATACTTATTGTAATGTCAGATCCTAAATTTTGCGTCGAAGAGAGAGGCGCCTCGAGATCCCAAAATTGATCGAAATAGTCGCGCGAGACGCTACTTCTTCGGCTTATTATCTAACTAATGTCTATTCCTACCAATGCAAATTAATTTTGATCTCGAGTTAATTTACTTTTTATCTTTTTCTAGTTTCAATAATTGAAAAAAAGAGAGAAAGTAAATTAAACTGAGATTAAAGTTAATCTACATTGGAAGAAATGAATATAAGGCTGTTAAGATCGTTAAACAATCTCAAACTATCGTGCAATCGCAACACTGTTGTGTAAAGTAAATGCAATTTATCAGACACTCGTCATTTGGCTCGTTGGGCGATTTCTTCCTCTTCGTCTCGATACCGTTCTTCTCGACCTTCGGCTCCAATTCCGGTACAGGTAATGTCGTCTGCACGATCGGCACCGCTTCCTCGATCGCATCGGCATCGGGGTTCGCGGTCGGTGAAACCACGGATTTCGTTGGTTGTGACGTTACAGGCGTTATATTAATCTTCCCCAATCTTGCATCGTCCAGCACATCGAAACCTGTTGTGGATATCGATGCCTGCGCCGGTGATGATGGGTCACTAGAGGACATTATCACGCTGAAACAAACGGGATATATTTTTCAATGTAGTCCAATTCACTTCGCTTACGGCTGAAAACAAATATTCTTGAAGTTGAAAAAAATTAACTCAAGACTAATTGACTTTCTGAGATTCTGCAAGAGCGAGTTGGATCGCTATTTGCATCGAAACTTTCAATTTTCGATTATTAGAAAACATTCATGTCCATTTCTACCAATGCGGATTAACTTTAATCTCGGTTTAATTTACTTTTCATCTTTTTCTAATTCGTAGGACTAAAAAAAAGATAGAAAGTAAGTCAAACCGAGTTTAAAGTTAATCCGTCTAGAAGTAGACATTAGTATGTTAAGCTTTTCGAGAACAATGTTTCATTTAAATAAGTCTATGTAGATTCGCTGGGCTATAGATGATAAATAGAGGGAGAACTTCTTCCGGGTATTATGGAATTCGGGAAGAGAGTACAACTTCTGGGATCCTCAGGAAGGAAACCTTACCACTTGGTCTTCTTGCAAGGATGCGTCCGAGTCCTTTCCTCCGCGGTTAAGGTGGAATAAAATGATACTTGCTTCATATTTCGAAAGTCTCGTTATGTCAAATGTCTGTAACTTTATCGTAGCACTTTGTCTTGGAAACACTATACCTCCGTCACATTCCTATGCAGTCGACGTGATGTAACTCTTATCTAGTTCGTCTAATCTAATCATTTCGCATTCTTATTAGTTCTAGACATAAAGAGTAACTGCAGGAGGAATTCTTCTCCTTTAGTGTAACATCCCCGGCTGTCACACGTATACGTTTACGATTCCACGTCTAAATATACGCTCGTTGATACGCACATTTTTTTTCTGTAAACATTCGTAGAAATCTTCCGCCATAAAAGACTTATTACGATTACGTATGTAATCTATGTCGCATCTGGTACATCATTCGCGCCGATTACGTCCCAATTGATCAAGTCTCGAGCACGTGGAGTGCATTAGCGGGCTGAATACCGTCGGAATTCTGTCAGCTAATAGAAGCTAATGAACGTCAACTAGATATATGTTGCATACGTATCATCGATCAAAATCTAATTAGTAACTGAATATAATTAATTACTCTTGAAAAATATTTATTTTAAATCCATCCTTCTTCTCTCTTTTTTTTCGAAACAGAATATTATAAATCTTAAAAAATATTGTTTTAAAAATAATTTATGAAGATTTTGTTAAAAATAATAATATATGTATGCGTAATTTTTTCATAACTCATTCGAAATGCGTTTCTTTATAAAAATACAATTTTTAAAAATCAATTTAATCAAAATTAATTAATGATTTTAAAAAATTGTATTTTTATAAAAAAAAAACAATTCGAATGAGTTGTAAGATTGACATATTTTACATTTTTACAAATTAAATTTAAAAATCAATCGAACATTTAAGGTTTTCTTTGAAAATGTAGAATGCATGGCTGAACAGAAAATGATCTTTTGGCTTGGGAAAAGTATTCAAAGAATTCCATGTAGCGTCGAAAAACGTTAAGTTTTAGCGATACCCCATTAGGGGATTCTAGGCCTGTACCCGCCCGACCGATTGTATTCGCCTAGGTCAAACTCGGAGAGAAAACTGCAGCTGTGAAGAAGCTTTCAGTTACGAAGCAGCTGAAATACTTCATGTCAATACAAATGCTATTTCACAAAGTCAATGCGTAACCTTCGTTTCTTCATGCGCAGATGACAATGGAAATTACGATTACATGTTGCCAGGTTTTATTATGCGGTTGATGGAGCATATGTAAGAACGCGATTTTGTCGTATATTTTTTTGAATTGCAATTGTATTCATGAAATAATTTAACGATGTTACGCATGTTACAGAACAAATAAATAAATGAAAATTATGTAGCCATGATTCATAATATATATCAATATTTTTTTTTCAAATATTCGATTAAACATCACGGAATATTATTTCAGTCTATTAGAATATTAAACTACTGATAAAATGTTTTCATGCTGCAGAATTTTTTAAATTAACATTATTTTTACATAATCATTTGAGGAGTCAAAAGTTCAATATCACAATGATAATATAATCAATAGCAAATAACGATAATATAATTTCATACAAATTTCTACGGATTTTTTCTTTATTACTTTCTTTGTTTTATTAACATACGAATTTATTCGTGGAAAAAATCTGCGAGCAAAGTCAAGGTCTAGCGATAATCAGTAGCGTGTGACGCGCATACAATTACAGCTTCGCTGACAAAAATCGCGTGAATTTAATTAAGAGACTGGTAATTAAATCTCGACATAAAAACCGAATAGAATTTTCGATGAATAAAATGAATACGAATATAAAAACTACAATGCTTTCGGAGTACATGTATTGCATACATCGAATCGATACATTATACTATGCGTGCAGCACGTTCGTGATGAAATGCAAACAGCTATCATGGTAATCAATTCCGTAACACAATATTACCCAAGTATAGTTTTTCCATCATTTTTAAGAATCCAGGACTCCAAGTTTGTCAGGCCAACTTTGATTAATATCAACTGTGCGTTATATTACTTTTTCTCCTTGAAATTTATTTTATTTTCTAATGACTAAAATTTCAGTAGTGAAAGTTGATCGATTTGTAAGATGATAAATTAAATTAATGAGAAACACAAATGATGATGAAATAATATGACGATATTTTATATATGATGTACTTCAAACATATAATATCACAGATGATGATCATTTTCTGTTCAGTACGTATGTAAAATATTTCTAATGATTGCTCTAACACTTCGTCCACATCAAAGATCGAGACCGAGCATTAGATTGCACCGTAACCGTAAACTTAACGCTGACTGTACGAAACGCATTACCGGTACTGCAAAACGAGTGCTGCAACCGTGCACCGTCAACGGTCGTCGTGAAACTGTCCGACCTGAACCCTGAGAACATTATCCCACCCTTGGGTGAGCTTTACACGTGTTATACGGCAGTGCCGTATCGGACACGGAGGTCCCACACGATAAAAATACCTGAGACGATCAAATCTCAGAAAAAAATTAATGAACACTCATTCTATGAAATTTTACTAACCCCTAAAGTTGAAGATTAATTTAAAAATGTTTTTGATACTATTTTGCGTTTGGCATCAGTTAAAAAAGTAACGTATCATTTTGCATTTGTTTATAAGCGATATATAGGGGCAATAACTTTTCTGATTGTCATAGAGAGAGGAGCGAGTAATCGAGTGTTGAATTCAACAGAAAAGAAAGGTTTAAATTATTAAAGAAAAATAATAAATTACAAAATATTAAAAATTGTGTAAGTAAATTATTACACTTGACTAATTCAGAATAGACTTATATTAAAAACTGTAATTAGTAAACTTAAAAAAGTAACTCTTGCCAATTTATTTTTATATTCTTTTGTTTTAATTTTTACATTAGATTTGGTAAAGTTATATTCGCCAAGTCCACGAAAAAAAAAAGGTCACTGGAGAGAAAGTAGGTGACTTCAAAGTAGGTTCCTACTAATAGAGTTTTGAAATCAATGAATCCGACCAGATCACATTTACGATTCCTCTCGTGGAGTATTTACAAATACCAACCTTTGTACGGGGTATTGATCGGAGCAGGCATTCAAAGAAAATTGTTATTCTATCGGTCTAATTGATTCTTCAAAGCAATTTATTTTATCATCCACTCGTTAAGCTATTTAAATTTACGTAAAATCAAAATAGTATTTTTAATCTTTAATCTTTTTTTGATGATTATTTACTATGCATAATTAAATGGAAATAATGACAGACATTTAAATTCTTAATTACCGCAAATAAATTAGCATAAATTTAAAAAAGCTGTGAGAGCCAAAACATACATTTAGTTAATTAATTGAAAATTAATGAGTTAAAAATTAAAATTTTGTCATTGATAAATAAAAAAATAATCTTTATAAATCACAAAAAAAACAGTATAATAAACGCAACGTTTCTCTCAATATTAAATTGAATGGACGATATGATTAGGCAAATTTTGTACCGGCCTTTTACTCGCCGGTGCCAGCCATCGTTCCTGCGAACTGCCGAAAGAATTCCACCATGCTCAACCGGGCGAACACGTGATAGGATTACAGGATGAGCGAAGGACAGCTTAACCTACAACTATTCACACCGAACATTCTTCTCTCTCTGAACTTACTCATAGCTTCCATGCTGCCACAACAGATTTTTCAAGCGCATCGTTCCGCTGACAACGTTAGTGATAACGCGAGCGTGACTACTACAAAGCTTCACTGTTGCCGTTGGTACGGTCGCGATCGCCGCGATCGATGACGGATACGATCGAAACTGTACCGCCGTACTGAAGCATCTCGAACGATCTTGCCATATACTCACGCAGGAGATGCGTGTGTAGCACACACAAGCACACATGTGCGTGTGTAGCGCGCGCACGCCACGCAGGACAAGGGACTCGACGGGAGTTTGCCGCGTGAATTGAAATTCATCGGTGTAGCGTCGTTGCTGAAACGCAGACGTGCGAAAACGGTCCTCGCGTCGATTCACGACAATAGAAACGCGACGAATGACTTCGCGTGAATTCTGCCCTTGACTTTCGGCATCGTGGAGGATCGAAGTCGCCGAAATAGTATACGAAATAGTATGCTTGAGAGATATATAATCTTTTCTAGAACTTGACCCGGATAGGAGAAAGGCGACCCGGGCTGCGAGACGCGATGAACGATGGCCGTTGTATCATTGCGAGTGGAGCTAGGCCAAAAGTCGGACTTACGCAAAGAGGTTAGCCTCATGCTTTTTCTTTTTCTTCGAGTCCATCCAGTTGCGAACGTGATGTTTCTTGCTATTGCTCTCCTTCTTCGGTTTGCCATGACCGCGCTTACCGTGACCGAACATGATTTCACTTGAGGCGCGGTTGAGACACGACCGAAAATTATCATGCACCGTAGCCGTACCCAACAGACATTCGTCTCTTTAACTTCACGCCTCGTTAACATGCGTCAAGTTTTTAGCTCCGCCATCGCAACGATGTTTAATCTTCCGCGATCTCACGCCCGTAAGCGAGACCGGGAAAAATCGCGTGAAAACCGCACGGGAAATGCGCGCGATGCCGACAAGGAGCGGTTACAATTACCGACTAAAAACAGAGAAAGATTCAGCTTTGTGTGTCATGATCGAGTAACCGTACAGGCATGTGATGCGAATGTGAATGTGCGTAACGTCGTATGACGTAGCCGGTGAAGGATACGGGAGAGGATTGAGCGATGATGCCTCGCGTGGATTTAAGACGTTGAATGTACCGCTTGTGTGATAATTAACTTCACAAAAGCCTAACGAAAGATCGCATGCTTAACGTTACGGTAAATATATTATGACGTCTTCAAAGAAATACATATCACTGGCGTCTTTAATTGGCTTTTTATTGACGATGCATATATGGATCGAGGAAATACAATTTTATACACACATTATTATACTGTATCTTTTAGTATCTCCATTGATAACATTCAAAATGTTAATGATGTATTGTACGCTTAAATACTCTATTTATAGCACCATTCGAATGATATCCTTGATCTCAATCTTATGCGCGACAGCACAGATTCAGCGTCTTACATTTCGCTTGGTCGAAAATGTTTGGTTCGGAATCGAAACAGTCTTATTAATGTTAAAGAATGTAGAATACGGTGTACATATTTTACATCAATGAAACGTTTCAAAAGGAAGTTGAATGGAGTTTTTTTTTTTCTTTTCAATGTGGCTCACCGACGTCTAAGCCACTATGTAGATTATCGGTTTCAACAGAGTATATTTTAACATATAAATTGAGCGAAGGGCATTTTTCGTTACCTAGCGAGTATTCTAACTTTGAATAACACAAAGACTGGAGTAAATTTCGCAATAGCGATAAAGTTTACTTGGAATAACGCGTTCCCAGCGAGTATTTATAAAAATATATAACATTCTGATTAGGTATTTAAATATACTTTTAAAGTTTAGCAAAAAGCTTGATGTGTATAATTATAACCAAGGCAAACTAGTCGCTTTAGATGGAATCGTTAAATAAAATTTGTTTTGCAACAGCTCACTCCCGCTTGAAATCTTTTGAAGTAAACATCTCTCGATATACAGCAAATCGCCAAATATATGGCACTGATTGCGTGAAACGAGATAAACGAAATAATTTACGACGAGTGTTAAGTCACGGTTAAAAACACGTAGTTAACAGCGAATTCGAAGAAAGAAACACCAGATAAAATAGGCTAAAATTAAACTTACGTGAAAAGGCTTTTTCTCGGTTCCCAAATATTGTTATATTTCTCGCCTCCCATTTCAATCTCTTTTTGCTTACGATAATCGTCCGACCTCTCATATTTTTCCGAAAACATACGTATCTTTCAAATCGGCTGAAGCAAATCGCGATTCACTGCAGTTTCGTTCGAAACTATGTTTTGCAACGGACAGAATCGTCTCTTTAAATAGTACATACATACACGCTTTATTGATGTATAACGAGCATTTAGCTCCGCAACAATAAAACTTCACGCGATCTTCATTTAACTCGGAACTCGGAAATTGCGTGGGAATCGCGTGGAAATGATAGCGGACAGAGGATGCGAATCAATGACGGGGATTCACGTACCGTAACATATCAAATGCATCGCGACGTAGGTATCATTTACGAATCCTTGCAATTTTGCTAGCCTGGTCTTCGATGATCCGTACCCTCGGCTCGTTTCGCGCGCCGGGATTCCTCACCGTTTTCTCTCCTCTCGCTGCCGAATATCAAATAAAGTGTTTGCGCTTCGCCGAAAGGTACCTTACGCTCCTTTCTCGGCTCACGTCGCGCCTCCTTTTTGAGACGCGCATGTAAACGTGGTCGATATGAAACCGGTTCTCAAGCAAGCGAGAGAAGCGTGCGAGGATAAAAAAATTGGAACTCCTGTGCCACAACGTCTGCCGAAGAATATATCCCATACAAATTATAATAGCCGCTATTTGTTAGCGTTCACGCTCGCGTGCAGAAATTCGCCGGCTTTCAGCGTGGCGAATCGGCCATTGCCGTTTAGATACGCGATTCCGACAACTGCATTCGTTAGTCTGCACTTTAACGCGCGCTAAACTAATTCCCTGCACGTCACCTCGGCACGTGTGGGGATTCATTTGCGCTGCGCGAGCATTAGTTTCTCGGAAAATTCGCGCGTTCGGTCGCCGAGTTAGCACGTGTCGAGTTACGCAGTGTGTCCGGAGACACTATACCGGGCACTTGAAGTTGCCCGAGGACGAGATATCACAGACAAAAGGAAGGACGGGATATTTAATGTGGAGGTGTGTACCGCGACGTTGCACACCACGCTGCACGACGCCGCGGCCGTGCCGGCCCATGTGCGAATCGTACCACGAATGTCAAACAGACCGTAACAGAAAACTTTTGTGTATGCATTGTGTCCGTTAGACCTTTGGACCCGAGGTGAAGTTTCGCAGGCGTTCGCTAAAAAAAATTATAAATTCTTTTCCGCTCATATCTGTTGAGGAGAAAAATTTAATCGATGAAAAATCAATAGAAATCACATTTTTTTTTTACCAATTTTTATTCCAACTTTCGTTTCGATCATTTTCACGCAGTTCTTAAATTTTTTTTAAATCTTTATTTCGACTCTCCGAAAAGAAATTAAAGATGAGCAAGGTTTAATCAGTAATGTGTATATCAAACTACAAAAATTTGAAAGAATATTTAACTGCACCATTTTAAGAGAATCATAAGAGACGAAGTACCGGGCTTGATAGATACCTATAAAAACAATATCTTAACATTTTTTCAGTTTTATACGTTATATGACACGAAAATTTGAATAAAATGATAACTTTTTTCCAATGTTTTGTTCGTTACTCGATGATATTTTCGCAAAGTATAATTATGTGTTTAATTTTTTATTTTCAGATTATCAAGATTCAGATTCAAATTTTTTGATTATCAACCGTTTAAAAAAAAAACCATTTCCTAAAATACAAAACTGCATCTTTGTCTCATCTGTTATTTTAACGAAAATACGAAATAAAAGAAAAAAAAATGTTAGTTGCACTTTTTCATGCATCTCGGCTAATAAGGAGCTTTATTCCTCTCGATGTCTCTTGCCGGTCAGTTCATTTACCGCTTTTCCTTGGCAAATGACATTTCCTTGGCATAGACTAATGACGATTCGGCCGATATGTACTCAGGAAGCTCTCCGTACACGTAACCTCGACATAACGAATGCGTAACATCACGCACGTTTGCCACATACACACGCGTCTGTTTATTCGCAGACACGCACGCAACACGTCACACACTCACCTGAGCTCATGCTCGGACGTGCTGGGAGTTTCCTGCGTGTAAACATCCGCGTAGACGATTATTGTCGTCGGGTCTCCTTCTGCTCCCATCCTCCCGCCTGTCATATCGCCGGAACGAAATGATTACGCCGCGCCGGCGTCTTGCACTTTGTGCCGTCACGTGGCCCGTCGCGGTTCCCTCTTGTTTCAAGCTGATCGTCCTACGCCGTCGTCGGCTGGAATTTGTCGCCGCGCGACCCACACGCGGTATATCGCTAGCGTGTTCCTCGCTGACAAAGAAAGAAATCACACGTAACCGCAGACGATACGACACGTTTACTTCGTTAATACGATTGTCGTGCGAGCGATTCGATCGGAAGAGACGAAAAAATTTCCGCCCGCTCCGCACAACATCGGTAATGTCGACGTCTTTGACTGCACTGTGATTTACAATTACGTAATACTGGCAGACGACAAATTGCTGGACGAGCAGAGAGACAGGCTTACAATATGCGCGACTAAGTTCTCGCGGCAGTCCACGCATCGGCAATCTGCGACCAACTGACGGCTTTCGTCGATGTGCCTCGTGCTCGATCGTCCGCGAACCTTTCTAAAACTGTCTACAAATAATACCCTTTTCTTCCAACTCGTCCCTTCGTTCTATGCATTTGCCACGCTCTATCGATAGGCCAACGAAAGGTTTGCTCGATTCATTAGTGAAATGCGTCTGAGTCCCACTATTTTGACTATTTCACATTTTGATCCGTAATTTCGGTACGTTCATATTTTCACGTTGAAGGATTATTTCCATTAATCGATACTTGATTGTTTACTTCTAGACATACAATGTAGGAAAAGATAGAGAATCTAATTAACCAACTATAATGCGAAATTATCGACACAGAGACACACGAAAATATTTTTATATTTATTTGCGATACAGAACGCAAAATCTAATAGATTTTTATCAGCGCAAGATATATTTGTCACTATCTGTAGCACCGAAAAACAAACTGAACGAGATTAAGTTCCAGTTCTCTGCCAATGTCACACAACCATCTAACACATATGATTCGTTTTCGACGTGCATCATGCGTCACATTTGGGGTTCGGAGAGGGTCTGTCGCTGCCCCTTCTACAGAGTTCTTATGGGGTCCTTTGTTGCTCGCCGCCTGCCGAGACTCGTCCGGTCATCTGTGAATAGGTCGGAAAGCCTCAATTTCCAAGAGTCATAAAGGACTGGATATTTAAAATTATATTCCTTAGGAGAATCTCCGGAAAAGATTCAATATTTTCTACAATTTCGATGAAACATATTTAACACGCGATTATACAGTATATAAGATTAAATCTCAAGTTTCTATGTCATAAATATATATAAAATTCTGTTATTTGCGATAATATAAAAATAAAACGAATTTTAATGACACGCTCAATCGTAAATATATATATATATATATTTGCATAGTCGTTAATATCAACACTTGAGCTCATCGTTAAGCTCATCAATACAACTGTTTATCATAAAGCAAAAAGACAATTACGATAATATATATACATTATATATGCAATTGAATACATTGAGATAAAAATTTTGCTTAAATATTTTTGGTTTCGAAATAGATAGGAAGGATATAATAAATAATATTATTGATATAATAAATAATAAAATGAAAAGGTTTTGCATTTTAGGAAATATGTTTTAAACGGTTGATAATCAAACTCTGAAAATAAAAAATTAAACACATAATTATACTTTGCGAAAATATCATCGAATAAAGAACAAAATGTTAGAAAAAAATAATCATTTTATTCAAAGACTTTTCGTGTTATATAAAACTGAAAAAATATAATGCCATTGTTTTTATATCTATTAAGCCTGGTACTTTGATTCTCTTAAAACGGTGCAGCTAAATATTCTTTCAAATTTTTGTAGGCTCTTTTATTTTCTTCTCTGCATTTGACATATTTTTGGCACTATTTTTCTTCTTGATATCTTCAAGGGTAGACACAAACTTGAAGACATCATCCGCTAAAAGAGCTGGTTCTTCAAATGCAGCGAAATGACCTCCGCGCGGTAAATGATTAAATTGTATTAGATTAGTATATTTTCCACGAATGAGGCTTTCTGATTGATACATTAATTCATAAGGGAATACCGCACATGCTACTGGCACTTCAACAGGTAATCTAGAAATTGAACATATGTTATTAAAAACAAAAAAGCTATATTTTTAAGGGCCCATTTTTTCAACTTCTTGACTAATAGTTAAATCATACGTCTGAACTTGTCTAATTTAAAGATAAAACAAAGACAGACGATTTAACTATTAATTAGCTTATTAAGAAGTTGGAAAAAACCAACCTTTAAATATAAAAAAAAATCTTATAAAAAATAGAATTGCAACTGAAAGAAAAACGCACTCGTCGATTCTGCTTGCCATATGATCTATTCTAAATTGCTCGGCATAAAGACGCATGCTTGTAGTCATAGAGT
The DNA here is from genome assembly GCA_021460005.1 of Tetramorium alpestre. Classification (NCBI taxonomy): domain Eukaryota; kingdom Metazoa; phylum Arthropoda; class Insecta; order Hymenoptera; family Formicidae; genus Tetramorium; species Tetramorium alpestre. The sequence goes on along the minus strand of JAJVSH010000065.1, from coordinate 322,456 downwards.
TGGTAATCCAATAAATCATAACATTATCTAAAAGCTCATCTAACGTGTATTTCTCAAGGAGACCGCCATCGGGACGAAATCTATACTCTGGATTTGTCCATGTACTGAACTTTTCCAAAATATATCCTGCTAATGCGACTGGCGAGGCTGCCACAACAGCGCCTTAAAAAATATTTTCCAATTATTTTAACTCTTCAGCATTATAAAATAAGCTTATTTTGTATATTATATATTTAAGATATCTTAAATAGATAAACGTAATATTGGCATATATTTTTTAATCTACGATTTTTTTACATACCTACGTATAATTTTTAATAATTTAGTTAAATTTAACTCATCGTTCAAGAAAATTAATAACATAAAAAGATTCTTATTAAAAATTTTGCTTATAAAAGTCAAATACCTATAGTATCTGGTTTACTGCCCTGTATATGCATATATCCTGATTCCTCTAGAAGTCGAGCAAAGTGATGTTTCAAGGGATACATTCTATCGGCATGCTCGCTCTCGACAACGAGCGATGGGATATACGCACCGATGAATGTCCATATCATACTAGACGTGCCAGAAACCACACACATGTTCAAATGGGTGCCAAGAATGCTGCAAAATGATCGTAGGTTTCATATTCTTATCTATACGTACATTAAGTCTTATTAAATTATTAAGCAAGTCATTATTAATAATACGTACTTGTCCGGAAAAAGACTAGATAAAGACGCAGCAATAGCGGAGCCCCAGTCTCCGCCCTGCGTGTAAAATTTGTTAAAACCAAGACGCAACATAAGATTTTTGAATATAACAGCCATCTGAAAATAACAAATAAAGAATAAATTGATTGTATTGATTCTTTTTTTTCCTTTTTTTCTTCGCTTTCTTTGGTTTTTAAGGTGCGCTGTAAATCTGTAATCCACTTTTTTAGACGCGTAAAAATAGAACGCCATTCAATAAATTTCCTAGAAATTTTTCCGTGAACTTTACCTGTGGTGTGCCCATTCCTATTCGCACGGCCGCTTGCGAGAATCCATATCCTGGAAGCGAAGGTACGATCACTTCAAACACAAAGTCTTTGTCCGGGCGCGGTGTTGTTAACATGGGAATAATCTTCTGGAATTCCACTACAGATCCTGGCCAACCGTGAATAAGCAATAACGGAAAAACCTTTATGTTTTTTCGATCCGGTGGGATGTGAGGTTTCACATGATAAAAGTGTATGTCCAGACCTGTAGATCAAATACCATAAACCAATTAGTCTCAATTTATTCAATTAGCCTTGTGTTTTAAATTAGTAAAATTTTATTAGTACAATTTATTTTATTAGTACAATATATATGTATGTACATATTAAAAAGCGAACGATTATTTCTTTTACACGGAGTCTAGGCTCAACTAATCTTGCGATGATATTTGCATTTTTATATTCTGGCATGAAAATAATGAAAATGCTTTCTTCGTTTTTGTTAAAGTGTTCGCTTTGCGCGCCACAAAACCGGCTCGCCGTTTGGATAACGGGGCTTTTACGGGTTGGACCTAACCATGGTTGGGTTGGTTATCTGGGCTGTGGCATTTATTATTTCCCGCTAATAATAGACAAAAGGGAAATAACGAATTCCGAGGAAAAAAAGTAAGAAAATATTTAATGAACGGGTTACCGCCACTTATTTCTGAGCAAGTCTTACAACTAATTCGCAAAATAATTACAAAACGCCGCGGTCTAATGAACAAAAAGATTTATTACCTTGTATATTGGTCATGTATTGGGGATACTTATTGAGCAAGGCTTCCCGTTCAGACCAGTTATACTTCGTGCTCCAATATTCGAGAACATCCTTCAAATATGTCGTATTTATACCGTAAGTCCATGCAGCATCCTCCAATGGTTCCACCAATTCTCTTCTCTTCGTGATCCGTTCATTTAGGTCGTCAATGACCTTACTCAAGAAATTGCATTTTAGTTGAAAATAATTACGCGTTTCTCTTTTTCTACGAAAGATTTATTAGCAACTCTTTCAAAGTGCGAATAAAATTATGTTTTTCTTCTCATTGTCAGTCGTGATCGATAACTTCAAATTAAAAATTGCTAAATTATTTATTTTATTCCACATTTTTTCAGAGATTTTTAAATTTAAATATTTTATACAGCGTTTGATTTGAAATTCAATACATAGATAATAATATAATACCTTTTAAAAATTTTATGTATTTCATATTTCAGTTAACAATATTAACATTATTATATTATCTAATGATATTAAAATATAATCTTTTTAACAATAGTAGTTTTTATCTTTTTCATCATGTATTCGACAGGTTTTTTTTAAAAGATATATGACAGATTTATGCAAAACTTAGCATTTTAAACTTGATTCATTAAATTGATGTCTGACGCTTTGCTATTTTTAATGGCTGTAAATATTCTTCATATAACTGATAAGTTATATCAGCATAACTGATAAGTTATATGCTATAAATTGATTAGTTAAAAGTTTGTTAATGTAATACATAGTCAATTGCTTTTTTGTTAATAAAAACTATGATTTGCAATATCAATAATATCTGTTAATTGCAGTAATACAGTATCATACGATTGAACAACACAAAAACTGCAAAATATGCATTAATCACAAATATATATTACATAATTGATACATATTACATATTACATTATGAAATTAATATTTATTAATAGATATAAAACACTTTGTTGTTTGTTACAATCTTACATAACAAACCGGTGTAGAGGTGCAGCCTTGAATGCGTATTACGTGCTTTAATAGATAAATGACTTTTTCTCTCATGACTTACCGACTTCGGTACTTTAATAGAGAATGGTCGTATTTCCTTTGAGGCTCCTTTATTTTTTTCTGGTCCCCAGAATGTCTCAGGCAAGTCGGGTACTTCTAGAGGACTGGGTCTGGGAAATGAATTAATAACATTAAATCTTTATGATTGAGTTACATTGATTAGTAGTGAATTATTTATTATTTTGATACGAGAAAAGGAAAAATACACTAGTTACACGAATGAAAATATTATTTTGTAAAGCATTTGATGTGAGAGATGGGTTTAGGATTGGAACTTACCGGAATAAAAGAGCTATGCCACAGGCAACAAGAAAGATCACGGTCGTGGTCTTCCACATTGTGCGTCCGCTTCATACGGCGTAGAACGTACGACTAACGATAGCGCTACAACAGCTCAGTCATTGTCGGCAGAGATGGTAGGGGAAAATGATAGACTTTGTTGTGCAGATATTTTACTTCAATAATCTCTTCAGGTATCTCGCCTCTGACATAAGATAGTCGTTTGACATAAGTTGGTCGTTCAAAGTTTTTACGTATGAATTATTTTATCGATGTCCAATCAATTTTTATACGATTTTTTTCAATCTTTCTGAAGTTGTAACTATTTGTCCAGTAATTTAAAAATTTCTGCATGACACTGTTAGTATCATAATTATCATCTTTCCTAATATTTCTTAATCAGGTCTGTAAATCTTCTACAAGCTAAAAGCAATTTATCTCTCTGTTAATCATTTTTCATTAATTTGTACTTTTCGATTAAACTAGCTTTCCAGTTAAGAGATTATTAGAAATTAAGATCTATTAAAATTTTATTTATTAATGAATTACCTTTGAAGAGAAACTGATGTTAAATAGTTTAATATTTTTGTCATTGGAGTCCAACTTTTCCGGTATTTTCACTAACTGAACCGTTCTCGAAGAAATTGATTTCATTAAATAGTATAATGCTGAAGAGCATATTGCAATAAGTACAATGAGTAAAAGATATCTTAACGATTAAAAATTTAATACAGCTATCTTGATATTATTTAATATAAAACGCTTGTGTGATGATTTGTCCGATATTTTCGTATTGAACTCATTTCACACTGACTATACGAAGCAAGTGCTATAAGTTATTAAATATATTCTCTGGTATGTAGATATTTACAAACTAACGGGGAACAAACATCAAATAATTGATCAGCAAATACTATATTCATTAAATATGTTGAAAATTAGTCGAGATATTGATTAAGAAACAAAGGAATAAATCTAATATAATATGATTGCTAATAGACAATTATAAATTCAGTGTCAAGGCGAATAAGAGGCGAATATTAGTCCTTAAATTGAATTTATATTAGTGATTATTTTGTAGCGTATAGTATGCAAGGTTGCCGCACTATCGTTCGCGCCACGACGCTCGAACAAACACGTACGGCGCGAAATGCCTTAGTACGCCACGAAATTTTGCACAATAAATATTCAGCGTTTATTGTTTTGCACAATTAATTCCTATTAACAATTAACGGTATGCACACGTATCGAGAGTATGATGCCTTTGTTTAAGCAAATGTGTCGCGCGTTTACTCAACAGCAGTTAGGAACAATAGCGGACGGGATCTATAAATAGCTGTTTCATTATGATATCATTATGATGTCGGACGATAATCGTCTTGTTAGTGTTACGTGGACTTGAATACTTCTTGCAGTTCAAAATTTTTGCTTTCTCACTTAATGTATGTAAATAATTTGTCTATTATTTTCGGATTAATGATGCAATCCAGTGATTTGAGTAATGGAAAAAATTGCAGTTAAAATTGATTATTTATTAACAATACGTGTATTTTGCAAGATTTATACATTTATAATGTCACATGTAATATTAAATTTCGATTTTTTTGATAGTTTATTGTGTTTTGATTGATCATTACCTTTATTTTATTAATTATGTCGTATTAAATGATATCAAAATAACTTTCTCTATATGTTGGCTCACATACATGAATATGAGCTTTGGCAATTCTAAAATACTTGAGCTACCCGCGTATGAGTAACGTTAGAAATGCCGTTTAAAATATCACCGTATTCTAATAATTAGTGCGCGATAATAGTCGTAAGTGACTTTTTTTGTGAGTGTTGTGCAACATTCAAGGAATTTGAAAAAAGAGGCCTAAAAACACACCAATCGACGACGTGAAGCAATTATAAAATAATTTATCATGTATTATAAATGTAATGCTTCATACGTCCCGTAATCTTAGAATAGGTTAGAAAAATTAGTTTTAATATTTAATTCTGAATTATGTACAATTCTTTATCTGCGATTTACTGCATATAAATATTACATTTATTCATTGTTTAGTGATGCCATATTTTGATGCCAATTAGTCGCATGATGAGCCGCACTAAACGATTGAATATTAATTGCGAAATATAATAGCTGTTTAAATTTACGTAGCAATCTTTAAATACAAAAAGAAGTAGAAATTAAAACATGAGAGTTAAATTTTTCGTCGCGGTAGAAAAAACGTATTACATAAATTTGAATATATTCTCAATAACAATATTTTTATATGAAAATTAAAAATCATATATCGAGAAAATCTATATGGAAATCTATATTGATTAACAAACTTATTGCATACGAGGAGCTCATTTTTTATTTCAGACGTCATGTGACATACTGAACTTTGAACGTTACGAAGTATAATTGACTGAAATTTCTTTCTATTTATGAGTCTACCTGTTGATTCATAATTCAAGACTTCCGTGACGTCGTTACTATTCAGTATACTCGTCTCTTATGCCAAATAATATTATAGAACGCAAGTATTAGCTATATATACTTTAATTCGAATCTTAGCTTAAAATTCAATCATTAAGTTCAATCGTCAGTTTAAACATATAATATTTCAGATTTAATTTTTTCAAAAATAATTTTGTAACAACGTGGTATTAGTGAAGATATTTAAAGAACGATGAAAATATTGATATATTTGAATGAAACAACAGACATGTTGTAAAAATGATCAATTCTTAAATAAAATTCATATAAATAAAATTTATAAAATAATTTACAAAGATAACCTTTGTAAATTGTGATTTATACTCTGCTTTAATAAACTTGGGGTCTGTAAAAGCAATAAGCATAGCATATGAACCGATATATAAGAGAATAACGTTCAATTATACTAGATGTATAATTGAAAGAAGATTGGGAGATGTATGTGGAAAAATAGGGTACGGTGTATACAACCATAGGATTCAATTAAAACAATAACAAATACATATATTTCTCGAAATGTGATATAATAGAGGTTTTTCTTGTGTTGGTGGTCATATCTAATTTTTCTCATGTTTTTTTTTTCATATTTTATTTAAGTGGATCGGACGATTATTTATCAAAGAGACGCGGCGTCTGTTCTCTATCTCATTTTCTTACCGTTTCTATTTGGAGCAAAGCCGGCGGCCGCGTCTGTCTCTCGCGCTGCTATATAATTCTCTACTATTTTATGTATTACTATTTTTATTTATCGAATTGCGATGTGTGTCAATCATGCTAACGCGCTTATAGGCCAATAACTTGTGCCGAGATCCACACTTATATCGCACACTCGGCATCATTAATAGCGTTGAAAAAGTGACGGAATAAAAGAACGATTCAATTTCTAGCGCCAGTGACTTTCGGATAAAAACCTTGCAACTCAAAGTCATTTTCTTAAAAATTTATGCTGCAAATAAATAGTAAAAAATAAAAGAGATCGTTTTCCTTGACTATAAAATTCTGTATTGCCCTTAATGATGACAAGTGTGCGTAACAAGCAGAATATGTACGAGCTGATACTGTGGCTCGTGTTAAACTTCAAATAGATATTGTAGATAACTGAAAAACTTCCTTGCAGTCTACGTTATACGCTTTTAAAGAATAACATGAGAAACTTCGTATACAATCAAACGCGAAATTCTGTTTTCCGCTATTACGTCTTTTCGTACGCTACTTTCTTCCGTTTAATTCTTTGCGTCGAGATAACAAGCCATGCAGCAGCTGTTTCGTTAGACAACTTACAACGTGTTTTATTTTCGAAAAATAAAATTTTGTGCCGCTACACAAATTATATGCGATACTATCGGGCGAAACCGAATTCGCTAAATCTGCCGACGTAAGATGTTGATTTAGTAATCCATCGTAGATTTCGCGCGGAATTCTTCATCATTTACGCAGCATTTTTCTGTTAGAATGTGCAAGGCAATCGTGAAAAATTGTAATCGGACGATTTCTTGCGCGACTTTCGGCAAATTACTCGAAGAAGTATAAGGCATCGAACATTCGGATCATTGCGCTCGCGGCATAAACATATAACAGTCAGTCCGTAAAAAAATCTTACGATTCCGAGGAAATTACAATTACGTATTCAATTTTATTCGTAAATATAAGAAACAAGTATGAAAAAATAATTAAATGGATATATAACATGCTCGAAAGATTTTCGAGGATAAAACAATACGTTTCCACGCGTTCAATGAAATTGTCTTGTGTTACTTAAAGCAAATTTCGTCGTTAATCAAACGCGAAGTTGAATTAAAATTGGATTACGTCGATCTCTTTTACTCTCTTGATTGATAAAGTCGTGGTATATGTACAGAAACGTGTTTCACGTTTGCGCGTAGGGTGCCTCTCTCTCTCTCGTACGATTGAAAGAAAAACAATTAAACAGACAATTACGTATCGTCGGTACATAAAATCTCTAGCGAAAGTAAGAGCTTCGCCCTGGCGTTTGTGTAATTACCTTTTAAAATCATCGTGTGGCGATGGGGGTTACAAAATCTCGCTCGTCATTCTGATTCCTCGCTCACATTGTTAAAAACGCATGATACATCGGTCACTATTATTGTCACTAAATTTTGCAACGAGCAGGAATCGCTCTCCGTCGGTAATCATTCAATCTCGCGTTGATCTGTACAATATAGATTCTCTCTAGAGCTATAATTTTCATAGCTACTTGATAAAAAGCGCATATCTCCTCTCATCGGAGTTCCACTTTCGCTCTTCTCGATCGCCGTCACCGATTCTCACGGTGATGGAAAAATAAACATCTAAAAACTTAAAAAGAAGGGGCCAGTGCACGCGAGCCTGTGTAGCTAGCTTACATTTAAGCACGATGGTCTTACATCTTCGTGTCGTGTACATGTAATATTTTTGTTACTTTTTACGACGACGCCTTACGATTCAACGCCCCCGACGATGCACGCGCCCTTTGCTGGGAGGCTACGCGCGCCGATCGTCGGACACGCTTCGTTTCATATCGTTTCGTTTGTCTCACGTTCTGCGTTGATAAACCCCGTCGAAGACACGGCGCTCGTAACCGTCGCTCGTTAGAATGACACGATACATCTTAAAATATATTTTACAAGAGGGCATCCTGTACAAAAGTTTGTTCGCTACGCAACAAATGATATTTCGGGGATGGGCAGGTTCCATCGTTCGTGCCCCGAGCCGCCGACGTTGGGCCAGCGGGCGTTATTTTACTTTACGAAAGAAGAAAAAGGGATAGAGTCGCGTCGCGCGACGTCTTCCGCGCACTCCAAGTGCATTCCTCCTCGCGTGGCCGGATTGATTCGCTACACGCTAAAAGAGAGATAGAGATAGGTTAAAGAGAGAAAGAGAGAGAAAAGAAACGATGAAAACGAAACACGTACATCATCTATCTTACGATTAAAACAACTAGAATCACTTGTGTACCATCACCACGTGGGATACGCTACAGTAATTAACGCATTCTCGGAGAACCAGGATAATTAAACCCGTGCGCAGAAAAGCGTCGTGTTCTCCCAACTCGTCATTGTTCGCCTCCGCTCCATGTCGACCTAACGATATAGCTCTTTATGTGTGGCAGTGCTCAGCGCCGACGAGACTCGTGTCTTTTCTTCGCCGAAGAAGCACGATTTTCAGGAAACTTGCGTCTTTTACACGTGGCTTGATTATTCTCGTAATAATTCAATTCAATCCCATCTCGCTGTATGTATAATATGGCTCGCTGTGCAAATTTAGAGGACTCGAATGCTTGGCGAAATCGGCGCTGTCTCGTCGTGCGCTGCATGCGCGGATTTATTTAACGTGTAACGAACGCATCTTCTTCCTCAAACGCATACTCATTGTGTCGTGTATGTGTGTATATATATGTATATATATAATATATTCTTTTTCCTTTTATTTCAAATATACATATACATATATACGAATATATATATGTTCTCTCTCTTATGTATATATATATATATATATTCATATATGTACGCGCACGCGCGTGTGTGTACTTGTGTATATATCTAACTATACATATAACTATTTACAAGTGGAGTTCTCTAGAGCAGGACAAGGAGCGAGGACTCAATAAGAATTTTATTTGAGAGTGAGAGAAAGAGAGAAGGAGAACGATAGAGAAATAGGATCTTCGGAGATTTCTGAGGAAGTTGGTTTGTCGGCTTTAGGGCGGCGGCAGTCGGTGGTATTCGGGAGTTGGTGGTATTCGTCAACACGCTCCGCATCCCCTTGGCTTCCTCCGCGAGCGCGGAGGCCGCTATGCGCTGCGACTATAAGCGAGGGAGTTGTAGCTGGGTGTGATGCACCCTCGTATCCGCATCTCTCTCTCTTTCTTCGCGTGTCGCTCGAGCTGGTGCATGGCCGACAACGGGGTGTTAGACGTCCGTGTACTTGCTCAGTTTGTCGCGTAGCAACATGTTCTCGTTTTTTAACCGATCCAGCTCCTGCCGCAGACCCATATTCTGCAAATCAAGCGAGAAGGTGAGGATTCGACCAAATTTTTCCCTTTTCAGGAAAAGAAGACATTTATTTAAAAATCGATTACTCTGGCAAATAGTATAAGTATTTTAATTCTTGAAACTAAATTAAATTAATTTTTTTTTTGTATAAAACAATAAGCTGCATCGAGATGAGCTTGAAATTGATACAAGCAATTCATGTAGCCATTAGAGATAATTTTACTTCTGTAATTTGAATTTTGATGAGAAGTCTACGAAATTTTACAATTTCACTTAGTTTTCTTCCAATCTTGTATCCTTAAATGTTTTCAGTAATTTTATGCAATTGCTACTTGGTAGAGTCTGCTAGTGGTTTCAAATTTCTAGTCGTGAGAAAATTCACCTCTTTCTCGAGGAAGCCGGCCCTGAGTGCTATCTGGTTCTCCTTCATGCGACGCGCGTCTCGCGATCGTTTCGCTGCCATGTTGTTCTTCCTACGACGCGCCCAGTATTTGTCATCCTTCAAGTCATCCGGAACGAACTGCGGCCGCAAACGGAAGAGAGAGAAAGAGCATAAGAACGTTAGAACGCTGGTACTCATTTACATCGCGAAAAGAAAAAAACGTAGTTCGAACGGGATTTATTTCGATGGCTGGCAAATTCGACGTCGGAAGCCACGACGCGGACAACAATATAATTATATAAATGAAGGCTCACCTGCTTCCGCGATTTCTTGATCATAGGTTGGGGTTTGAGCTCCTCGTCGGAGAAGGCCCGGGTACGTGGATCGAAGTCTCGCCCCGATGAGGCCATCGAGAGCGCTACAAGAGACAAGCCATATTGTATTCGTGACGAGTCCTCGGAATCTGTTGCGCGTAAGGGGAACAATTGACAATGTCGACGTTAGTCTAGTTTGTTGTGATGTACTCGACAGGCTCGACGTTATCGCAATACACAGATTCTGAGATAGCGTAAATTTCTTTATATCTTTCCTCTGTCTTGTGTAAAAGTGTGACTACTATTATTTACGTCAGTGCGGCTTCTTTGTAGTTTTCTTTCGTCACTCTGTTTTTAGCCCGCTTACTTTCAGTCTTTCAAACTTTCCATTTATGACTTTCTATCGTATTTCTCTCTCATTCCGTGTACTTGTACTTTATTTTGCGCAATTTTCCACATTATCGAGTACCTCATTGTGTGTCTAAAAGGTATTCAATATTCATCTTTATAGATACTATTTTGGAGGTCTAACATTTTTTATCCCTTTATACAAAATCACGAGTAACACTTCTCAGGATCTTGATATCGCTACGACGAGGAATAAAAGTGAGAGAGCGAGAATGTTGTACTTTAACTTACTAGAATCCGCGGGTGAGGGTGGGTTTAGGGTGTCCGGCGAGCAGCATTCGCTCGGCGATGGTGATCTCTCACGCTTGGTAACTGGTTCCAAGTGTAGACCCGCTGGTCCCTGATGTCCAGGTGCCTCGGTGTTGTTAATTTTATGAAGCTGGCTACCTGGCATGGCACCCTGTCCACCACCAGCCACACCGTCGACGGGGATGCCGTTTTCGGAAAGAAACTCATCAAGATCGACGTACTATTAACAAAGATCTGAGGTGTTATTTCCGAGACGGTTTCTCGGAGCTTTTATCCAATTCGAACAAGGTTCATTTTATAATTCAAGGTGAACTAGGCGGATGTTTAGAATCCACATATTTAACGGACGCATAAATAACAATAATACAGTCATGTATAAATAAAAAGTACAATTAATAACGAGACTAAAGATATATTTTATGTTAATTTAGAATTGAGGCGATAACTTTATCTATTAATACGCAATCAGTTAATATTCTGCCTAAATATACAAATTCTCCAAGGTTTCGTAAAGCCACTCATAATATTAATATGAAAGCTGCCCACACTTTACATATATACTGTGCTCTTAATTTTGAAAAGCATATAAAACCAAGTTTCCAAGCGAAACTTTTGAATGTAATGAAGAAATAAACTTTCGTACAGAAAAATCTTTTCATTTCTATTTCATTTTGCGCTGTTTCTTTATCGAGATTCAAGCGGCGTATCGCGAGAGCTTGGAAGCAAAGCAAGTGGTGAAAGTTAGCGAAAGGTTTATGAAGACAGTTTTATTTATATGCTTTTCCTCAAAATTACATTATTTATATTTTTTCAATTTATTTGTATCGCACAGATGTTTCAATTATTAATTCAGCATGCTATATATGGATATATACAATGTATATTGTATGTGTATATCTATATATATATTTCCATACATGTATAACAATCGTATAGATTTAGAGGATAAATAGTTTACGTAATATTACATGTAATTATTATTTTCTCTAGAAGATAGAAAAGTTTCGCTATTCTATAGAGAGTTATCTAAAAGGATATGCTTTTTCGATAAGTTATTTAGATAGTTTGGCTAAAAATATAATAATGGAGATAGAAAAGAATAGCCGAAACTTCCTCGATTCCGCCGAGGCATAACGGAGAAAGCGACCGCTATCGTCGCGATTGCATAGCGACTTAATATTCGGCTTCCCGGTTTCTCGACCCAGGAAGGCGAATTATAACGGAGTAAGTGTTACAATGGTCTGCTACATTGATTTTTTATTCAATTATGTGCGTATGTAGCAATTTCCGGGATATATGTACACATTTGAGCCTTGCGGAGCACAAATCCAAAATCAATGACATAAAGAAAAATCCGTACAAATGACTTTAAAGAAGATATATAAGGAACAATAACGTGCTACGTTATCGTTGTGATAGGTAATGGATAGAAAATCACACACAAAAAAAAAACACAGATTACATCAAATCAATAATAGTACTCAAACGATAAAACGTACGATACATGATTAGTTTTAATTTCCGATTTTATTTGATGGAATTTTGGGATTAAATTCAGCCAAATTATAGGCTTACCGTTTCGCGCCTTTATACATACATGGTTTAATACCTTCAGGTCGGCATCGTAAGGCAAAGTTTTGTCCCAGAGATTGGGCCCAAGAAAGGCGGCCTGCGCTTCCACGTTGCCCCAGAGTTCGCCGTCAGCGTCCTTCTTCTCTTCTGGCCCATCTTTACCTTGTTTCCCTGAAAATTCAATTTTATTTGCTTAGGTGATAATATTCGTAATTTTTAGTTATAGTTCTTATTCTACAGTAATTATTTTTAAATCAAATAACATCAGTATTATGTACAAATCCGTTCCATTGCGAGAAATCCTCTTTTGTAGGATTGTTCAAGTGTTTAGATCGCCCGAAATTTCTGGCCGTTAAAGACACTCTTTTCTGATGACAATTTCGGTGGAGATATTAAGAATGCTATTGACAAGCAATCTATATACTCGTTCGTTTTTATACAATGCTCTTCTTTCCCAAAACTTCCGGTATACAATACAACATTCTTTATCGCCGTTTATTGTACGATGTACGAGAATTTGCAATTTTCTACATCTTCCGGTTTTCTCGTATTTTTAATATTTTCGGTTTTTAATATTTTTCTTACAATTCCCTTAGACTTTATGAATTTATCTTAAAACATTATTGATACGCAAAAAATATATGAGTATACATGTAAATGTATAAAAGAATTTAAAACTTAACACTTTAATCATTTTTACTTTAAGAAGCTTTTTATTTTTTTTTTTATTTTTACATGATATTATGTATTATTCAACCAGCAGTACCAAATTTTTTCATTACATTTTTTGCAACTGAAATTCTCGCGTGAAAAAAAATAAAGAAAAAATAATGAGATAGTCGGCAGCCTTGAAGATGCTTATTCAAAAATCAGGAACATCATTTTTTCCATCCCACCTCTAGTCGTCTACTTTTCCATGCTATATTGTTCTTGTAACGTATTATAAACGTTCCTCAGTTATCAGTAATTATGAATTGTATCGATATAACAGCTACAAAATTTATCGCACAGGAATATTTTCGATTGGATGAATTATCACATATGTATATGCATCTTTCCTATATATTTCTAATTGTCTAATCTGCTATATTTGACAAAATCGTTTAGTTATCTAGATTCGTGTTTCTACTTCGATAGTCATCGAGTCTGGGGAATGTCGGGTCGACTGTCAAGGCTATGAGAACGTGCCTTGTCACGTTCTGCGATGTCAGTTATTAAGAAGAAATCGGATGGAAATAAAAAGATTATGACAATTATAATGATAATGATAATAATGACAATTATATTTATAATAATAATGGCTTGTACTGATAATGATCATGACAGCAACGATGTGCTCGTAATGGCACCTATGTCTGATAACAAATATATACTAAATAACCGTAGAAAGAAACGATGTATATAAAGCAATGGAATTTATAGGCTTTAAATCGCAAGTGCCGAATTGTCTTGCCGGAGAGTTCCTCCTCAGAATAGCCTGTCATTTTTTTTCGAGTTTTATATCGCTTTAAAATGTTACCAAGGGCAACGTAGCTCCATTCGACGGTATGCAAATTCCGTCACTCCTTCACTTTTTTCACTTTGGTTTACGGAATATCGACTTGGCAGTCCGCTCTCGCGCAAGAGGTTCGTCGAGATTTACGGTTTCTGATGTACCAACGCGTTCTATTCAACTATTGTTGCAGTCGTGCCTGTAAATTCAAGGCTACACTCACAATACCGCGTCCTGTCTCGGCAAGTGTGTTGAATATACATTTACGCAAAACGATCGTACTCTCAAATCGCTAACGAGATTTTTTTTGGTATAGCAGAGGGGCACGCGTGGCGGTTGAAAAATTTTAATGGAATGTGTTTCGTGCATAGTAGGTACAATAAAACAAGAGATATTCGGTCGATTACCGGTTGGCTAAAAATAATCGGCGTCCATGTAGAGCCGATTAAAGGAGCGGAAAGTGAGATCGCGATCGAACCGCGCCTGTAGCGTCGCCTTAGGCGCTCCCGGCCGGGATTTCTCTGCACAGCGTACGATGGCTAAACAACTAAACAACGGCAGCCTGTAATTTGGTTCAAGGCTGCTCGTCGGCCGGCCGGCTAACTCTGCGGAACTAATCTCGTGTTGCGAGGCGGCATTACCGCCGGTACCGAGAGAGAACGGGGAGTAGGGAGAGGCGGGGAGCAGCGTGTCTCGTTCGGGTACGATGTAATCGGGCCGGGGGACACGGGGGATCTTCCTGATTTTATCCATTCATTCACCGAGAACTGCATTTCCGTACCTCCCCGCGTCTCTATCTCTCTTGCACTCGCCATGTCCTCGTTTGTCCCCCGTTTTATTTACAATAGCCGGCCTTTGGAGATAGCCACTACTATACTCACGATACCGAAAATACGCGATTTCGACGCGAAAACTCGGCGCGAATTAATCTCTAGAGTTCTTACTTTTCGCAAATTTATTTAATTCTTATGCGAGCAATTTTTGGATTAATAAAGTCTACCAACATTAATAACTGATAATTGATATCTATTCAATGAGATGTTTATTTGATTATTCAGATTTATTATTTTCTCCTTTTTTAAGTCCAAATTAGTTAATATTACGTTAATCGGTGATGTCTAGATAAAAATTTGCGGTTTGTCGGTTATATTATACTTTATATTATCAAGATAACTATAAAGAAATTTAAAAAATCGTAAATAAAATCAATTATTATTTAATTCTAGATAATTTTAATTGTTGAAAATAAAAAAGTTATTATTCTATAAATTAAAAAATTAATACAATTTTAACACATAATTTGTACTAATTTAGTTATTAATTCTATATAGATACAACAGATTTAATAAATGCGCGGTTAATCATTGGCTGATAACTATAAATATAATAATTACGATTATTAACAAGAAAAATCCGTAAGCGGTTTGTAAAAGTTTTGTCGATCTTACTAACGACGTTCGCGCAAATATGCAATATGGACTAGTTTTGCAGTTAATTGCACCAATAGATAAAAGTCGGGAAGATAACAAAGTTAATTACGGTGGACATAAATACGCACGTATCGCAGGTATGTGTTCCACTTTTTAACGTAGCTATGGCGGAACCATTACTTATCTCGAAGAGTGACTACAAAATATTTTTAATACGTCAACAGACGCGAAATGTTTATTTATCAATATCTTAACACGCGATGTATCGAAATAAAATGATAGAATTGTACGACCTTACTGCGCGATTCTTCAAGAAGTGTGGCAGTTATTCGAATATAACATTGAAAACGGACCACACCACACTTCTCGCGGTGGATCTCTTAGTAGTTCGTGAAAATGATAGATCGGTTAATAAATCATTGAGGCTTAAACGCTGTTTAAATGCTGAAAACAATAAACCCGACAAACGTAGAACTCTGCGTTGCAGAGCGCCTCGTTGTTTAGATAGTTGCCTTGGCAGCATGCTCTTAAGATTACACTTCGCGGTGACAAAACCGCACACATCATCGCTACGGTATACCGCACATTTATATCTGTCGAGGCAGATTTATCGATTTTTGCGATCGCAAGTGTGCTACATTACGTCATCGTTCGCAACTGGAAATCTCAATTTTACTCTGTGACTTTCTCAAAATCTCGTTATTTGTTTTTTGAATAATTTTTTTCACGTTGGAGAATTAGCAAAATTGCTCGTCAAAATTAGAAAAATGCGCGCCGAGG
This sequence comes from Tetramorium alpestre, assembly GCA_021460005.1. Taxonomy (NCBI): domain Eukaryota; kingdom Metazoa; phylum Arthropoda; class Insecta; order Hymenoptera; family Formicidae; genus Tetramorium; species Tetramorium alpestre. The sequence continues at coordinate 306,257 of JAJVSH010000065.1, read as the reverse complement.
ATAATATATTTTGATCGAGTTCTGAAATAGTTTCCGTCCTTATTCTTTTTCTCCAGAGTAACCGTTCCAATATTGCCAGTCATTTACGTAATTGACGACACGCGAACGTCTAGGCAGGTGAACACGCGAGGATGCCCCATGAATGCATTTTTGGCATAACTCCCGCCGTTCTTCTCGAAACTCCCGATAATAACTGTAACTCGCCGGCATCTAAATGCATATCTTCAGAGAGCCAATTCATTTCACCTGTCCCGTAAACAACAGCTGTGCTCAGACGCTTTGGAAAATCAAGTTACGCTCGTCGTTGGGGATTTCGCTTTGATTTCTGTCGGCTTTAGACGGCGCTGTAAACTTTCAGTTAAACCGTGTATACGAAGGCTGGAAATGTCGCTTATTCTGCAAGTGCCATTTTTCCCCGTCACAATAGGCGCACAGTGCACCGCCGATAAACCTTCCGCGATCAATCGAATCTACGATACACAATAGCTCGTGGGATAGGCCGCCCGTCCGAAATAACCGTCGACCAAGGCCGCAGGAAACCTTTTCCAAACAAATGCGATTGTTTAGCCGTCGCGACTCCATCGTTGTGATCTATTTCCGTGATTAAAATCGCGAGATCGCCATAATATTCGTTTTATAAATAATTGTAAAGTTGTAATGTCATTCATCGAAGCTAAACAAACTTGGATTTAAATTGTTGAGAAATATTTTGAGAATAATTTTATCTAGAAACATTATTACAACATGAAAATTTTACACTATTATAACATGAAAAAGTGTGAAATTACATGTTGTTCGATAATTTAATTGCTTCATCGGACAATTGCTTCTTCCCCTGAAGGGAAACACGAGAGAGAAATAATTTAAATTCAATCGGATCGAGCAACGTGAAATAATCGCGATGGACGTTGAACGGGCAGAATGTCAAATTGTGAAACAGCATTTTCTTGTGGTTAACTATACCTGGAAGGGAAAATCAAGAGGCAACACAACGCGGAACGCGATGGACGGGAAGAACTTGACTTACGATCTGTAAATCTCGTGCCGTTGTCAGTACGCCGATGATTTGTGCGTGCGGTAAGCCACCATCGTCCCTTCTGACGTACGGCCCGTAACCGGCATTAACTTAGATTCTATTAGAGACGCGAAGATACTTTGCAATTGCAGGGTATACATACCCGGTGTAACGTAGCGACGTTACGATCGCGCGATGAAAATTGCACGGATGAAAACTCAAGTCGTGATAGCTCGTTATTGCATAACTCACGCGCCGCTTCTTCCGCCTAAGCTCTTCTCTTTCACCTTTCATGCATCACCGAAGAACACCCAACCGTATAACATCCGAGCGTTATTAAATTTAGGTGACTCCGCGAGACATTAATCCGCGGCGTCAGACTCGCATATTAGTATGTAATAAGTTCCTTCGGAGTGCCGGAAGCACGGCGATCACTTCTATTTTCCCAAAACACTTTCTCTTTTCGAGCATGCTCTAATTAGCTTCGGTCTCCTTTAATTATCAGGCGCGCACTGGCGCTCGGCGATGACTGCGCGCGGAATGAGAAAGGTATTACACACGGCGAGAAGCCAGGTCACAACACACACCGTTTGCAACAAGACGAATAATTGTATCATAATGTAACGAATATTATCATTCCGAAATGCTCCGTGCGCTATATATAGTTTGGAACCGTATTGTGTTGTTATTGCATCGCATATATGGATGAAGTTTCCCATGTAATAGCGTTAAGAAAAAGGCATTTCCTCGTTCCTCCGCTCGTGTAAAACGTACTATCGTCCAAGAGGCCGAAACACGTTTCCTAGAAAGTTAACGGCGTCCCGTCTCACCGGCGGCTTTGCACCGTGCACAATGGTGCGTATGTTTATCGGTCTTATCTCTCGCTTCGAGAAGCGCCTCGTGAAAATGCAAGCAGGAATTATAGCGTAGGAGTCTCATGTGTTTTCTTAGATTTTCGACGTGTGCGTGTGTGCGTGCGAGGCGTTATCTTTAGTCCCGACACGACCTCATTATTCCTATCGCTACTTTTTAGGCGCGACCGAAGCCTGGTGACTCACACAGTTTTCTTTTTAAATTTTCCGAAGAGGCTTTTGAGTTATCCTATCGGCGAAATGTCCGCGATCGGGGTTGATTAATTTGTCAATTCTACTCAAGAAACAAATAAATAAAAGAGAATAAAATGAAAGATTAATGGTCCATTATTATCGTGCGCGATAACGCGACACGAGCGACACGCGGAGTGACTCATATTACATATATATTTGACATCGCGGAAAGTGCAACAGGCGATTATGTGCGGAACCATTAGGGGTATTAAGGAATCCTTTGAATTCACGTTTCATGCGAAAGCACGTTAAAGCTCGCGTATATGCATGTATGTACAGTTCGCACGTGGATTTGCGAATGTGCACGTTGCGCGGCTGCCAAACCGATTAAACCGATTGCCATGTGATCAATAATGTGTCAAATCAGTTCGCTCACTGTGTCGCCTTTAGTGTCAAGAAAAGGTGCATTTCATTAACAAGATAAAATAATCATTGCACTCCATCCGTGTAACGAACTTTTATCGATCTGTGCTAAATATGGCCTGATCGAATTCCCGGTGGAAATTGTCCAATTATTTGCCAGCTATAAGGTGTGAACAGGTGCGCCGCAAGGACATATATTATCGATAGTGAAAGCGATACGCGCGAAATTATCGAGTTAATTGGCAAATAACTTCTATAAGCCTGATGCCGTTTCCATCGATGTCTCTTCCGTTATTTTCTGCAACTCATAAGTGAGCTAATGCAAAATATTATTAGGTAGCAAGTAGCAACTCAAAGCAATCATGCTGTATTGTAATTGCGGTTTTCCTTAAAACATTTTTCTCAGGAAAATGTTCTGCGTGCATATGCAACAATCTATATAGTGCGCACTCACGTCGCTGGAATGCACATAAATTTTCTTATCTGTAGACGTTAATTTTTACGGATTAGATTACTTTGAAGTTCGTTGATGAAAACTATAATGGGTATTTTATATCGCTGCTTTCTCTTCCTCTCGATCGCTCGCCGTCAACGTCCCGAGATCTTTGCGCGTTCTACGATTTACTTTGCTGAATATAACCGAACGCGTGAGAGTATAAATAAGAATCGCCGACTGTGGATGTACAGCGATGTATTATTGTCTGTTTATGATTGCATGTAACGAACTAACACGCAGTGAGCCACGAAGTCGTCCTTGGCCGCTCCTCCGAGTGCGGCTAGACCTCTTAGAAATGGTTTCCTATCGCTCATTGTATGAATAAAATTCGCATAATGAGCAAAGCGCACGCGAGGTCCTTAGATCTTGAATTTCGGATCCAACAAACCTTGAAGGCTTTTGAATTCTATTCTTTTCTAATTCTTTCCGCAAATATTTTGAGATATTTTTATTATCTTCACGCGATGCGTATGTGCATTCGTCTATAAAATGCTTGATTTCATTCAACTTAAAAATACATAGTTATCATAATTATAATATATGGATTCACACGTCGGTCGGTAATAAACTAGATCGTTTCGCATGCAAAGTCTGCGATAATTTAACGTACTCATACTTATATACTTGTATAAGTACTATACTTGTATGTACGAAATTAACAAGTAGAGAATTCCGATTAATAGCGTTCCTCGTGGGGTGTTAGAGGGGCACTGTTTACGCGAGCTAACATTGTAAATAGATGCCAGAAATAGAAGAAGTTTTACACGAATACCGAATGCTTGCGTGCATTTAGCCGAGACAACTGCACGTGTGGACTTCATATCGCATGCATATCCCGATTAAAACCGCGTGCGTAGAGTATCTCGTCGAGAAGAGTCCGCAACGCGAATGTGACGCATGTGAATGTAATTTAGAGGATCCGCGTTGTGAAGTGAAAAACGGTGTAATACACGTGTGTCGTAAAACTTCGTATCGGTGTTTATTGTGCCGATCGCGATGATTCATCACTGTGCAAAAACTTAATTTACAGACTTTAGCTGAAATCTTTAGCTGAATATAAAACATTTCGCTAACGTATCTTGGACGTGATTGCCTCGTGTTTCAATGAAATCGATAAAAAAAGAAAGAAGAAAGAAACATCGAATGCCAAATAATTGTATAAATATTTGTATTGAGTCTTTGGAATTATAACAAACATTTATCGTTTATCAAACTTACTTAAAAGAAACAATAATAGAAAATATATCTCAAGTAAAATTCGACAATGTATAAATATTGTAATGTTTGGTATTATAATTGTTTATTTCTTGGATTATCATTTGCTGATTCGTCGAATGAGAATCGGCCATCTCTCTTAACCTGGTTAGTTATGCCTCGAGAGACAAGCTCGCCTCATAAAGAGTGAAACTAGGCTCGCTAGTATCCGCGTAACGCGAAAGAGAGTGAAAGAGGTTTTCGCTTTCGTTGGAGAGGCCTTCCCGCTTCCTCAAGCACGACGCAGAACGCAGCGGTGGTCTTTCGCTTGTTTCCTCCTTACCCGGTGACCCACTCTACGATAGATGAGAGCAGACGACGAATCCCCTCTGATGCGTACGTGTGCCAGAAAGCGTGATGATATTTATGCATGCAATTAACTAGGTTAATAATTAATTTACACGTATATTTAAAAACATTTCTTTACCCAAAATTAATGTAAATTTTATTAACAAGATATTAGATTTTAATGGCTTCCAAATGAAATCGAGATGCTTCATGCAAATTAAGTTTTAAAAGCGCAAACGCACAAATTTATTCATTAGACTCGTAGAGAAATCTTGCGAATGTTCACGTCGTAGCAGCTCAGCTAGGAACGAGTTTTCTCGTTTTACCTGTGTGACTATGTCAAGCGAAACAGTGTATGAGAAACAGCAAATGATATCACATCACACTGATCTAGATCACAATACGTCATCCATCGTGAGAGCAGACGCTCGTAACAACCTGAACCGGAAGCTAAATTACGAACGAATGCAATCTTTCATAGTTACGAATTCTGAATTAATCATTGTGTGTGTATGTGTGTGTAACATGGTGCTCTACACTCAATGCTGTTACTATTTTTAAAAGATTTAAAAGCTAGACGAAACGCACACGTACGAAGTCTTACGGGATAGGAGGAAAACCTTTTCTAAAGAAAATGATCAAATTTCCGGATTTGTATCGACATGACATTAAAACCGGACGATGACGTAAGTGTTGATATTCTAAGTGAATTAGCGGAGACGGTTCGGCCGCCCAGTCAAATAAGTAAAAAGATTGGTCATGCGGGAGGAAATGCCTCGAATCGGTTAAGATCGAGGAAATACAGCTGTCTGTTTGCGTTTTCTCCCCTCCCGGTTTAGCTTTCACCCTTTCCTTCACGCTCGCGGCAATACTTCCTGTCTGCATTACTGTCGCGACAACCTGTAGCTTCTCAATCTTTCGGTAGGTAGTCGTGTGCTCGAGAAGTAAATACATTGAATTACCATCGAATTTGCGACGGACGGAAAATATTAATGGAAGTTAAATATTAGCCATTGCTATTGCAGTTATTGTCAAAAATAATATTATTTTAATTAACATTACAAAACTAAGATGAGTAAAATTTTTCGTGTCTATTTAGATATTCGTTTGATATTTATTTAACATTAAGATTTGTTTTAAGCAATGATCTTTTTAAAGCGAAATTTCTTTCGTGAAATGATTCAGAAATTAATTGATCTCTTGTTTTTTTCCTTTGTTTGCACGATTATTATCGGTATCTCTTTTTTTTCACTTTTTAATTACTCGCCCTTTCGTTTCCCTCTGCGCGGAACGTGTTTTAAATAGTAGTTTGATTAGAAAGTACGTGGGTGTATTTTACGATGATTACCGGTTCGATAATTTCGTTATAGAAAGTTTTCCGCCTGTGTTCGCCGCACCGTGTTCGGCGTTAGCATTTAAAAAGGATCTGGACGATTTATAACTATATGCCAGCCGCCGCAGATATGCATTATACGAGCAATAAATGTTCGCCAGAATGTCTTCCGTATGAGGCATGCCAATGTGTTTATATGTGTTTATGTACCTTGGTAAGATTATACATATATCTCGTTCTTTTGAAATAAGTGAATATCCATCGCACAATTCATTGCATTAATATCGCTGTAATATCAGATAATATAGGTAATTAAAGCCAGAAATTAAAAAATATTTTTAATGAATTATAATATAAATATATAAATTCTCTCTCTCTCTCTCTCTCTCTCTCTCTCTCTTTCTAATAACAAATGACATTTACAGAAAATTGATACCAATATACATCCAATAGATAAATCCACATCCGGCTATACTCTCCGCGATCTTGCGTTCAGTAACTGGTTTCGAAAGGCGCACATGTCCTTCAGGGACGCGGAATCACGGCTCGTCCTTGGCCGTGGAACATGGCCGTCCGCGTAATACACTCGTGTGTGGTAATTCTTTTAGGTAATTCTTAACCGTTAAGTTCTACGTAATTGATGTAATACGTTCGATCATCATCGCTGTTTACCTTCTACATATAATTTGTATCGACTGAAAATTAACGTTTCTTTTTATTCTATTTTATTGAAAAAGTTGATAAAAGGTAATGTGAGATCTAAATTTATAAAAATTCTAATTGTGAATGATAGTTCTAATTTTTAATTGCAAATTTTTGCCTGATAGCGCATTTATTAATCATCGAGTTCCACGTGCTAGAAAAGAATACCGATACTATTTGATTAGTTTTAGATCGAGTATTTCCGGAACATCAATAAAATAATAATCAGCGTGAACATCGCTGACATGGATACCTCTTCAGTGCTTGAATGAAAGTGAAAGACAACGTTTTTGTGTCAATACATAGTTTTACAATCTTCAAACGTGGTTAAAAAATTTTTTTTTATAAAATCGACTCGTTTTTGTTATTTCATTCTTTAACCTGACAAATTAATACATAATATAATATGAATTTCTTTCGTTTTTTTTTATCTTCATTACTGACTATGTAATTATTATACAAGAATATATGTATAGTAAATTGATTTCTGCACATAAATGATATTTACGATCGTTGACGATATAAATTTGCATCTTCAACGAATGATAATCACGGCAAAGGAAACACAAGTATAATTAATGTCGTCATGATATAGCAATATGATCGAGCTAACTGTGGATATATTTCCAAGCTCTATGAATGCGCGGAATTCTTGCATTGATATCCATTTTCTCGCAATCTCAGGAATGGCGTACGGTCGATTAAATGTGTGGTGTATTTTCTCTCCTTGATATACAAGCGCATTATTTCGTTTCCTGGTGACTGGTTGGAAAAGATAGATACATGTCCTTGACAATGTAACACGTGGAGCGGGGCAAGCTGCCACGATTCGCCTCTCTTTTTCTCGAGGCAGGCTGCACCTCGATTATCGATGCGTTACGCTTGTTCGCTTAATCGACGTTGTGTGTACGACACGATTAGGTAATTGTTGGGTAACGAGAAGCGCACGGGCATCACGGGCGAAAGTTACGCGGAAACTGACCCGGGGCAATGCGTTTGACCGCATTTCATTAAATAGGATCTCCGATTATGTTCTCATCCGAAGGAAGATTAACGTAGCATACATTGATAAATTACACGCACGCGGATAAATATTTGATGCAATCGGTATATGTCGGCAGTTAATATGAGATTAGGTGTAAGATGCTGTCGCTCAAAATAAGATGTTCATATGTTCGCATGTGTGGATCGACATTTTCCTCTTACGAAATTTCAAGATATTAAACAAGGATGACATTTGAGAATTAATTAGACAACTATCTGCACTGAAAGAAAAATATAGTTACTTTCGGACTCAACCACAATTTTATAATATTTATTTAGATGAAATATATTTTGCGTTTTTCGACATATTTTTTCAATATATTTTTTCTCAGTGTATAGTTAAGTTAATTGTATTTATCGTTAGAAATATTATAAAATTCTGATTGGGTCCAAAAGTAACTATATTTTTCTCTCAGTGTAAATGCAGTTTTTCAAAATACCCTTTTCAACGCTCTGATAAAAAGTGTTCGTGAAAAATTGTGTTTCCGCGCACATGTATCTGCGGATAAAATTAGAGGGCACATCGGTTCCGCGTTAACGATGCAGCCAGCCGCGCAACGCACGGCCACGCTCGTCGAACCAATTAAATTATACGAATCGATCCGGGGAGAAAGTCCGCGATGAGAGAGAGAGAACGGAGCACAAGCGTTAAAGGAAACAATTTGCGATGTAGTACGAAGTCCACGAAGCGACGCTTTACTCGCATACGGCGTCGTACGAGCAGATAGGTATAACGCATATGCTCGTCCGCACTAGCGCGCGTCGTGTCAGCGCGCGCGCTCAGGAAGCCGCGGCTGTAATTTTACAGATCATTTCCCGCGAACACGCAATTCTCCTGAAAATTACAAGGCTACGGAGGGGGCAGGCCAATGCCTGTATTGTACACTCCGGCCCCTTTTCTCGCGCACGTGCGCGCACACGCGTCCTCGCGACACGCGCGGTTTCCGGTGTACACCCGACTCCTACGAATGCCTGCCGTGAAGGATGTATGCGGAAGTCACCGTGTGATGAGGGTTGCTTTCCGACAATTGTTATTAATTGAGATGCGAAGGCATGTGGAAGCAGTGACATAAGTGTTGCATTCGATAATTGCGCCATTCCTTTAAATGCCGCCCGAGGAAATCGTGCGCGTCTAATTACGGTTTATTTGCCTAATGCATACACCGTATTTGTTCCTGCGGAATTTAAAGATGTGAATATAGCTTTCGCGCGAAAGGAATTAAGGCGTCTATTAAAAGGTCGCGGTTTGAGGCGAAAGACAGAATTAATTTTCGATTAATTCATCAAGATTGGATGACGCGAAGTTTGGCTCAAGTTTCAGGGCGGTGGATCTCTTGGTTGGCATTTATCGCGACTTCGCAGCCCGGAAGCCAACTGTGCGATCACTCGGTTCCCCTGAGGGAAAGTGGCCCGAGCAACTTTCACTTGCTGGCAAGCCAGACCACCGCTTCGCGAATAACACCACAACAAGAGTCCTGATCATTGTACGCGGGCAGAAAGGGGCCTGTCGCGACGCTATATTTTTGCGCGATTAAATGTGACACGCAAAAGACAGATTTACACCTCCTCTGGCCCTACACAGAATATATAAATATATATCAATATTTTACGCTTTTCAGTATGGAGGTGTAACTTTTTATTTTACTTTTTTAGTATAAACATTTTTAGTATAATTATATTTTATATATTTTTAATATAAATTATTACTAACTACAAACTTTAGAGAAACAAGTGATTATAAATGCCTAGAATTTTTAATAATTATAATATAAAGAACATTTAGATCATCAATTTATCATGTGCAGATTTTCTTTCGTCATTTCTGAGAATTTGCATCTAGTCAGGAATTAATTAAAATAAGAAAACTGACATGTTTACCTTAATTCATCATATTCAGGAAGACTGTAATGAAAATGAACAAACGCTAAACTGTCAATTTGTGCGGAGCATTAGACCGCTATTACAACGAGTGAATTATCGTGATCGCGTAAAATGCTGTTTTGTCATAAAATGTTTTATGCCTCTTGTTAGATTAAGATCAAGCGGTTTGCAACATTATTTTAAACAGAGAAACGCTTTGTGTTGACTTGTTTACTTGAACAAAATTTCTTTCGAGCAATCGAAATTACACAAGATAATTGAGCTCTTTGTTATACATATATAAACTTTGGAAATATTTATCAATATTCGGCATGACAGAATTTTCAAATTGTTTGTCAAATCCATCGATCCGTACGCGGCGTATGCCCGCGTACGCCCAGAGAAATCAGATTGTACCAGGATGAAAGAGAAATCCGCGCTCGTAGCGGAACAGGAGGAGGGCATGGTTTATTAAAGAACGAGGAAAAGAGAAAGAGAAGTCGAAAGGAACGGATACAGGCAGGAGGGGGCAAGCCAGGAAGAGTAACCGTGTCTTTCCTTCTTCTGCTTCTGCTCCCTACTCGCGGTAGAACGTTTCTTTTTTTTTCCCTTTCTCACGCGTGTAAAACTCGCGGAAACGAGTCTGCCGCTCAATGCGTGTTGTGTGGTGCATGCATACGGCGTAAATATGGCGTGTAGTGTGGATCCAGGAAGCAAAATTGACGCATGTCTAACAACGTATATATCAGAGTGAATAATATGTCTATTCCATTTCACAAATCCTCTAAAGATTTTATTTAATGAGATTACTCCACAGTAAATATTGTCATATTTTCAAATTAGATTTACACAGTATGAAAATTTAATGATAATTACATTGCTCACACATCGTTAACGCACGAATTCATTTACATTGTGATTAGCAGAAATTTTGGGAAATTTGTCCAATTGTAATAAAAATTCGCAATTCGACGATTTGTTAGCAAGAGGCTTTAAATGATCACGTTTCTCACGCGCAGAGAAACATTAAGAACGGTTTACTTTAACATGCTGGTAGAAAGACGATGCATTTACGAGGCTCGTTGACTCGAGCAAAGTTGACCTAGTCAGGCACCCGTTGGCCGTCTAATCTAAAATTAATTCCTAACAGCTGCTGCCGACTAATGTGCGTGTATCGCACATCCACGCTTATTCTACCAACTATTATTATTTTCATGCCGTGTCAAGGCCGCATTCCGACTTTTCTTCTCAACTTCTCCGCGGCGAAACGACGAAAAAAGTGCGTGAACCGAAAGAAGAGAAAGGAGGAAGTGTCGAATGCGCGCACGCGTGTTAATTATATGTGTCTTATTGCCCTGCCGCGATCGCGATAAGTAATGATTGATTTCGTTTGCCAGAAAAAGATAATATTTTCACCTAGTGTCCGTTGGAGAATGCGCATTTCTACTTCATGCCCACGTAAAGTCTCTGTTTTGTTTCTACCTCGAAGAGATCGTGCCATTTATCTTATAATATAATTACACTTGAAATGCATCTCGAGAGAGATCCACTGGAAAAAGTGTATTGCGTAAAATCATAAAAATCGGTTTGCGTAACGTTCACTGATTTATTTCAACATCGAGATTTTTAAATTTTTACACAAACGAACGAAACTCGTCGTTTTCGCGAGTGTTTTCCTACCCAACCCGTTGCCGGGCGTTCTCGAGATGCATTATGTAGCTGGTAATAATTACCTTTTGCCCGATAATCGACCTCTTATCGTGCTTGACGCTTCAGCAGGATATGCAATTTACTGCGACAATAATTGACAATTATCGCTTCCTTTCCTTGGAAGTATGACTAGATCGAGGCGATATCGGCACTCTATAAGGTCAATTTTAATTGATTCGATTCGCCCGTCACGAGACACCTTTAATTGGAGAACGCCGTACGAGGATAATTAAGATATGCCAATTATTTCCTTTCCACGATAGGAGTCTCCCCTCCTTCGCTTCGACCCTCCCCCCCTCCCCCCTCCACGATACGGTCCGTATTTATATTCATAGAACGGGGAAATTAGTGAACACTTCAGAATAATTGAACGAGCCTCTGATGTATACGAAGCCGTGGAAATTTTTATTATTTTTTTCTTTTTCGGTCAAATTGTATTTAAACAGGTACCTATATTTATTTAATACTTTCACATTAGCGACGTCAAGATCTCATTCACAGATCGCTACCTAGAAACAATCTTTTTTTATCGTGCAGGAATCGTCCGAGCAAAGTCATTAAAATGTACTTCAGACGTGAGAAAAGTCGTGGTAGATAGTTAAGATATATAGTTCCGGGATTGAAGCAGAAAAAAAAGGGATTTCACAAGACTGGACCCGTATTCGTTAATAGCGGGTCGACATATCTAACGGCAACAACTTTCTCATTGCTGTGCCGAAAAGTATGAGCCCACGTGCCACTTGGAGAAAGGAGGCCATCCAAATGTCAGCCCTGCATGGCGGTACCTCGAATATATCTTGCGTGTAGGATAAAAATTTTGACGATAACTCGCCATCTTAATGTAGTCAGACTCTACTCGGTGAATTTCTCATTCGATAGAAAGGATTCGACGTGTCTTTTAGACGAAACCAAGTGTACTCTTGTGAGGCACACACCAGGCGCGCGAGTGAAACAGACGTCTGTACTACCTGGGAATAAAATGTACGAATTATAATGTCAGAAAAACAAAACGAAAACTTGTTTCGCGCGAGACTTCCTACTCGGTAACGAAAGATTAGCTTTCAGCTCCTTCCTGTCGCTCCATATCGCTGGAAAGCGGTGCAAGCAGTTGTGCGCATTTCCTTCATTAATTATCAGACACGAGTAAATGTGAAAAACGATTAACAGAAGGAAGGATAATAGAGATCTGGAATGCGGAAAATCATCATTGTCGATTTCCGCGCTTGATTTTGTAATAAAATGAATAAATAATAGCAAGACCCTTGGATAGACGCAATTCTCGATCTAACGATACTCTTGCGATAAACAAAATGATTAGTCGTATAACGCTTGTGTAGTGTTGTATAGATAGAATCGTATCCCTCTTCAATAAGTTTCGCATTGCACTTTTTCGACTCGAGCGATGATTGTGATGTCCGGAAAGTGGAAAGTCTTGGCATAGCTACGCTTTCAGCGAGCACACAGTATCCTCGATTTCGACTGTTCCCACATGCGGAGACTATGACCGTTCATTTACATTTCTGGATTCACTGAGAAATAGAGAGAGTTTCGTTTTTCGCATTAATTTAAATGAATCTCAATTATCAATTTAGCGCCACGTTCGACAGAATCATTTTTAAAAATTAATTTTGAGATGTTAATTATTATTGCATCGTGTGTGGTGTTGAATGTTATTAATAATCAAATCCGATGAGAAGAATGTGTATTATTTAATTATGCCACATATTTCTACGAAAAATTTAGAAAATTTGATTAAAATAGAGAGGTATATACCTATATTAAATATAGAACGTAGCAAAATATTAAATATATTTGCAAAACGGAAAATTCGTTTAAAATTAAATGGAAAACATTATTTCTTATTTATTGAGGACACCCAAAACACAATTTGCAAACAATCTCAATGTTTTATATTTATATACAATTCCCTGAAATATTTTCTAAAAGGCTCTGTCGCATTACAAATTATCTGTCTAGCAAGCTTGATCGGAGTAGGAAGTCGCGTGCCGCATGACTTTCACTTTCACCGAAATAACGGGGACGCAGGAACGATTGCGTATATCCGCGGGCATATGTCTCATACGAACACGCACGTACGTATGCTTCTCTGACGGTTTGCCTTTCTCTCGTAAACAGCGCGACCCTTTCTTCCTCCCGTTCTTTATTTGTTCCTTTTTCCTGTGCGAAAAGAGAAACTCGTCTTTAAATTACTTTTCGAACGCACGTTATTGAAGGGAGAAAGGGATGAGTAAACCCTTTCGCTCATTGCAGCTTTAGTTGCTCGAGAAACTGCAGTTTTTTTTTTTAAACATAAAGTGTTTTCTTGTTGAAACTTTTATATATCGATTCGTAATTTTCTCGAAATATGACTCATACTTTTATATGTAGACATAATGAAATTGAAACAAATGGAGAATTGATGCATTTCGATATTAGTATAAAATGTGTTACCATTTCGATGGTCTTTTGTGTTTTAACGTTTTTATCTCGTTTCGACGGGTCTATTTAAAGACCGTTTAGATAATAGCGACTAATGACACGTGCATAAGTGCATACATTATACACCTGTACGCGTACATACACGCATAAAAGTAAATTTAACGAATTCGTTCTTCTCTAGCTCGTTTGTCCAGTTCTGACGTATCGGATCATGGTATCTTCCAGTTCTCGCATAGAAAGAACGTATATAGCCTGTAATAATGTTTAATAGACAGGATTAACAGTAGATTTCCTCTCTTGTCGATTAATATCATGCGAAAAAAATACTAAATTAAAAAAATACTAATAACGACGCAACTGTTCGCAATCTTTTGCGTATATATATTCATCGCAGCACGTTTAATACATTTTTTTTCGAATCATAAGTTATGCATCAAACGAAGCTCTCACGACGTTTACAATTAATGGGATTTAAAATCTAAATTTTTCAGATTTAAGGAAGACTTGAAAAGTCCGTTTTAAAAGTCATTTAAAAGTCCGTACATAAATCTGTATTCTGTAATTTCTCAATTTCATTAATCTTGTCACTGCTTTCTCGCCACTTAATTATTTCCATTAAATTTTTTATACGTTGCGATCTAACGTGTCGTGGTATGTAACAGTATTAGACATTTGTCGAGATCGACACGCGGAATACGCCGCACGCCGTGAAACCTTGGGATACCGCTCGGCCGAGAATTTATCATTGATTTATGAAGTGCGCCAGAACTAGTTTTAGCTCGAGCAGGTTGAACACCGTTTCTACTAGCCAACATTGCACGTCCAACGATCACGGTGATATTGGCCGGTTAATGAGATCAAATCCCCCATTGACTATTTTCACGTCCATTAAAAGGCGGCGCACGCGAATTCTAACTTAATTTCATTCATACGTCGCGTGTGTTTCTGCACTATTTCGTAGGATTTTTCTAGTATTTTATATACGTATACGTTTAATATAAAATAATCTTTACTATTACATTTGCTGCATTAAGAAATTATAATTTTTTGGATTTCGAGAGAAATCCTTATCCACATATATTACCAACATGCGGAGATTATTTAATTATGCCTATTAATATCACTGCATTACATTAAATTATTCTTATGACGGTTTTATCGATCGCGTACTTTATTAAATCACACGCGAAGATATTCAGTTGAATTTAATTTTCTAAATAAGCATCAGTATCGAGAATAAATGAGATTTTTTTATGATTTTATTATGATTTATTATATTAAGAATATTAAAGTTATAAACTCCTGAGAGATCTCATGAGTTAAGTTTGCATTTACGAAGTGGCAATTGGCGTTTCCTACTTACAAAACAATTTATAAATCAGATTTAAGTAATTTACCTACTTAAGTAATTATCAATGAAAAGAATTCGTTTATTTACGACGAAAATATTTAACTTCCCGTGCCTTATGAAATTCAGACATTTAAAGGCAACCACGGTCGTAACTCGCGATAGTTGAATTAACGCCACCGACAGTATTTACGAACAAGATTGTCTTTTTCTAATCGCGACATTTTTTCGTTGCCAAACGGGAAGATCCTTCGATCGTTATCGTATAGGACGTTCTCCGATTCCAAGAGCCGATCGCCATCAAGCCGCCATTTTTTCGTCTCCCTGCTGCAGGAGCTAATATATCTTCACATCGACCGCAGCAGCAGAACCGGTTGTCTACTTGTATTCTTACGTATCTAGGAAGTTTTAAAAGTTTTTTTTCGATAATTTCGCTTTCGCAATTTACTTCGCCGAAGAGAACATTATAATTTGTATCATAAAGTAGTTTTTCTTCAGACTTCAAGACTTTGTTTGTTTTCATTTATCAGGAGACAAACGACATGTCTCCGTCCGCAAGTTAGAAATGATGGACAAATTAGGTACAAGCATTTTTCATTATTATCGATTATTCAAAGCATGAATTTATAATTTATCTTGTCAAGCTTAAATCCTTTCGCGCATGTCGTTGTCTCGAGATTTATATCGTAAACTATCCCGCAACGTGAGATGTACGGACGTCAACAATTATATATTTCGCGACAAAGTTCCACGGGCAATAATGAGAGTCACTAGCGGAAAGCGCGAAGGTGTCTATTCCTAAGAATGGCACGTGATTACTTTCTCCGACAGCCCGCACGGCTGGACACTCGTTGACGACGCCGACGATGACGACGACGCAACGATGACGACGTGGTCAGGAGAACCGTGCACAACGCCAGCTGTCTTCCGGGTTTAAGCCTGAATAGTCAGGTTTCCACGGCGTAGGTTCGCGCGATGGAAACAGTCTCGCGATGTCGGCGAGTGAGATCGAGCACTTTTCCTGCATGTGACGGCATGTGTGAAAATTGCAATCGCGAAATTACATCTCCCCGCTGAGATTTTTGATCGACAGACAGACTCGATTAATGAAACTCATAGCAGGTTGATTGAAATCTATGTTTTGATAAATTATCTAATAATAATAATTAATTAAATAACGTTCAAATAACGAAATTTTATGGAACAACGATAAGTATTTCATTAGAATGGAATCAAATATCTTTTTTTTTTTAATATCAATCTATTTTCTAGCACGTGTATAAAAAAATTAACATTTTTTTATACGGTTCGATAGTTCGTTTGCATATTGCATTTCAAATGATACTAGCGATCGTATAACTATCGAAAGGCAATCTTTAACCGTGGCCTTGCTGACCTAGTCGGCCATGCAACCTTGAACGATTGAATAATAACGGGATTTCGCGTATTTTGCATCGATGAGCGAGCTGAAGTATTCAGATTACAATTAAGATTCTATGCGTCTTTAAATTCGCACGCTACAATGATAACTGAAATGTTAACTGATATGTTAATCGATAGATTGACATTATATCTGTTAAAGTCAATTGTAGAAAAAAAAAGAATAAGAAGAAGTCTTATCAGTGGGGTCTCGGAGGAGGCTCAGTAATCACGTCGATATCGGCTCGTCTGTAAAAAACCGATTTATGTTACCGGCTTTATCATCAACATTTGATTATTATGGTAAATGCACACGTGCAACTGTGATACGAAAAAAAAACGTGTGCCGGGTATATTTTTCAATTCGGTTCGGATTCGGCTCATAAGATGATTTCGCAGATACTCTTCCGGTTTTTACAATGACTCAAGAAGAATAGTCTCTCTCTTTCTCTTTATATATAGCACATCAAATGAAAAATATTAACAATCGTAATTACGTGAAGAATCGTAAATAATATTATCGCAGTTTTTTATTTCAATATATTAATATTGGAGAAAAATATATAATTCTGTATATTGCATCTTGTCAGTCAATTGTTAGATATTAATAATAAAGCGGTATAATTATTAGTTAATTATATAGATTCTCGGAAATCTGAATAATCGGATTACCACGATTTCAATTTATCTATAAATACAATCGCGATACAATAGTAAACTTTTGAAGTCTTTCAAGTTAAATTTGTCGCAATATTGTTGCACGAACGGCTCGGAAAGAAGTTTGCACAACGCACTTTCTCTGCCCCGTTGAAAAATTATTTGTTATCTCGACTGACATATGGCGCCAGTGTAATTATTACCGCGTAGTTAACACTTGATTAATCATGAGTCCATCGAAGGCCGTCTTCGTCCATTCGATTGGCTCAACAATTAATAATAACAATTAGTAATCCCGAAAAACTTGTCGAAACTCTATTTTATTTAATAAACAATACTGACATAATAACGATCGATTTCACGTGCAAGCTGACTTAACTTACCGTTTCGCAAGTGAAACTTACCTGGAAGAAGATAAGAACGATTCGTCAGTTGTTAGCTATTAGTCAGTTAATGTTAAAACGAATATCCGCCTGGCTTTCGCTATGCTGCGATAATTCATTTCGATTCGGTTGCGTAATAAGACTTGGGGAAGAAAGCTTTGATGTGCTTGCGCGTATATGTATATCAAATAATATAAATAATTCAATAAATGTGTATTTTTATATGTGCAAACGTTTCCGAGTAATCTAATGACCCAATAAATAATTTTTGTTACAGGACCGTCTCCAAACGCTCGTCGGATCAGGGGGAGGATCAGGGTGAGTGAATAATAGATTAATCCCCGAATAATCGTCTCTAGCGATTGCGACGTCGGCGAAATCGGATTTCGCGTATCGACTTCTTTAAAAGGCGGAGCACGTGGGTTGCACTCGTGCTCCGAATGCACGCAATGTGCGCGTACTATTGTCCAACGGTATATACCGGCGCGTTGAAGAAAAAAAAAATGTCTCACATGTGCACGCATATTTACGTAAATACACGCGCACACGGCACATTTTGTAGTTTCACCTGTTTTTATCGGGATACGTGTACGAACGATATTTGTGCTTGTGGAAGCGACAGTACAGCAGACTTCGTGCATGGGATCTTATACAGTTACTACATGTCTATTAAGGCAAACGTGCAGTATGCACTTTCTCGCATATGTGTCTCAGGCAATTTATAATTGCGTTTTATAAATAGTACGTATAACTCATATATCTCCGAAAGACGTTTCTTGGTTTATCGCGCAAGCTTTTACAATTCCTCCATTGCAACGATACAAAAAAAAATATATCTTGTTCATTTTTATAAAAATTGTGAAAAATTATTAAAGCGAAATTTCAATCAGTGTATTATCATCAAGGTCGAGAACGAGATATCTCGAGGTCTTAGGTCGGTGCGCGAGTTAAATCGGAAACTTCGCTCGTGTGGTCAGAGATGCGGTTCAATATCGACAAGATTGTAGACTTTACGTCACGATTTATGCCGGCTCTCATGTCTGATAATTTCTGTGTAATCAGTCTGAACATCTGAAAAGCATGTTAATTGCTAATAAGATGTAAAATCAGTTTCATGTTTGTATGTACGTGCTTTATTTTAAATTTTTGAAAAAGCATCCCTCAAATCTCTTTTCACAGCTTTCCATGTCGTAGAATACATTTTATGCATTATAAAATTTAGATAACGTGACGTAATTAGCGGATTTCGCAAAAAGTATAATTTCGAGCTACGAATTTGTCGCTATTGTTGATGACGCGATGCTAACAATACATTGCTATATGCTTTGGTAGTAGGTGAGGCTAGACTAACCCATCCCTTTCATTGTGCATCCTAAAATGCGATTCTAATCTATTGTGCTCGATGACAATATCGCGGACACGAGTATCGCCATTCCAACAAGCGTACAATCGAAAGCTACATCGGCCATTAATTTGTGAGCATAAACTGAGCGAAATTTTGAGCGAAAAAAATAATCGGCATAAACTGATTTCTTCATAGACACTTTTCGACTTGTCAGTAATTTTTTCAAATTACTGATTATTGAATAAATATATTAGATATTATGTGATTGCTCAATGAATTTGCAACAAGTATTCTTTCACAGTGTGCATAGATGGCAAATGTTTTGCTATTTTTATCTTTTCCACAGAGTATAAATATCTGATTTGTTAGTGCAAGTGTATCTGTTACGCTTGGCGTTAAAATATAATGGATACATGGGAACTGAATATATAAAATGGAATAGGAATAGAATAGAGCGCGCCTCGTTCCAATCCGACGTTGGTACGGCTTGAGAGAATATGCAAATAAACAATAACAGTTTCTCCACGGAAATTTTCTACTTGTACGACAAAAGGAGATGAATAGACAAGAAAAAGAAAAGAAAGACGAACGCGAACGCGAGCAGGAGCGAAACAAGTTGAGGACGTGGGAGGATGCAAATGCGAAGAGCCTTGAGTCGAATCCGCCGTAACTAGGATAGGTGCATAGATGAATTCACACGTTTACATACATGGAAACGGATGATTCATTCACGCTCCATGTTCGATTAACCCGACCCGCCTAGTTAACAGATATGTTTCGCGATAAACGATGCAAAAGACAGTTCCCGACGACGCGATGCGGTGACAGTCATAACAACGAATATACTTTATTGCATCATGTATTATTTAAAGAAATTAAGAGTAATTACATGAGTATATATTTTTATCTGACTTTTATTATCGAGCAATTTTTTTTTTTCAAATCGTAAATTTTGTTTATCTACATCTTTTCTGTTATTTTTTTTTATCTAGGAAGAGATTTAAAATTTTTATCTCTATCTTTTTTTAAATACTATTATTACTGACGCGCGATTTTGGAATTTTTGATTTGTATATCGCGGATGAACAAACACACGCTAATTCCGTGTTGATCATCGTGCAGTAGTCGCAGATCGAGTGTAGGCTGGCTAATGCAAGCAACAGGTGGGCGTTTCTACTGAACGGCGACTTCTCCCTCTCCAATGTCACTACTTCTGCAGTCGATTTTCCAAGTGTTATACGTGCATTACACACAGTGATTCATTAATAGCTATGAAAAAGCCATCTTTAGTTTCCACCCATACAGCGGAATAAAATCTCTCGCTGTGCGAGAAGGTTTATACGTCGACGATACAACTTATATCTTATATCAATTTCAAGTTTTCATTTTGGAGACGGCGTATCTGTCTAAGTTCCAACCTGTGATATGCGTGCCTACCGTTCATGTAAACATGATGCTGCCGCCACAAATGCTGGTACTGGGACCACCTGGAACTGGTGCTGTCTTCGTGGATGGGCGGGAGCGGCGGGTGGACTTGGTGGCCGTGGGAGGTCGGCGGCAGGGGTGGCGGCGGTGGTTGCTGGGATTGCGGCTGCTGATGAGCCGGCGCGACTACAATGTGCGGATGCTGCGGCGGCTGCACCGGCTGCTGCTGATGCTGTGGTTGCGGATGGTGCGCCTGGGTGTGCAGCACCCCAGCTGGTACCGGTGGTGGCGCCAATTGCTGATACTCCATAGCGCAACTCATCCAGTTGTCTCACGCGCGCATTTAATTACTCTCTCTCTCTTTCTCTCTCGCGCGCGCGCGCGGTATCTCACGCGTTCAGTCCCCCCGCCCCCCCGTAATGTCCAACGTGGTTAACGACAATTCTCCGAGGTCCCTTTCACTTGCGCCGAGGCGGACGACGCGCTCGCATTCGCGACAGGGGACGTCCGCGAGGATACTGTACGTATCGGCGAGAGAATCAATCTTGATCTTATCACGGGCTGTTGATCACCGAGGCTGTCCGCCCGCCTCCGAATAAATTCGCCTCCAGAAGAAACGAGCGCGTCGTAAACATACGATTATTTCTGGATGCCGAAGGCAGGAATCTCCGTGGGAATGCCCGTCTATCCTATGGACCAGCTGCGGAATTTTCCGCGTTCACTCGATCAAATACGTTCCCGGCGAGTTGTCCAAATAGCCATTTCTTCAACCACGTGACCGCCGTTAATTTTCTTGTCTCACCGTCAGTAGGTTTGACACGGGAAGATTTTTGTCAGCGCACTCACTTAGCGGTTCGATACGATCGATGATTCATTGAGAAAATCCAATATCCAATGAATAGAAAAAGAGAGGAAACACTTTCGCGAGCTGTCAGACTGATGCGTTGGCAAGCTCGCCAGGTGACCACCAACAGAATCCACGCCACGGAGGACACTGCTTCGACTCACGAATCACAGGGATCCCAGACTCAAAGTAAGTCCATTGCGCGATTAAACCGCGAGCGCTGAGAGTAGCACAATGTCGACTGTCAAAATCGCCTCTCGTCAGCGTCTATCCGTCGGCGTCGTGTGCCGATTGGAGCACCATCGTTGCCGGAAGCGGCGCTCCTATTGGTCCCACTCCATGCCCGGCGAGAGGGGGCAGGGCACGGGCGATGTGCCTCAACGTCGTCCTGGAGGTGAGCGCAGAGAGACAGCACGAGGAAGGACGGAGCGAGGAAGACGGAGAAACGGGCGTCCGCGGGCAGGCATAGACGGAGGGAGAGAGAGAGGCAGAGGGTGGTACAGGAAGGGAGAGGGAGAAAGAGAGAGGAAGAGGTTGGAGGGAAAGAGAGAGAAAAGGAGAGAGAGAGAGAGAGAGANAGAGAGAGAGAGAGAGAGAGAGAAACTCGCGTGCGTGTCTCAAACGTGTGGCGTCCGGAAAGACACTGAGTCGCAAGCGCCACGCCGTTCGAGAAACTCATTCCCTCTTTGTCGTGCCCGCCGATACTCCGTCTCATTCTCCTCCGCCCCAACATCCGCTTTTTCCCGCCCCCACCTCCCACTATACATCTGAAACCTGACCCCACTCATCGCGCAAAAGCGCGAGCGCGCACACCCGCCGTGCGCTGCTGCGGTTTCTTCCTTCTTCGCTTCACCGACGACCGTCTCTCCTTCCTACGCCAGCGAGCACCAGCTCTATCGATGTCCCTGTTCAGTTTCTAGGATCCAGGCCTAGGTCTCTTCCTCCCGCATGGAGAACGCCGTCCTCTAGTCTACCTGCCTGCCTGCCTAGGCGCTCCGGCTGATCGCGCCGCACTTTTTCACTTGTCCTGTCTGTGGCTTGCCTTCCGTCTCTACTTACTTTATCGCCTCTCCAGACTGTCGGGCACTGAAGAACAACACGAGAGCTTTTATTCCCGATTTAACTGCTACGCTTCGAACAACTTTGACGAATTTAATTTTCACGCTCCGACAATTTTAATTATGTAGACCGGCGTACTTCTTTTTCCGGTCCTATACCTCCGATCTTCGTCCTGTGATACCAAGCCGCGAGACATGACTGCGAGAAAAATGTTTGTATTTTTAAACGCATGATTATTCATCGGCAAACATCGATGTACCGATCTTGGCTTTAAAGTTTTACTGTCATCCTCGTCCGCATCACGTATACGGTAGAAGAGGAAGCTACGTTCCCTCTCTTCGAGTAAATGCACCTCTCTCTACCGGACTGAAACGCTATCTCCTCGTCTCGTCTCGACTGTGGTATTTCGCCACTTTCGATTTTATTTAGCGAAGGAGCGCAAGAATGCTCCGGTAGCGTTAATTTCTTAGATCGCTTAATTGAAATATACTTGAAGAAGTATGTCACTCTACATATAACAAAGTCGGTCAATTCACTTTTTGATTTTCGTCAACTGCTCGTTTCACTTTTCATGCATTTTAATGCCGATAAAAATAGAAACCTGGTTTCCGGATTGTACGGTCTAAATAGTTTTATATCATTAGAGCAGCCCACTTTACGATTATTCATAGTCACCGATTTTTTAATTAAATTATTAACAAATTTATTATTATCAAATGATACGTAAATATCAGATGATGTATAAAGTTAATTACAAAATACTTTGAATGATGCAACAGAGTGACGTTACGTTAAAAATATCTTGAAAATATTCAACAATTGAATTAGAAAAGAATCTTTTTAATTCTAATAATAGCAACCGCTTAGTATTCGAATTTAATGTTGCAAACGAAGACAAAGATGTTCCGTGGCGGCCATTATAACGCGCGAAAGCGTGCCTCGCTTTGGGTCAGGGCCATCAGGGTCGGCCACTCGTGGGCAGGATCCAAAAAGAATCCCGCTATCTCTGTTCTACCTCCGATGAACGCGGAAGCGTCGGCAGTTAGTCGTAGCCGAGTAGTTCAGTAAAAGACAACGATAAAAGAGATGATTTTGAGACAAGAAAATTGGAGAACCGAAACAAGAACATAAAAGATGTTTTTGCGAATAATAACACGCTTAATTAAAATCTACATTAAAAATCCGTAAAATTCTCTTTACACAAAATTCTGTCGAAAGAGACAGAAAATAATTTTACACGAAAATATTTTTTAACTCTCTTTGAAACAATAAGCCTTTTTAATATTGCTTTATAAGTTTTTCATAGAAAGCATAAAAATTATAATTTTAAATACCGACGTAATTATTTTTCGTATCTTGTATTCATTTAAAACAAAGTTATGTTTATTTTATCAGCCAATCATACCGATCGCAGTTATTCTTCTTTCATGATGAGTGTACGCCACGAGTAAAGAAAAAAGAGAGTGCGGGAGGGCTCGACATAAGTTACGCAGTGAAGGCATGAGGCTCTGAATCACCAGAACCGGTCCGCTAGACGCGATGCCTGTTGTGCGAACGCGGAAACCACGAGAGAGACCTGCGGACTCTCGCGAGTCACGGAAGGATTCCTTTCTCCTCTTTGCTCACCGTATTTCTTTTTATATCTCTTGCTTCGTTTTTAGTTCCCTCATTCTTTCTCTCTCCATTCCTTTCATTCTTTTTTATCCTCCTTTATTGTATTTTGGAGAGATTCGTCAGATATTTATATGATATTTTTCGACTAAAATCTTCTTTGACTTTATTGTACAATAGTTTTTTTATATTACATATTTTAATATTTTAATATTCTGTTTGAGAGAGAAAGAGAGACATTATATTTATATCAACGTTGTTACACATAAAATAATAAATCCATTGCAATATAAATTTGAAACGAGCAAACTTTATTGTAAATTCAACTAAATTTTAAATTTTTATTTATTGCACAAAAAATGGGAATAACTCTATCAACAATTAATCAATTGCCGAATAATTTATTTTTCCCATTTTTCTTTAATCTAACAAATTTTTTAATGCTGCGATAAAAAAAACAATTTTAATTGCGTGTGAAATGGATTCAACGCCATTCGTATTTGTACATTCCATTGGCCTGGGAGATCTTAATGCGAGCAAAGACGCCGCAGCTTTCCGACTAGAGGTCGATCGGGAACTGAAACGAGTATCGTGCAACCTGTTGATTCTGGACCCTTTCACTCCTATCTCTGATTCGTACCAAGAAGAGGCAGATGATGCCATTGACTTATCTCACAATCAGTATAAACCGATATTTCATAATGTCCTTGCTGTTTGGTTAAAATTGTCTTTTTTAATTTTCCCAAATTAATCATCAGTACAGTGAATTTTTAGTCGTCGATGTTCAACATCGAGATGTTGAAATCGCGGAAGCCAGTCGATTCCGGCAATTTTTAGTCCGAATCTCGATAGCCGCCAGTTTCGCAATCTGGTTGAAGCAGCGTTCCGCGGATCGGATCAGAATGTCGGAACCGGTCGCTTTAGGACCGGGCCAAATGTGAAAACGAAACTTTCGGCGACTTACTTTCTCCTAGGCGTGCATTCCCTCTTTCTCGTCATTATTGCAGAATCGGGTGTGGATCGCCCTGCCTTCTTGGCTCTGCCACGTTCTTTCCAGAGGATGAACACCTCTTTTCGTGAATACGATTAATAATTTAACTGCTAAAAAATAGAACGCGTGAAAAGGCACATTCCTTCTTCGAGCTGCGTTAGCCAATTCACTTTATCCACTGCTATTGATAGTATCAAATCAATTAATCTCTTAATAGTAGGAATATGGTAATAGAATTACTCGGTACTGTTATTTAAATTGACAACAGCGTAAAATGCGGCACAAGAAATGCTTGACTTTCTTGCGTTATATAAACTAAATTTTCGATTGAGTAATTTCTAAGTTTTTGCCATGCAATAAATCTTCTATACAGATATTCATCAATAAATGTATAAAAATTATATCAGCTTCGTATAAAATTATTATCGCGTTAACAGCTTGAATGCACCATATCAATAAATTCAACGTTTTTGCTTTTGATATACGAATAATTAAATTCACTCAGCCTTGTGTACATTTTTGCATTTTTATTTTCAATTCAATTTTAATAGAGTTAAAAAGATATTATATAAATTTTTTACCTTTTTATTTTATTTTATCTAACAACGTGCGTGTAATTTTTTTAAATGCGTGTTCTATACCTTTTTAGAAAAATAGACCTTTATTAAATGAAATATGTTGTTTTTATTGCTGCTTTTTCGTTTTTACGCAAGTCATGTCATTTCACAACTTTTCTGATAAAAAAACGAAAAAATTATAATACATTTATCCATTATACATTTAATGATCAATATTCAAAGATTGTTATTAATTATTACATAAAAAGAAACTTTTAAATAACATAGAGTATATAACAAAATTTTTTTAAATTTCTGAATAATTTAAATTAAATTCAATTTCTTTTTTTGATGTTTTTTAAAAATAAATTTTTGAAATATATAAAAGAATATTTGTGTAAAGAAGAATACAACAGTTTTTGATGAAAACAATTTGTGATATAAATAACGTTGAAGTTCCATATTAAGTAGTTTTGTCTTGAATTGAAATATAAATAATCCTTGGTCACATATATTGAAGAAGGTGCAGACACTCATAATCTAATAATAATAGTATCCTTACATCCGAGCAACG
This sequence comes from Tetramorium alpestre, assembly GCA_021460005.1. Taxonomy (NCBI): domain Eukaryota; kingdom Metazoa; phylum Arthropoda; class Insecta; order Hymenoptera; family Formicidae; genus Tetramorium; species Tetramorium alpestre. The sequence continues at coordinate 280,434 of JAJVSH010000065.1, read as the reverse complement.
CTTACCAATTTATTTTTTCCCTTTTTCCCCGCACATTAATAGTGAATAATTACAGAGCAATGCCGCTTTACCGCTATAACCTGAAGCCATGTATATTTTGCTAACTAGACATTCTTATTTTCGTTTTAAGATGCTTGCAAAATTATTAATCTACAAACGCGATATACGATTTGTAACATAAATCTAATTGTCCATCAGATAAAATAATGTCATCGTAATTAATCATACTTATATCACAGATTATATCTACATCGCGCTTATATTTGCAATGATTATTCAAGAATTTACTTTTCTTTTCTTCGTCGCGTTCTGTCACCTCGATATGTTCCATTTGCGTATCGCATGAAAACCAGAATCTTAAGCATTAAATAATCCTTTCTAAGATCATTACGTTGCGTTGCAACGGAATTAATCCCTATAGCTGATTCACGGAGAGCTGAGAAGTTGGCGAATGGGCGCTCGCGGTACGAATCATGAACCTGGAAGCGGCAGCGCGTTTATTAATTATTACCTTTCGGTAAATACCGTTTGCGGGACTTTCGTTCGCAACCTTTCGCACACGCGGATGCAACGTACATGACAGGGACCCGAATGGATCCTGGCAATAACTTTGCATCCGTCCGACACTACCACAAACTCTCAACTGCCGACTGGTACGTCTACGTAAGTCAACACGTACTCATTATCGTTCGAATTGATTGCCGGTACGTGAAGTGTGGCTGATACCGACGGCGGCATCCGATAGTACATCTATGCATCCCGCGAAAACTTCCATAATCGTGTTCTGATATGTTCGTCTGAACCATTTTTTTTTCGTGTTCCCAAAGTAGAATTTGAAATACGAAGAAGCGAGACTCTTTTCTTAGAAATCAGAAATTAAGGATGAAATCTGTGTTTAAAATACATAAATGTAAAATTAATTTAGAGTATGTAAAAATCTTTAATTAATTTCATTCGTTGTACTTTTGAAACGTGTTAAAAGCGCGGCGAACAACGTATAATCTTGAATTTCTATCTCCTCTCTCGTATTTGTGCGAAAGAGAAGAAATATGAATTTATCATTCTCTTGCAATAAGTTTATAACAGTCTATCTATCCAAAACTCCATTCGCTATCAATTTCGTCAACGATTCACGCACGTGGTCCGCTTAAGCAACATCTGATTATTTAAACTGCCTTTATCATTTTATTTGCTAATTCAATGGATCCCGGCACGTGCTCTCAGCACATCGTCATCTTCAGGAAGCGCAGCGGGCGCGTTGAAATTACACGCGTAGCTTTTATAATCTTTTTGACATAAATGTTCCGCGATGCCGCTAACATCTGCTTGTCAGCTGTTAATTGAACCGGGCTCGAAGCCGACAGATTAAAAGGAGGTTCAAACACACGCGTAAGATTCTATATATATGATGTCGAAAGAGATCGTGCAATTGCAGAAAGCATTTAATATAATAATTCAATTACAATTAGCGGGACCAACACTGATAACCTATTGACACGATAGAGGCTTTGGTTAATTAATAATTCATGAAAAATTATTTTAGCGTTAAGTAAGAATATAAATATTTGGATTATTCTTTCTGTATCTATGAATATTCATTGAAAGGTATTTTGATCACAGACAAATATATAAAGTATTTTATGCAATCAGAATAAAAATGTTGAGGAAAAAGTGCAATATGCAAAGTAATTGAAATAAGGCTGTATTAATTATATCTTTCACTAATCGCATCGATAATGATTTTGAAATTGTTCTGACACTTAATAGTATCAAAAAGGTCAATGGAAAAACTCGCGAGTTTGTGCAAAACATTCTTGCGAGAAATAAATTTAAGGATCGATCAGTCACTTGAAACAAATTTAAACCTTAGATATATAATTCTTTTTCCTAATAAAAATACGTTATATGTCAAAGGAGTACGTTAATTCAAATACCATAGTCTGCATTTAATCCATTCGCGTTCAGAGATATATTTAACTCGTTTTTCTCTCTTCGCGTCGCTACTCAATTATCCAATGCAGTTACCGGCAATAATTGATGCTCAACAATCGCAGACTGTTAAAATAGTTGACGTACGAAAAGGAAAGTACCGTGATAATTCTGGAAGCATTACGATTGTTCACGCATAGAAATCGGTATTTGTGCAACAGAGTACATTGTGCACCGTTTCTTTTTCCGCCGAGGCAGGACGAACGCGTTGTTTACCCGTCACCGACACGTGTTTCATTAAAACCCATTATTAAATGCATCCGCGCCAGAATCATCGCCGTAATCATCGCGAGACGAATTCTGCGAGGAAAGGCACGAATGCCATTGCGATGTCGACACGCGATATTAATCTTTCACAGATACGTAGGATGAACTGTCTTAAGATTGCATAATATATGCTCGTAAATTTTTTTTGGCCGTTCCGAGGACACACTTCGTACACAGGAGATAATATGTCAATCAAAAATATCAGTAGGAGTTTATGAGTCACGACTTTTTCTTGTAATTTTGCATTAAGAATATAATATTTTAGAATATGACATTTTCGGCCGTTTTAGAATTTTTAATCAAATTTTTCAGCATGTCTTTGAAGTAAAAAGCTTTTCGCGCACAAATCCAATGCTTTTGTACGATATATAAGTAATATTTTTGACTAGCGTGAGGTGATTTTTTTTTGCCGCGCAAATCGCATAACAATATAAATAAAAAAACGAGATTATTATTCGTCTTCGGCTGATTCTTGACACGCGAAACTTGATTTCATGCATCGAATATTCGTATTATCTTCTTCGGAATGCACGCTATATCTCGTAGAACAAAATATCGAATCGTGACACCGATTATGATTCATATAAATATCGAACTGTATAATTAGGTCATAATTAAGAAAAGGATCAACTTAAAACAATATGTAATTAAAAAGAATAAAACAGATTTATTAGAAATTGTATCTTACCGTGAAACGTTAAACACCTGCGATAAGATACAATTATTCTAATAAACGTTCTTTCGATTGGTACCTTAAAAGCAACACACACTACACACTCGACAACTAATCAATCAACCAACAATAGAGAGATTACTATCGAAAGTCAGACACTTCTATAGTGTGATGGAATATATGAGAAACGAAGATGTACATGTATCATAATTACGATTGATTATATCTCAACACGAGTTGCCATGACGCGAACACGTGTTGGCAGGCTATTAAAAATGGTTGAAATCATGACAATACACAATGGAGTACAATAATAAGTAACATAATTTAGGGCGCTTGTATACAAAATGCATTTTGTTCCAAAAAATGATTATATGTACTCGATATGTAAAGTTATATATAAAATAAATATTAAATAAATATCACATAATTAATGCATCAATTTTAAAATCATTAATTTTGACAGAAAGCAAAAATGGCGGAAGAAAATTTTTTATTCGTTTGTTGGATTTCATTAATTAAGCAGTTAAAAACAATTTCAAAAAATTTAGAAACTTTGCAAGAAACGTCGTAGGTATATTGTCGTATAACATTATGTGTCTCTCAAAATATAATTTGAAAATAGCATGAAGAATGAATAATATTTTAAAGGTATGCATGAGATTTTTCTTCATATTCTCTGACTATCGTAACATGAGTGGGTATGAAGACATGACAGGATGTGACATCACAAGGCCGGGCGACTCTTCGCATATATGCCATTTCTCTCCCACCCTTTGACGCTTCGCCTCTCTCGTGAAATATCACATATACATCGATTGAATGTGACTTTGTTGTACACCTACATGATGATAATTTATCTATGCATCCGCCGTTCTAATTGTCCAAGATATCTGCTCAATCTATAAATTCTTTATCTATTCACGTCAATTTATATACGTACTTTTTATTTTTTGCTAAGCTTGTTTCTTGATCATCTTGACAAACCGACTTTACAAATCTTTATAAATATTGTTTATTAGAGAAATAATAACTATCACATGTAGATATATGATGGTTTTCTTGGACCATGTGCCTAAAATATCTATTGCATTTTCATTACTTTTTTTTTCTAAAATTGTATCTTTCCTAAAATGTTTTAAAAAATAGTCGGCTACTTGTTGCTTTAATAAGCGAGATCTCTATTTTCTCTAAACTCTATAAAAGTATTGTAGAACATAAGAAGCGTGAATGTGTATAACGTAATTGATAAAACGCATGCAAAAGGAAGCGACTCGTCCGTATTGTCGTTTTTCATTCGAGCGGGGACAAACACTTCGCGATGGGAATCCTTTCGTGGACCCTTCGGAAGGGGATATGCAAAGTAAGAAAAAAAAAAATGATCATCGATGGTCACTTACCCTTCAGAGAGGATGTTATCATGGGGTCACCTGAAAACGATACAATTATAGTATTGCTATTGAACGTCATGATTGAAAATGAAAGAGATGAAAAGAGAAAAATGTCTAAGCGAATTTCGCACCTCTCTTTTTCCCCTCTTTCTCTTTCCCTCTCTCTGTCTCTCATTCTACGTGCATTATATACGACATAAAATATACTCGAGCGTGTGTCGAAGATCACATGGCGTCCGCGGCGCAACGAATCGCATTCTCCGGAGGTGGAGGCGAAGTAAAACAAAGCCCAATAAAGCGAGGAGGGAAGAAGAGCGGACAAAAGGGTCCCTTTCTTTCACGGAGATTGCACGTCCGCATCGCGGCGCAGGACGGAGGACGAGCGCATAGCGTGTGCACGCTCCATCTCTCTCCCGCCTTCTCTACGCGTATGCGTGCACAGCCTCCCACTTGCGCATTATGAGCCCGAGAGATAGAGTATCTCTCGCGGCAGAAACATTTTCCCGGTTCTTTTCTGCCGCCCGGTGATCCCTGACCCCCGGAGGCCCTGCCCACCCGGGCCCACGCGCCCGCGGCCACTTTCCTGCTCTCGGATTCTCCGCATCGCCCCGCACCGGCGGATTCCGCCGACCTTAAGGTCGGTGGTGTGCTTCGCAGCACACTCCCGCTATTCCTCTTCGGACATTATTTAAAACAGCGAATAGAGAATATAGATACCGGCACACGGCGACAGGCACGTTGTGTCGCGCCGCGCTGCACGTGCCGCGATTATATCCATTCGGGATTATTAATTATTCATTAACGCACCGGCGGTTTGTGCCGACAATCTTACGGTATGAGCATCAAAGGTAATTACTGCGTGAAGGATGAAAACGTTTGATGCAACCGCGCGACAAATAACCGGGTAGTTATTTATCTATAAGCCTTTTTACATTTGTCGAAGCTGTTGGACACTCTTCTGGGGGATACATTCGTTAGGTTGTCTCACATCGCATCTGCTATAATTACACCTGCGGTTAAGCATTGTTATAAAGCTCTAGTAATCGATGATAATATATGATAATATATAATATGATGATAATATATAATATCAATCTATTTTACTTTCATTATAATAAATTTCCTGAATTTAATTTAATTAACATTTACGCATATTTCTCTCTAGTAATATTTGCTAATGATATCGTCCACCAATCATAAATAATAATTGAGCTGCAGTTACTCAGAAATATCGCGTAGCGCGCTTTTATAGTTGAGATTGCATAAGAAAGTAATAAAGAAAAAGAAGTAACTGTGTATATGTGTACGTGTGTATTGATAATCTGAAATAAATCGGAATAATTGAGACTTCCTGTTTAAAAGGTATCAGCTCTGATCATTTGTGAAGTCAGAAGAACGATATTAATTAATGAAAGTATGAACAAGTTAAAATAAACCTTTCATTGTAATGTCAAAGTATTTTATTAAGAAAAATTATATATATGTATATATTTCATATAATTATAAAGAATATTGTACTATGACTACATGATTTAATGTATATATTTTTTTTTAAATTAATTGGAGTTAAAATCTTTTATGTATAGTTACAATAGTTTTCAATTAAACGGTCGAAATTGTCCAATAATACTGCGTTGAATTCCACAAATTGAAATAATTACAATAACTTAAAATATTTTAAAAACAATTAAATTTAATATCAAATCTACAATTGAATAGTAAGTCTATCATTGCTTTAATCGAAAAATTCTAGTTCATTACTCCTTTTTTTGCTCTTAATTTTTATCGTCGCAAAGCAACGAAAACATTTTAAATCAAAGAAAGAGTTGCTACGTATTTTGCAGCGATTTGATCTTATTTCCTTGATTTATTGAAAGGTTACAAAAAAATTCGGAATGATTCATTGAAATTATACATTTTTTTCCTCTCATCACGCAAGAATTTGAAGTGATACTTTGACGATCAAAATGAGATAGGGTATTTGACATTTACTTTATAGTACGTTGAACATTTCATGGAACAATAAATTGTCTTACGACGTCGGTTTTGTTTTAACGACATACGCGCTGCGTCGTATCGTCACGCAGTCACACCTCCGTCCGCGTCATTCGCGCGACTATGCTCGAACAGTTAGGTTATCAATTTCGCGCGTCCCTTCGCATTATTTCTTAAAACGCGATTGTGACAATTACTTGAGTCCGCCAAACTCAGTGATTAGCAATTAAATGACTAATCCGCATAAGTAATTAATTCCTGCAGTTAATGATTCATAAGTTTATCGAAAAGATAATTCCATCGCAGATAGTCGCGCTATTTATCTATTCTAATTAAAGTAATAAAAAAAGAAAATTATAAATCGTTGCAACAATTATAAATAATAGATGAATTAACGATAATTTAAGATATATCGTAATGTACTTTCAATTTTTCACTAATCGTACTTTGCATATTTTGCATATTTTCGGATTTAGAACGTAAAATTATAACGTAAATCCAACGACAAAACGAAACGGAAAACCATGACAAATATCGATCATTTGTTGATATTAAATTTATGCGAGAAATGAAATACTAGTATTTATGAAAAGTTATATTTTCTAAGAGTATTTTAAGAAGGTAATGACAATTATCGACTGACGCGCAACCTCAGTGTTTATTTTTTGTGTATCACGCGGCGATGTATGTGCAAGGACATAGCGTTATCATTCGTGCGTTGACTCGAGCGAGCAAGTAGTGATCCGAATCATCTCTCGTTATTACTTCTCGAAACGAAATCGTATTCTACATTCAGCCATTAATTAATTACTGTAATTAACTGTAATACTATAAACATATCGAAGCGCCTGTTATTATTAGAGCGAATATATATCGGAGTTTACTCCTTTAAAGGAATCAATGCTAATGACAATTGTTGTTTTGCGATATACTTTATAGCCAAACACACAACGATTTATTTATCTAACGATACTATTATGATATAGATACATCGCGTCCGCGAGCTTTAATATTTTTGCAAATATAAATTGTTTATCATCTATGAAGATTTTCTTATTCATCTAAAAATGTCACGTGCAAGATTTTTAAATGATTTATCGTGTTTTAATTGTGTCTTAACTCAATTTTATTAGTTGTGTCTACCGTATCAAAGTAAACTTTCTTAGGGGTTTTACATACATAATTACGGAGTTTGGCGATGTTAAGCTGTCCGATGTCTAAAGAATATAGGTGTCGCGTGTGATTAACGACAGAAGTTTAAAGTTGACGCGCGCGCGCACGCGTGATTGTCTGTAATTAGTGTATGTTCGCGATTAACCATATCTCGCGAATGTTGTGCAACCAAGGAACTGACAATGAGAGAAAAAAAAGGAGATGTGGAAGGCGTCGGGCAACGGCGGAGCAACTATAGAGTGAATACTTATTTTTTACTTTCACCTACTTTTTTATTTTTTTTACAATTTAATTATTTTTTACAAATATATAATTATTATATGAGATGGAATATTTTATTGTATATAATATTAATAATTATTTTATTAAATTGTTATATATGAGATTATGTAGATTATGTAGATTATGTAGATAGACATGTGTATACATATATCGAGAGAAACAAGAATATTACAGATAAATATAACAACTCATAAATTTATTGCTTCAAAATAAATGGGATTTCAAAATAAAACGGATTAGTAATAATGTTTAATTTTGACTAAATTGTATAACTATAACTATTCGTTGACAGATTTATTACGACAGAATATTTTCAGTAAAGATTATTAGCATCATTAAAATGATATAGTGCCATCGTTTACTGTGTATGAGAAATTTTAGTATATAATATTCAAATTCTTTAAAATTAATTACATTTTTAAAAATTGAAAATTGTTTCGATAATTAAATATATTGTTTTATTTTTATATCTTTCTTCTTTCTAAGTATTTTTTAAGAAAGTTTGTGTTTGGCTTTTTTTTGTATCTATCCAGAGTTAAATATACAAATTGATGCAAGAAAGCAATATACTTTTTTAATTTGTTTTTAATTTGATTATGTTACAAGCATGAATAAAAGATAGAAAATATTTTATAGTTATGTAGCATAGCTAGTTATTCAATAAAACAGTGCTAATGATTGCTGATGGTATTTAATTTTATAACGTGCCAATATTATCTTAATCTTTTTTAGCCCATTAATTTATATTTATTTATAATTTGATTATAAGCACATTTATGAGCTTAACTCATGAATATGTTGTACTATGCACTACTACGGCTTTGCTCGCTTATAACTCAGAAACTTTCGATCTCGACTCCTTCGTATCAAAATTTTCAAATTTAATTAATCTTCAGAATATATTATTAAAATCTTATAGTGTATTATGGGGTCGGTATAATCTTTCGTATAGACATATAATTTTATGTTTTTAATGTAATTAAATAATACATATAAGCGAACTGTAGTTAGGAACTGTTGCGTTTCTTTTCAAGGGACAAATTAAAATAAAAAATTAAATTTTAAAGACTGATATAGGCACATGATGTTAGATTTCGGCAAAGTAAACGAAGAAAAATTCACACTAAACAAGGCTGAACAAAATTAAACGATGGCACAAGCGTAATCTTCGTTTAGCTCGTTGATTTTTCCGCTCGCCTACGGTACCGCGACGATATCTGAAGTGCGTTTCCGCGCTCAAGGACGTTGTCCAAGACGTTCCATCTCGCTGCAACGGATAATGCAACGTTTCAGGATAACCGGCGGTCGCTGTTTATTTCTAACCGAGCTAGCCGGCGCAGGATACAAGTCGTCGTAGTAATCGCTTTCCTTCTCCTTCTCCGTTTTAGCCTCCTGACTCTTCTACCCCCGCTTCCACCATTTCTCGCGACGTCGTTACGCCCCTCGTCGTCTCGTCCGCCTCTTTTCCGCGAACCTTCGATCCGATCTTTTTCCATATAACAAGATAGAAACGGCTACAATGATCACGGCTAGAAAATCTCGCGACGCGATTCTTCATCGACGCATATGAATAAGAAAAAAAAAAACGACGAAATCATGCATGTTGAGAATCTATCGAGCAATCTACAAGTAATTCCGTTCCGATTAGTATTCATAGGGAGGGAAGGAAGTGAATTACGATGATAATGATCATTTTTAGTGTTTTTTTTTTGCCGGTTATTAGAAATAATTCAAAAGCATATGTTCTCACGAATATGTTTCGATTTTGTTGTCGATAAAACAAGATTTTTTTTAAATTGTGTGTATGTGTGTGTGTGTGTGAGAAATGCTTCATTTCTTTTAAGAGGATTAAAGGACAAAAAATTGGTTAAATTTCCATTAACTTTAATTAATGTTCGAGAATAGCTCATTTATGATGGATTATATCAAATTTTTCTCCTATTCCTTCTTTTTGGTAAAAATTTTTCAAACGCTCGAAATATTAAAATTATATTTCAACATTAAAAATTTCTCTCACTTCTACATCAAAACTTATATATTCTCCTTCAAATATTTCAGTTACCAACAATTAGACGCGCAACTTCTTTCACGAAATTAAAACTTTGCATTCTTTCGCCCGCATGGCTTCTCATTGACTTATCGATTCTTCTGACTTTGAGAAATCCGTAGTTTATGGCAGCGCGGATGTTCAACGCGCCGTATAATAATTAATTGTATAAAGTAGAATACTGCGCTTTCATGAACGAGTCCTCTCCTCGGTACTTGTCGCATACGTGTCCGCCCAATCCCTGTACCACATACCTACTCGTTGCGTACAGAGTGACAGCGGAGAAACAATGATAAGTCATACGCGAGGTTTGCGCGAGAAGTTACCGTAATTACGTCCTGACGGCAGATAGATTACGTTGCCATTCGAAGATACGCGTTTCCGCCAATGTCGTTTCGCTAATCAAGCGATCACCATATAATTCATCGTGCATTGGCGGACTCTCTCTGCAGTAGCATTTTCATTCCGTTTACTATTCTTGATGATAACCATCGTTAGTTGTTCAATTAATCATTTACTTATGAACGCATTTGATACTTAATATGATCAAAGACGAGAAGATTTACAAATCTATAATTACCGAGAAAAGACAAAAATGTATTTTTAAGATTTTGAAATTGATATTGTAATCTAATCGATAATCTAATCACAGAGTCTCTCATTCATTATTCTCTACATTATTTATAACTCCATGTAAAAATAGAATATATGGTCTAATGCTTTTTACGTTTCATACACTGAAAAAAATTCTGATTAAAAACAACGAATCAAAAAATCCTGTAGGATTAATAATCGAATATTCTAGTTATTATAATAGAATTCAATACTTTATAGCTTACCTTTATAAAACTAGAATTCCTATTATAATTACCAGAATATTTCGTACGTTTTTAACCAGAAATTTTTTTTCATTGTAGATTTGATAAATTGCAATGAGTGTATATACTATATTATCGAGATATATCGCAATCAAGTCGATAAATTCGTATTTAATTTAATCGTCACTTTTCGAGGGAGCGTATGTATGCGTTAAAGTGCAAAATAAAAACGTAATACATAAATGGGAAAAATTTTACGATAACACGATAGATCGCGCGAGCCATTCGTGAAAGATTGGGGATACTCTCTCGTGCATTTCAAAACCGATCGAACAAGACGCAATTTGAATAACGGAGTAATATAAAAGTATGTGCGAAAGAACGACGTGGCGAGAAAGAATCCCTGTCCATGGAAATCGCGCGCGATTAGATACAGTTTTCGTGTTACGTCGCTCCGCGTGATGGACGTTACTGTTTATTTCGATATCGAGATTACCTCGAATTTTCATGAGAGAGAAAACAATGCCGCAATGTTATTGTACCCGCAACGGCTATTTCCATTTGCAGTCGCTTTTCTCGGATAAACGCGGTAGTCGTCTCGATACATTCATGCAGTCCGGAAATTTTTCTCCGATGATAAACTCGGGCAAAGCAATCCTTATGTAATTGTAATAGGATTACAAAATAGATAAATCTGAAAAAATTGAAGTTGCAGCATATGAGTACCTATCTATACGGTAATAAAATAGAACTTAATTTTATAAAACTCGATTGTGTCAATTATCCAAGAGCGCAAAATAATTTTATTAAAATTTTTCAATCTCTTTTTAAAATTGTAAAACACACATTTTGAGAATATCACCGCATTGAGGATCTACACAAATTATTAGCTTCAGGCCTCGGCAAGCAATTGTCCGCACCTGAATCAAAGAGATTAAACGGATCGTAAAAGATCGCGAAAGAAGTTTATGTTTCATTAGGCAGGTGGTAAACGGAGTAATAAATATTTATATGAGAGCGTCATGAATAAATAATACGCTCACTTAACAATAAGTACGAAAAGTACGCGAGCGCGCCGCATGATGGAAAATGCTAACAAAGGAGTATAATTACGGTGCGTATGTGCAATTTTAATGATGTCACTGGAATGCGTCATCTCTACAAAGAATCGCATTATAACACTGTTATTCACAGCTAAGATTCCATTCTGTTAGCTATATTAAAGTTTACGTTACAATTTATTAATTTCGTATTTATGTTACAAACGTTGAGAATCTTGCAGTTAAAACTTTTAACTTGAAGTAACTAAATATTTCTATTGCTCACACATAATTTCATACATGTGCGTTCGACGTATAGTTTGATACAAAAATAATAAGTGATGAGAGGAAAAAGAGTAATAATTTAAATAAATCTATTATGTCATGAGGAAGAAACAATAGGCTTTGAAAAGATCTGCTTTACCGAGTCTTTGTGTCTCAATAAGTCAATTTATTTCTCTAATATATCTTTTGGTTAAACAAATCCGCATCGCGAGGCGGTACAGCCGTTTAGATGGAAGCAACAGATTCCCATGAATAATTCAGCGGACTATTTACCGATGGTTGCGTGGGCAACTTCTCTTCCTCCTTGCCTTTTTGAGAGAGCTTTTGTGGAATGGGAAATTCCTTTCGTCGCGAAGCGTGTTACGCAAATATGTGTCCGGAAAAATTGCGTTCGGCGCGTTCGCCATTCCGACGCCGGCGTCACGCGACGACGGAAACGTCTAATTCGTGAACCTGTCATTTACGATTTTATTGAAGAATTCGTGTGACACGAAATTGGATCTTTTCCCATTTTAATATCTTTTTATTATTTTATAAGCAGCGAATCTTTATTGTCTATTTTATTGCGAGGAATAAGTATTATGCAATTGTATAAATAATTCTCTACATAAATATTGCTCAGTTTTTTTGCGCATTTATCATACAAAAGTTAATTGGAAAAAATTCCCACATGGCCGTCTTATGTCGCGCGATACGTTTTCCCCGCTCGCAGCTATAAGGCTTTCATTATTATAATCGCTCGCTATCGTCTTTAGAAAATTGGATCATCTTGAGTTAATACCATCGATAGGAAGTCAGCGTAAGGGTGCAAGTGTGCGAGGTGCCGGTAGTAGCGACGAGTAAATATTATTTTCGATTAAGTCTCTTTCATTGTGGCAGGATGAACCATAGGATGAATCTTTCTTTGCCCTCGTTATTCTTCTCGTATTAACGATAAAAGACAGTATCATAAAGCTCGCAACGAAGAAACGCGAACCTCTTGGGTATAGCGTCGAAATCTATCGAGTCGAAGTCTATAAGAGGATGGCCTTATAATCGAGATGATATTTAGGATATGCGTGAAGCAGGCTAATTCGAGACCGATAAAGTACATTAATCCTTTCGATAAGATCGATCCATTTAGTGATTGACATCGCGTGACGATCAAATCGGAGTACTTACATAACTTCGAAAATCCTCCCCGGAGGAGAGGGACGATTTGGAATACCCAGGAGAAAAAGAGAAGAAAATTTTCGGGGAAATATAATTAAGTTTCGCGTTGCCGACATTAAATCAGTGTCTTGTAATAAAACTGTAATGTTTTTCAGCATAGAAGACACGTTGGTCTCTAATAATTAATAAATCCTTGAACTTTATGTATTAATTTATATTTATTTATATAAATCTTGTTCCTTCATTACAAAATGGATCGATATTGTCAAAATTGAGGCGTCGCGCGCGAATCCGATACCTGGCCCGTCATAAGGTACGGTTCTCCTGGACCCGCCCTGTCCTCTAATAGGATGAAGCTGCTGCTGTTGGTCCAAAGGCGGCGGCTGGGTACTTTGCAACTGCAGATGATGCTGCTGCTGAGAGGACGGGTAATAGGTGGAAGCATTCGTCGTAGCGGACGCGCTTCCCGGTAGTTGCTGATACTGGCTACCCTGATACTGACGGGGATGATGCAAATGGTGATGGTGGGGATGCGGATGCGAGTACGGCGTGCACCAGGTGTAGCATTGCTGCCAAGAGGCGGTCGCGTCTGCACCGGTCATCCCCTCGCCGTCCTCGTTCCCCGTTCGCGTCCAGCCGCAGGAATCCATTCTGGATTCGACAATGCCTTTTTTCTTATTGAATGTGCCGTACAGTATATTGGGTCTGAATAGTTTTCGCACAATCACTCGCGCGCGTGCGCGCACGCGCTATTCAGGGCAGAATCGACATTGCCTGACTTGACTTCGCCTTGCGTTTAGTAGAGTTCACTCGTTCGTCAAATTCCAATCAAATTGATCACCAGTTTCGTTAATTTCGTTCGTTATTTATTCACTTTCCGACATAATTCTTTTATTGATTAAGTAAAGTATATCTAGCTTTATTTATTTGATTTATATTTTCATTTTTACGTTGATATATAGAAAAAGTTAATATTAACTTTCAGCGAGCGTGCGTTATGAAATAATTCATTGATTTAATAATGATTTGCTTTTGTCGTTCCGATTGTTTATCACAAAGTATTTATAAGTAATTTTCTAAGTTTCACCGATCACAAATTAGCAAGTTTATCATGTTTGCTTTGTCCAGTTTTTCGCATTTCATAAACTGCCATTGAATTGTCTACAAATCCTGTATAGGCAATGCACAAAAATTAATGGATTGTAAAAGCTCTTTCGTGTAAGTGGTTATACAAATGCACTCTCTCCGTAATATTTCATCCGACCTCGCGAACAATAGCAGAGTATAAATAAATTTAAATACGTAATTAAATATAGTTATCCCTCTAAAATTTTATTGCGTGATTGTCGGATCGAATGTATTACGGGTGAGTGCAGCGTAAAGTGAGTAACACGGAAAATCATATTGACGAGGGAACAAGAGTTACGCTCCGCCGTGACTGTCGATTATTCCCACGAAAAGAGAAGCTTCCGCTGCGATCGATTTCATTCGACGATCCACAGCCGCGGATTAAACACGTCGCGTTGCTGCGCGAATTCGGCCAGCTTCTTCCAAGTGCCGAGGTCTATCGATTGTCATCAATTGTTTCTCGCGTCGCGGCCCGAATCGGCAGATCACAATCGCGGCCTTGAGGAATTGCAGGTAGATGCACCATAAAGTCGAGAACGTGGCGCGTCTCTCAAGATAATCGGCAGATTAACGCGCGCGCTGATCGGCTCGTTTTAGCTCACGGAGAGGAGAGAGCGACTCGCGGCGCGTCGTCGCGAAGATCGTCGATGCAATTTCGTACGCACGCAACCCGAAGAGACTCGGCGATGACTGAGACGAGCGGAAGCTTCTCCACCTCGAAACGAAAGAGGGTTGAGGGCACGAGGCGCGTCGGCGGCCGGTGTCGGGGGATGTGCCCGGGTCCACGTGCATCAGGAGGCACGTTTCCCAGTCACGTGCTCGCCCACAACCCCACTCGAGTATTTCTGGAAAGAGCACTCCGGTGTTAATTCCGAGCCGACAAATAAATGCAGGTGAACGGTAAACGTACCAAGAATAAGGGCTCGTTTTCCTCCCCCGACGCGAATAGCGCTCGTTTGAAATCATAATCAACGGTGGATGCAACAATATCTTTCATATTGTCAAGCACTTTGACTACTATTTTTATAATATGGTATACTTATATCATACTATTATATCATACTATTTTTTAGAAACGATATTTTAAAGCTTTTAGGGCCGATTTTTCCAATTTCTTGGTAAGCTAACATAGTTAGCTAACTAATAGTTAGCTTTCCAAAAAGTTGGAAAAACCGGCCCTAAAAGCTTTAAAATATCGTTTCTAAAAATAGTATAATACTATTTTTTAATCTATTTTTTATTATACTATTTTAGTCAAAGTACTTGACAATTTAAACAGACCCTTAGACTGATAATAATATTAGACTTGAAACTTTTAAAGTTCACGAAAGATAATTTCGTCGCACGATCCTGACGCGGTCATTGATAGCCGATGTAACGGAAGTAAACGTCATCAGCTTGTTCGTATATATATATACGTATACGGAAAACTGTTCGCATACTTCCATTAATGTAAAAGCGATGCAACGCAGTCATTGCGTAATGTACTTATATCGGTGTATCGATAATCCACGCATGAGATTACTTTGATACATGGCAGTTTATCGCCGGACACGTTGAGTTGTCGCAGGTCAGGTCATTTCAGGTCAACGTACTTGTACGTTCGTTCGTGCATACATCGTCTCCGGAATTTCTCCCGCTTCTAACCTCTCCTTATTCTTTTCACCTGACATTACATTTGCATCCCGCGCGCCCCAGCGTCGACCGCTCATAGATAAGCATCGTACACGCATTCAGTAGTCAGTGATAAATATCGGGTACAATGCAGGGTACGCGCAAATTTGCACGTATTGATTTCCAACGAGATTTTCTATTCGGAATTTAAACAGGCTCTGAATTATGAGCAATTAATATAAAATTTCTTCTCTTATTTGATGTACCTCCGTAATCAGAATCTTAATTTGCCAAGATATTTAATATCAAAAATCAAGAAAAAGATCGTACCAAATTTTTATGATAATCGCACTGAGAGAAAAATGTAGTAACTTTTGGCCTTAACCACAATTTTATAATATTTCTAATGATAATTATGGTTAACATAACGATGCATATAGTTAAGTTAATCATATTTATTGTTAGAAATATTATATAAAATTATGCCAAAAGTAACTACATGTTTCTCTCAGTACGATATCAGAGATTCATAATTCATTTATTATCTTTCATTGAATGCGTGATCTTCATTTATCTTATTAAAAGATCCTATACAATGTTTTATCGGTTCCATCGAATTTTTTAGAATTAAGCATTTAGCATTAAATATGCGGTGTTTATTACTGAGCTGTCTGAACCGTTAGGTTAACGAGCATTCTTCTCTTCGCCTATAACCGATCCATCAACTGCAGCAACGACGAGCTACCTATGGACGTCGCGCGCATATCCCTTTGTATTTTCCGGTCGAGCGACGATCGTATCCCGGTAGATGCTTAGACCCCGCAGATCGGTGCGGACCGACTATGATTCTGTCGTGCGTGGTGCCGCATTTGTTTTCTTCTCCGATCGATGATTGAGGCAGATGGGTCGGATGGGCCATCGCCTGCCATGCGACAGATAAAAGTCTCCCTCGCCTCTCCCGTGCGGACGGGACGATTAAAATATAAATTGATCTGGCGATTCCCTATAGCCCGTCCGCCTCCGCCACGCATGAAGTAATTCTCTCGTCGCTTCTGTTCTTCTCGTTATATCGCGACTCGCACAACAATTCGTCTTTGCGTCGCAAGTCGCAACTCGTCGCGTATTCGAATAGAGAATTAGGGGCTACTTGATTCCTTAGATCTTAAGAAATTGAGAAATTGTCAGAGTGCTTGGTTGTAATCGCGAAAAGAAACTTTCCTTAATTTAAAGTCGACAAAAAAGTTGATCGACTAATGTCTATTTCTATCATTGCAGATTAACTTTAATCTCGATTTAACTTACTTTCCATCTTTTTTTTTAGTCCTAAGAATTAAAAAAAGATGAAAAGTAAGTTAAACCGAGATTAAAGTTAATCTGCATTGATAGAAATGGATATGAAGTAGTTTTTAGAGATAATTCGCATAGAAACCGATTCTTACACTGAACTGGTGACAAGGATTGATAGTGCGACAATAGCGTGTAAGGTTCGTGTAAAAAGTTTAGATCGATTATAGCGTGTTTACGATTTTCACTTTGCTTCGCACCGTAATAATTACGCAATCCCTCCTAAATTGTGACCAACAGCTAAGGAGAGCAAACTGCCTCCCTCATGCCCCTTTCACGCGTTTACTTCACATTTAACGATTTCCACCTAGTCGTGCCACCCTAGCGAAGCCACCCTCAGTAGAAATTCCCGTCGCAGCTACCTGCTCACGTGTTACGCCACGTGAATCGCGCTGCATCTAATAAGAGCGCACGTGGGCGCCCGCTTCCGATGCCGATTCTCCCTACTGCATCCCGGGTATCTCCGAGTTAGAGGTCACGTTCCATTTATATCACGTTTCCAATTTTCAAAAGCCAGGATTGTCCCCGGTAAAAAAAAAAAGAAAGTCAAGATCTGTCTCGGGTTGATCTCGTCGCAAAATTACGAGCGCGAAAGCGCGCGTCGAAGCAGCAATCTCGGCGCGGACGCGCCTATAGAAACATCCGTGTCCGGCTCGACAGTGCCGAAGGTCGCGTTGCATCGCAAGCGTAACGTGGTAATTACCTTTTTAATCGACACGTGGAAGCGTGTCTATTTCTCACGATGAATGCAAACGCGATTAAAATGTTACATCGAGATAAGATCGATCCAATTTAGTTCATCTTAATCTTACGAAAAAAAACTACTATAATCGTTATAATCCAAAATAATCATCAAAATTAGATTTAATTACTATATTTATACTATATCTTATGTCATTAGTTTTTTTTTTTTATTTGTTGGTATGATTTGCATTATCTGTTTGTCGGGTAAATTTTCGCAATTTTGCACTGAGAGAAAAATGTAGTTACTTTTGGCCTCAACCATAATTTTATAATATTTCTAGAAAGAAATATGATTAACTTAACTATACGCATCATTATGTTAACCATAAATTATCATTAGAAGTATTGTGGTTGAAGGCAAAAGTAACTATATTTTTCTCTCAGTGTACTAATATTCATTCAACTCATGCTCCGTGATTAATCTATATCTGGCATGCGATATATTAAAAAAAAAAAAGAAAAATTCTCATTCACACGCAGGACAATGTAGAGATGCGTGATCAAAGCTCGCGCGGTTCGAGCGTGAAAAACAGATTTCTAGTTCCGCGAAGCGTTAAAGGCTGGGAGACTGACGATCTTATGTATACGTCGTACCAAACGAATCGTGAAGCTGCGCGCGCCTTTCGCTTCCGGTTCACCGATCTCTCCACATTCGTTAAGCCACCTTCTCGGTCCCTGGCCGAGTCGGCCCGACATTTATGCGGCCGAGGCACTTTCGCTCGGCCGCGTAGAGCCGGCTCGCCTCGATATTATGGATTCATCTTTACAATACTAACCGCGTAAGAGGCGCGCGATGATTACGCTCTAAATCCTCGCGCACCCGTCTCGCTGATATTAATAAGCTCACGAAGACCGTCGAAGTATTTTCTGAATTTCTGAAAAGGGAGAAAGTAACCGGCAGTACAATACATTTGTCACAATATCTGCAAATTAAGTTTTATATTGACGAGTTTATTAATATCGCTCCTGCGAAATTCTTCTCGTATTCATTAATTTTCATAAAATTCGTATATTTTTGAGACATCGAACATTCGGACATACACGCAAAAAGATGATTAGCCAAGGAAGCTAAAATATAGCTTATAGGCAGTTATGATGCTTCATTAAAATAGGATCACCTAATGTTGTCATTATCAAAGCTCTATTTTTTTAGCTGTTAAAATTTTGATGATACAGTAAAAAAATATTTGCTGCTAGAGCACCAAATAATGTTTAAGTAAATCCATTATGCTAATTTCTCTTTGCAATAGTAACTAAATCGAACTAAATGTTCAGTTTCACGTAAGATAATGAGAAATAGCTGCTACTTTCTTAGCTATTAATCATTCATATAAAAAAACATTTTTAATTTCAGCTAATAAAAATTTCATAGCAAATGTTGTTTATTTTTTATAACTAATTTTTAGCAATAACAGCAAACTTTGAACCAGTTACTGACATTTAGCTAGTATTACTAAGTCATTTTTTTGCGTGTAACGATTAAAAAAACATCTCGCTAAGTATAATTGTTCTCTAAGGATATAATCTTTTTTTTTTCGGGAGACGCTAGTCGTTACGAAAGTTTCGTCACAAAAGTCCGTCAGGAAGTGACGGTACGATTATGGTAAAGGTTTTTGCCTGTCCACGGGCGACACATCGTTATTCGTGATTTCCACACCGAAACGGTGTTTACAAAGTGCACGGTAATCAGAAATTCATGGCTTCCTTCTTTTCATTCATAGGCAGCGCAATCATTTTCCCTCGCGAAGCTGATTATTCACTAAGCTCTCCTTGACCGTCCCGATTGTTCCCCGTGCACATTCTCGCGTGCCGCAAGGTCGAAAATGCTAACAATGGGCACACGTTGACGGTGTGCATTTGTACATGTGCGTCGTGAAATAGTAAAAATATTTCCTACTTCATAAATTAATTCTCTGTCACTCTTGTCAGTTTGGAGAACCTATGTATTATATCTTGCGCACACAGAGACAGCGTGGCATTTACGTATGATGATTACTATCTCTGGAGCGTACTTGAAACGCATAGAATTTATTTTCTAACCATTGTATCTATCAATCATGTTACTCGACACTTTTACTTAAAAAAAAAAAAAAGGAAAAAAGAAAAACTCTAAACAAATCTAAATAAATTATATTATTAGAGCGGAACTGCGAGCAGAGCGCAGATACAAACAATACAATTTTTACTGGAACTAGTTTCCATCGCTATTGAGCACATAACATTGATACACCGGCAGTAATCATCATTTGCACGGGAATGTGCGTGTGTGTCGCGTGTGACAAACGCGCAGCGCACAGCACATGGATGGCCTGCAACGCTTATGTGTGCGATCCGTATGTCCGGTGCCCTTGCACGCGCAGGTGAATGCTTGGAGAACATATGTATATCGTCTCCTTCTCTGGCAATTTATAGATAATTTCCTTCTCATACACCTCCGCTGTAAAAAAAAAACCGCCGTAAAACATTGTCACGACTTTTAATTACATGCATCTGTTAGTTATTCCTTATAGTTTCGAAAACGTGTAAAATTTTATTTAAATATTATCAGGTATTCGAATATTATTGTCGGAACGAGAGTAGAATAAAAAAAAAAAAGATTTGCAGGAAGCTATCAGGCCCGAACATTGACGATTTCTGCGTTATCGTTGCGAGTATGATAGCAGCGACGGACTTTTGGCGAAACCAATTCCCTTGAAGCGGTACCAGATGCCGGCAGAGTCTATACGTGATACGTGCTGCACTCTGCAGGAACTTACTCTAACGCGATTTACCGAAGGATTTTTCGTCGTTTATCTCGAATCAAGTTTAATTTTTAAACGTCAGCTCACGAGACAATTGAAATATAACTGCACAAGAATATCTATATATGAAATAATTATTTTCTTATATTTTTTTTATACGCAAAAATTCTTGGGACAATTTGTATCAAAATTTTTCTTTAACAAAAATCTCGAGGCATCAATTAGCAATTAAAAAACTGTGAAAATGCATATAAGGAAATGCATTTTAGAATTACGGAAAATATTTTTTTCTAGTAGAATAAAACTATGTTCCGAGATTATTTTAATTTGAGGTTTTTAAATGTCAAATTGTTTAATGTTGAAACAAAATAATTAAAAAGTAAATTTATAGAGCTTTTGTTAAGGAAGGATAATGTCCTTTCAATTCTACACAAAAATCAAGAGAAAGCGTGATAATATTGAAATATAAATGATAACACAAATATCAATGAACACGTTTGAAGAGATGCATATATTTATTCTTTTTCAGATAAATGACGCATAACGATAAATCCACTCACGATATTGATAATTTTATTACTAATACTTTAGAAATCTACTTCAGAAATTAGTCATAAAAAAACATTTGCAATATAAATGAGTTTAATAAAGCATATTATATCTGCCATTCCTCATAACTGCAATACTATCGATAAGATGATAAGTCGCGTCGATTTCCGTGATAAGAAACAGGCGTTAGCTTTCGTTATCGTACTATATCGTGTAATAAGAAAATCAATTGGTAATTTAAACATGTCAGCTTCCAATTGTAAAAATAAAACGCTCACGAATCCTTATACATATGAATAGATTTTGATGCTTAAATTTATTAAATATAATATTTCCAAAATAAACTACGTGTTTATCATGTCAATTATATTTTACGAGAAAAATACGATATATCGGTAATCAATCTCCATATGTTTTATATTGGAAGATAATAATGTAGTCAATAGTGTGGTATCGCCTTGATCGGGAGATTCAAATAGCCGGAAGAGAACTATATTTACATAGGTATAAGAAAAGAATTCCGAGCTGTCACGGCACAAACGTCTGACATGCTACTCTGATGCCATTTTGCGCTGTTTTATTTCTGTTCGAGATAGCGGCAGAAAAAGAGCGAGGGAAGAAGAGAATGAAAGAACGAGAATGCTCGCTAGAAATAGACATTTTGGTATAATATATATTTTGTCTTGTAACAATAATGACTTTATATTACTAATTGAAATTTATTTTAAACATGATTAAATTTAATAATAGATTAATACCCATTTTTACCATTGCAGATTATCTTTAATTTCGGTTTAGCTTACTTTCTATCTTTTTTTAGTCCTAAGTGTTAGAAAAAGATGAAAAGTGAGTTAAACCGAGATTAAAGTTAATCTGCATTGGTAGAAATAGACACAAGTTGCGAAACATGAAAAGCCGTTTTATATCTGGAACTTTATGTTCAATAATTTAAAATTTGGAAATCAGAATAACGTATAATAGTTAAACAATAGTTATTTAGAATCATATAAAAATTATTAACTTATCGGGATAATTAATTTTCTACTATTTAAATGCATAATTTGTAATTTATATGACTTTTGAATATGATTTTTCTCTTGCTGTGACGAGACTGGCAATATAAATATTGATTTAAGTGCGACGATTGCTAACGAACGCGAAACATTTTAGTCGTTTAGCAGATATCCGATTCGATCATAATTTATTCGCCTCGACGAAGACTTTCATTGCCGTACTTTGATTGTAAGTCCGATTACAATACAAGTCTACGCCAGATAGACAGGGACGAAGTTCAAGGGAAACCGGTAAAGAGCGTATGTCGAACTCGAAATAATTCAAAATTCGCGATTTCTTTCTTAAAAACGAGAATCTTTTTATTATGAAGTGTATAATAACAATTTTAGAATATATTTTATGCGGTTAGTATTATTAGAACACATAATATATGATTCATTCATTTATTGCGTTTTTATAGCTACAGCGATATTTTCGATATAAAATCGAAAAAAAACACCGATATAAAAAAAACACTGTGATCACGAGAATGACGATCATTCCCCTTGGATACCGTTTCATTGAGATCAATGAAAATTTCGCGTGCCAAATTGTCAGTAAAAAGAATGAAGGAAATTTGAAATCATTTAAAGAGCATATTTTGTTGTGCTGTGTCTGATGGATTGCGATGGATTGCGTATTCTCGGAAAGAAAGCATAATTAAATACATTTCTGCGGTATTCTACGCCACGCAGGTAGACATCCCTACGTTTAGGGTTTAGACCCTTAAATGTCATTAAATCTCTACATTGCGATTCTCATCTAAAATAAAAAATTCTTTCAACGAAATTAATATTTATGCAAATAAAACTTTCTTCGCCGGTTTCGCGTGTGTCTTTGATGAGAAACAGTATCGATAATAAAACTTATCAAAATGACACAATCGTGCATACAAAGCTTGCTAAAGAATATTTGCGAAAATTGGTAGACATGCCTGCTAGACGGATTCCAAAGGTTGAGGCCCTGGTTGTAAACGCCATACGCAGGCTGCAAGATGTGCAAGGTTCGACATTGCGGGAAATTAGTAACTATATTTCCCAAGAGTACAATGTTCCTAGCGAGGAGACCAGGCGGCAGGTTCAATTCGCTTTACGACGCGGATTATCCTATGGGATTCTTAATCGTTCAAAGGGGTACGAATTTATTTGTTAATCGTCGATAATTAAACGATATCGGTAATTTTAATTGTTCACGTTTAATTTAAAGTTATGCTTCTCCAGATTACAATGAATTTTCACGTTCCGTTAATATTCGATTAAATGATAAAAATAAATTCTTTACTCGGACGGAATTTTAAAAGTCAACTTGTTTTGACTTGTCGAGAATTGTGAGAGCGACGTTGAGTATCGCGTAATACGTTGAACGTATTTACGATGTTATACTTTCTGCACTACGAAAAACTCGCTTATCAATGCCAATGATAAAGCCGCTGGGTCAAAAATAAAGCGCAATAGATTAATTCACGATTACGAGAGCGATACGTGACCCACTTCGTAAAAAAATATTTTGATCACGTCGCACACACAATATTCTCACTTGATCAAATAACCCGTCGTGTCACACCCTGCGTGGTTGGTGTAACGTAATGTAATGTGCGTTGATAAGGCATACTTAATTTAGTCATTAAAAAGAACTTTAAATTTGACCTCCAAATGCTGAGTAACTAAGCATATCTATTCAAGAAGAAGAACTCTGCCGCGTGTAAACTATTACTCGATGCATGTACACTCTATAGTCATTTACGACAAAAGTTCTAGGACGCTGAATACGAAGGCGACTGTAGTAATTTATCATAATTTACGCTAGATAACGATTATATATATTGTGGTACTAAAATATTCTACTGTCATTCCTCTCAGAGGATACTATTCGTGCAATCGCGACTACCTCGGATCAGGAAATGGCATGGGAGACGGAGTGATGGAACCTTGTCCAAGTCAACCTTGGCGATTCGGCGTACGTGAAAGAAAGAGAAAAAAAAGGAGAGCACGCTTGCTAGCACGCGAGAGGAGACGCCGGAAAAAACGCGAGGAAGCACGCAAGAGAGCAGCCAGAAGAAGAGGAGGCAGAAGAAGAAGGCGCAGACGTCCCTCTCGAAGACGTCGAAGGAGGAGGGGAAGACGTAGAAGCAGAAGACGAAGCAGAACCAGAAGCAGAAGTAGAAGAAGAAGAGGAAGAGGAGGAAGAAGAAGAAGAACAAGAGNGAGAGCTAGAACACGCGCTCGCGATCCCGGCGAGATAGAAATGGCTCCGATGAGGAATGACGCCGATAGGAAAGACGAGGATCCTCGCAAAAGCGAAACTTCTATATCCGTGCATTCAGACGAACGGCATTCACGAAACTCTCCTCCAAATTCTTAGTCCTTGAACACGCCCGATGACAATTAGAGAACTAACGAAAAATAACGATATTTTTTTTTTCAAGAAGAAAAGTAGAAATAATGTATATGCGAGATCACAATATTCGATTCGGTACAAAGTATCTCTAGGCATCTGCAAAATTGAATTTTACAGATATAATTTTACAAATTTACATCACGATTAGATGTCCGCAATAGCGTCCTGTACTGTTACGTCTCTACACAAATTTTGAGATCTTGTTTATTTTGTACGCACTCATTTATTCTGAAATTTTGTGTACACCATGTTAATTATTACAATTATCTTTCCTTACGGACGTGCTTTCGTTTTTTTTTTCTTCTTGTATCTCGCGAGGGAAAGAAACACGATCGTGTGAAATTAATCGACATTACGCAGTCTGTCTGTCACACGCAGCGTGAAATCCGAGCCTCCTGAGAAACAAGAACGCATCGAACGCACGGGGGGTCCGTGGCGTCCGTCGACAGCCCTGAACGCGGCCTTGTCGGCTAATGATAGTCGCGCTAATGACGAGTCTGCACACGCATGTATGCGCGCACCGCGTGACTATTTCGCCTAGCAACTCTAGGACTAGACGCAAGACGCGTCGCGGCGGATCGCAGCGGTGTTTTGCCCCGTCGCGCCGCCAGCTGTGAATGATAAGTGCATGCGTATGCGACGCGTATGCAAATTGTTGTGTTCCAGAAGCGAGCTGGCGATATTTTAGAGACAGCTTCTTTCGACGGGTTCCAAATCGATCTCTGCTTTCCCGGATGGGTAATTTTCGGGCGTAGAGATGGCTGATTTAGTTTCCGTAAAATTATTCCGTCGAGGATCGTCTTTCCATAATTTCGGTCAATAATTTCGAACGCAATCCTATAAATAAATATAAAAATACTCATGTATATATATTCTAAAATCATGTATATATATTCTCTATACTGAATTGAATTTACATATTTATGCTTGTGCATTCATCGAATTTAATTTTCATTTACACATGAGGGTTATCTCGGGTGGGATTATTGAATATTATTATCATATTAATTTATTATGCGTATTTCGTTCAAAGGAACGTTTTTAGTGACTTAAAGAACCTTCGTCTACGTGATGAGAAGCAACCGAAAGATAATATTCTATTTTATTTATTTATATGTAATATACCGGACGCTGATTAATTTGATAAGGCGATTTTTATCTTTAGTCCGCTGTATACTTACGTCGACTTCCAACACGGAAGCCTCGATATTTCGATACCTAAGGCTTCGCATTCCAATACATGCTTGTGCGATTTGTATAATTAACTTTTTTTTTTCATTATTGACTAACAGACGACGATGATTAATATAGAGAATAATTTTTATGTCGGCCTACGAGAACCGTTAATAAACGGTTCTGCATTCAGATTAGCTCGGCTATTAATTACTTATCTATCGATAGGGAGCTAAATATATTACAGAGGAGTTACTATTACTGTTTCTAACGAATAACGATATTAAATCATTGTCGCTATTTGAGCTTGTCGCTCTTTTACACGCCGCGACGAGAAAATAGCTCTCGGAGCGATCTATCGGAAAATAGGTCTACCAAAGGCTGATTGTGTACGATAATGTATCCCGTTGGCACAGCGATGATCGAGTGACATAAACTAGCGCGATGAAAGCAGTTTATCACGAGACTAATCACATATTGCCGCCATACTCATCGTGCCGAATGTCAATTAAACATTTACACTTGTGTTTCGACAAGTGTCCGAGGGAGGAGATCTGAAAATCAGTATAATTTCAGTTCAATCTTCGATGTTATATGGAGCGATAAGAATAATAAACAAGACAACTTGTACCACAGCATATCGAGGATTGAATTAACTGGTTCGGATCGCCGGTGAAGTTGTCCGCCGAGAAAAACACCATTCACCTACTTGCCGATCTAATAGCGGAGATATCGTTTCGATATCCCTTCGTTTTCCCTCAAAGAAGCGTATCGGGAGAGGGACGCACAGAGAGATGCGGGAAAAGAGAGAAAGAGAGACAAGCCGTCGTCGTTTCGCCGCGAAACCGAAAATACTCATGTCGGCCGGTATGTTGAAACCTGGCATAAGTTCTGGCGGGTTGCCAGAAAAGCGGTACTCTCTTGGAGGCCACGCCAGGCCACGAGCGATCGGCCTCAGCCCGAATCTTTAACTAGAGGTAGAGGAAGAAAGAAATTGTATCGGAAAGAAATTGCAGATCGAATAATCGGCATATTAATTCATTTTTATTAACGTATTAAAACTTATTAACCTTTAAAACTAAAGTATAGATGGTGTAAAATTGTCGACAAAAGTATCTCGCGGTAATCTCTTACCTGAAATTCGCATCTCTAACGCGCGCAAGTTTACCTGTTATGCTCTAACTTATCTAAATTAAAACCCGTTGAAACTGGAGCACTTTAACGTTCCAACGTTGATAAGTTTATTGTTCCGCGAACAACTTCGTAGCAAAGATAAATCTTGACTAACTCGTAAGTCGGGGAAGAATTGGATGACAGGATAAGTTAAGCTTATCTTTTGCTTTTACTTGGGAAATTCTTGTTAAGCTTATAATACGTCGGAAAATGACTCTTCCACAGTTGGGCTCCATTGGAAAAACTTTCGTGGATGAATACGACGACGAGAATCGAGCGGCGACACGTGCTAACGAGCGAAATCGCACGGTGCTAAACACTTGTCAAGACTCGCAGATATCGCGAGGGACCTTGAAGCTAGAGATGCACAAGGCTCGACAAATAATCTCCTCAATTGGCCTGCGGGTAATAATAGTGAGACATAAGAAATAATTTCGGGAATTATTGTTTGGCTGTTGTATAACATTGCCGTTTCCTCGCAAAAAAATTGATGGATTTTTTTTAGAATAGAAGAAATTATTCCGCAAAACTGAGTTTTTTTAAATCATGACACACAAATATTAGCAACAGTGACAAATGAGTGAAACAAATTTATCGCATTTTGCGTTTTAATTTTTAATTCTTTTTAAAAGATTAAATCAAATTTGCCAAGATAAAATAAGAGAAAAATAGAAAAATTGTTTTATCATAATCGCGAAGAGATTAGGGATTCATATCTCAATGAAATAAATTTCTCTGTCTGCTCCTTTTAATTTAACAAAGTGTTAAATTTTTATGAGACGCGATCCTAGAAATTGTCGACGGGAAACGAAGTAATTAACCTTTACCTTGATCTCTGTACGTTCGAACGATTTAAAACGGCATCGAAAACCTACTGTCGGCGAATAGCAGATGTTAGAGCCAACTTGGAACGACTAGGCGGCATCTGGTGCACCATAAAGTTGGCACTATTATAACTATTATGCATCGCCCGAAGAACGATTGCAGACGCATCTCGAGCCAATTGTTTCTTCTTCTATCATATTAATAAAACCGAGAATGAGATTTTGTGCTGCGTGCCCACAAAGCGCGATATGTTCAAACAATAGGCACCTCTCCTGTGCCAAAATTGTTATCAGATAACATATGCTTTTAGTAAGATTGTTAAAAAAATATCTGTTTATAATAAAAAATATATTAAACGGAAATTTTATCATATGTAAAAATATTAATAATAAATATCAGGAATCGCGTGAAGTGGAAATTAATTGAGACATAGTTGACACAAAATATAAATTAAATATTAGATGGCGTGGATTATTTCTTCAGCTGCGTCGCACGCGAAGCACGGATCGACTGTGCCCAGCCGTATTCAAGTTGCCGGTACTCTTTTCTGGTCTTCCAGCCTATCCATCAAACGGATTGACGTGTGTACGGTCCTGGCACGCCAAAAATAATCGTCTAACATATTGTAAAAGAGTACAAACTGCCGGTACAGCGGTCGTAATGCCAGTGTTAGACTTTCGACGCGGTTCATCTGCCGATAATTACCGAAAACGAGAAATACACTCAACAAATATACAAAGTCTTTGCTACTCAAGGCTATTAGCAAGCCGTAAAAAAAACCACAGCTTTTCTCTCAAAAATATATAAAACAATTCCATACTTTGCGAAATATTTATGTGATTAAAAAGTCTTATCGTTGCGATAACGATTCATGACCTTGACGTTACAGNTATCAAATTATTATTATTATGCAATTCTGATTTGAATTAAGCATTTCTTAGTCGATTTTTAATATAAAAATAGAACTGATTTTAAATATTGATCTTTTTTATATTCTTTTTACATTAATGATCAGGATCTTGAAATGACATTGCAAATTTCGCAAACGAGAAATTAAACGCAAAAAGACGACATTTTCAATTTGCTAATGATTGATAGTTTCGAAAATGAAATATGAGTTTCTCATTTTATTACATGTACAACAGTAACACGTGCTGAATATAGTTTTTGCTGACCACATCACAGGTTCGCTAAATATAGCCTCGAAAAGGACAGTAAAAACAAAAAATCGTGACATTAAAAACTCTTCTCCATACGCGTATATTTATCGGAAACGTTTTATTATAATCGCAGGTTGGCAAGAAATGAAAATTAAAAATAGTAATAGCATACACTCATTAGTGTAATAATAGCTCAGGACTGACTCTAAGCAATACGATAATAGCGAGCTATATTCATTTGCTTTATGTATGTGCTTTTATTGACGATATATGCGTAAATCTACAATCCGTCTCACGATGAGACACAGCACGACGAGCGACGTAAGTATATCGATCGTAGGAAAGTGAATGAAAAATGAAACGGCGCTTCGCACGCGACTTATCGGCGTCTACTTGCCGGCTTGCATTTCTCGTCGTCGACAGTCGCCGGGTCACTAACGATGACGTCCGCGACAGTGACCATAAGTAACATCGATCACTCATAAGCTATAGAGTCGAAGCAAACAGTGTGTCGATCTTTTATTCGAGCTAAAAAAAAAAACGGATAAAGGATGATCGTTCTTCTTGTCCTTATGATTACGTGCTACAAACGATCGCGTGTACATACATTTTAAAATAAATATTCTCCTCTTATTATTTTTTAGTCTACAGATTAATAATTAATAATGGGTAAACATTGGTAAACGGGACTTAGAGACAGGCTCTTGAAAGAAATAGACGATCAATTCGACCCCAATTAATTGCAATTAACGTCTACGGTGATTCTTAATTGATAAATGTGTTTGAGAAATGTTTACATTATACGGTGAGTTTGCAGAGGCAAAAGAGCCAAGGCAAAATTATCGATAGGAAAGGCAAACAGCGAAGACACGATAGAACCTGTGGGAACAATCAGAAGATAGAGAAACGGAGATGCGCCATGATATACGGCGTAATTGGCCGAATTGAAAAGTCTGAGGTCTTCCTGGCTCTTTGCCCTTCTACCGTTACTCTCGTTTATATCCCTCATATTGATCGGCATAAATACGAGGTGCAGTTTGCCTCGGTCCCTTCGGGAGGTCTCGGCGCGTCTTGTGCACGTCTCCATAATGTGTAACATCACCCAGTAGACCAGTAGACCTTAATCTTAAACTACGAGCACCAAGTTCGGTTAGATCCCCACTGAATTCCCATTCGTGTCATCCATTTCAAAGTAAAATTTGTGAATTTTTCCGACTGTAGGTCGCGTTTGAAGGCTCGACTTTTCGCTTATAATCGTATATGTATAATTTGAGATACAAATTTTGTATCCCAGATATAAATTACTAATTTCATTTATTATAACAGTTTTGTGAATTGCACAGATGATGGATTTTTTTATTTATTCATAGCTTGTTACACGTGTGAGTGTGCATGTGTGAGTGCGAAAAAAAAATGGCACGTGACCTAGAATAATGGCACTCTTTCGTATGATGTAAAAAAAGAAAAACAATAATAGTGTGCGTGTGTGTGTGCTAAAGATAAAAAAATCATTGCATTTTCATGCGACATGCCGCGACAGTCGCTGTCACAATACAAGTCACTGTAAGAGCCTAACGCTGCGATGTCGTAATACCGAAAATAAATAGAATCGCGTCGCTGTGACTACAACCGCGTGGATGAAAGGATTTATTCTTACGACATTGCAGTATCAAAAAGTAACGCGAAGCGTCGTGATATATCATGCGTGTTTGCAGCCACATAGTATCTTTTATCGCAAGAAGATATCGTGACACGACGAGCATTTTTCCTTCCAAACTTGAATGCGTGGCAGCGCGAACAGAATGCCAATTGAATTCGAGGCCGAATTATTCTAGCGGCAGTTTATTTCTGCGCCGAAAGTTTCGCGCGGAGAATAATGTAAAGAAGTGAAAGATAAATTAATTAATCGTCGAGTTGTGTTTACGAGAGAAGCGAATGATCAGAAACGGCATTATTTTTTTTTCTCTTTCGTTCGTTTTTTTATCTTCGAAACGAGATTCGAGCTCACTTCAAATAATCACATTTTGCGTAATCGAGAAAGCGATTCGGCTTTGTTATCTAACCGATGAAAAGATGCAACATATCATCGGCCGCAGTCGGGACAAAAAATTCAAGCGATTGACGTATCCTCCCTCGCGCGCACGCATCCACGTTTTCGTATTAATTATTTAAACCGCATTGTACTAATAATCCGATTCAGTGAGGTAGTAAAATTGGGGACAGTAACGAGTTACTTCCCATTCGGCTATGCAACTAGTATCGTTCGTAACGAAACGAGTTGCGCATTGCAAAAATTACATCATCCGATTGCAACTTACATCAAACGATGCACCGTTTCCTAGAAGACGTGATCCCTAATTAGCCGGAAAAAAAATAGATGGATTAAGAGTAATTGACTCTGCAACGTTACTCGTAGTACAACTTCACAAAATGAATTTCTATAGAGAAGTTTATGATTCATATATTTTTCATAAAGAGTGAATTCTCTGCGCCTCAATTCAATAGCGTATAACTTATCGATATTTTTTTTAACATAAAAAAGAGAGGGAGGATAAACAAATTATCAAATAAGAAACGAAATAAAAGGTATGATAACAATCATAATTGAATTAACAAGTTCAGTTGATTTCATATCATTGATGATAATTTTGAAGTAATTTACTTTCGTCTTTTTTTTCAATTGCAATTAGAGATTTAAAAATTGGCTATACGAGTTCAAAAAAATGAATGAGTACCTTAAAACACATTGATAGAAATATGTGTTATATGTAATCGAATTTCTTATCTTCGAAATCATGAATCAAAAATGTTTGGTTTATTTATCTTTCCACTCTTTCCTATTTGAGCTTCCTATTAACACCACTTGTGTTATTCACAAGCGATTGAAGAAATAATCTTTTTAATTAGTTTCACAACATGAAAACATGAGAAGGTTGAAAAATAATATTACAATGCAAAGATATTTAACAAAAAAAGGAATTTATTATAAAAAGGTCTTCGCTTTAATTTGAACAACTATTTCTTTTCGTGAAGTGAAAACGAATGGAAAGGGAGAAAATTCGAAGCATTTTTAGGCAGTCCCTAATTTCGAAGATGAGGTGTTCGTAACTTGGCAGAATGAATTCCCGTCGCGTCGATCACTTTTAATTCAGCTATCTCGATTTCTTTCGCATTTACTCTTCTTGAGACGAGACACTAGAAAGCTATCGTGTGGCTTCCCAACGTTGCTCGGCCTTCTCGGCCACACGTCGTGTAAGATTAGTCGCTTCACGCTAGCTCCGCCGAGCGGAGCGGAATCGAGCTTGTAGGTTGGGTCTGCTTCGGTTGGGGCGAGGTAAGGCTGACAGCATCACGTGGTGCGCCACGGGGTCTTAAACGAGGTTAATCGGCAGACCAACAGCGTCGGCGCAATGACGACGATCGCACAAACACAAACTCGTTGTCCTCCATGACTCCGCTCTTTCTCTATTCCTCCATCTGTCCCACTCTCTCTCTCTCTTTCTCCTCCTCCCTCTCCGTCGCGTTTCGCGTTCTCGCCCTTTGCACTTTGGCCCTCCTTGGCAGTCGCGCGGTCCGATAATAGGAAAAAGCGTGAGTTCCTATTGCGCGCTGCGCGCAGGGACATGCGAGCGCGCTGCTGAACTCGAAATTCAAATGCGATCGCGTCGAAATATTCGAAACTGCCCGACGGACGTGGTGCGCGCAATGCGCGCTCGCGCGATCGCCGCCAGTCCGCGCTGTCGTAGCCGCGTGTTTGCGCGAATTTCGAAGCGGAAACTATCCTTTCCCTTCCCTTGCCCAGCCCCTCTCGTTTTTCTCTTTCGGAAATGACACCGACCCGCGCGACTACTACCGGCGGCGAGCGCGAGGCCACGCAAAGATCACGCGCCGCGCAACCGGTGAACGCGCGAGGCGGACGGAGAAGCGCCTTTCGGAGAAACGGCGCTTCCTCGCGAGTACGCGGGAGACAGAGAGATCCGCCGAGTGACGAAAGTCGCGGGCGACAATCGAGGACAGAGGGAAAGAGCGGTGGAACGGAGTGGCCGCGCCGAGCGCGGAGAACGGAGAACGCTCGTGACCATGCGGAGCGAGCGAGGATTAGGACTCCTCCGGCGAACCTTTGAAAACGTGGCGTACCGGCGTATGTGCTACACTTACCGATCAGCGGGAATATGCTGGGCTGGTCGAGCAGCGACTTGAGACTGTTTTCGACGAGGGTGGGAGAGGAGCGGTCCTTGTCACTCATTTCACGCACTGCGCCACGAAGCCTACAAGCGCACACCTCGGGCCTCTGCCGCAGCGCACACGCGGAGACGCACTCGATGGCACACACCGCGCACGAGTAGTATAGATAGATTAGAGAGAAGGCACGGGGACGCGGAACGGAGCGGATCGCGGGGCGGTTCGGCGCGGCGCGGAGCGGAGCGGCGCAGAGCGGAGCGGAGCGGAAAGGCAGACGGGACGGATGGGAAAGAGCGACGGGCCGCCGACGACGACGACGACGACGACGACGACGACGATGACGATGTTACCGCGATGACTAGAGAGAGTGGAGAAACGCGGAGCGGAGGGATTATGTGTGCACGGTGTTCCCTCGGCCGCGGCCGCGGTCGTCGTCGCGTGCTTCGTTATATCGTTACGTACGTGTGTTGTGCGCCGGGAGGCACGGATCGAAAAAAAAGTACACGGCGGTACCGTCGGCGACCGGTGTGTGTGTTGCGTGCCGCGGAGGAGAGGCGCTTCGCCCGCTTCGCGCTTGCCGAACCTCTCACCACGTCGTCACGTCGCTCCCTCGCACTATCTCAATCAGCCTGAAACGCCTGTACGGCCGAGCGCGCGGACCCCGTTCCCTATGCCCGCCTCTTCTCTCTCTCTCTCTTTCTTTCTGTCTCTGGGCGCGTTAAAATAAACGCGGAGCGCTGGCCCCGTGCTGGCGGTGCTCTTGAAAATCAATCTAAAAGTGGCTCGCCTCGTGGCGCGATCTCCTGGCCGACTGGTGGACCGAGTGCCGTTTTAAGCCTGCCCGATGCCTGCCGCACTGATAACGAGCGTCCCGAGCTCTCGTGCCTTGCCTGCCTCAGCGTTATCAGGGCTTGCGCGCGCAATCGGCGAAGCCCGCTCTCGCGCCGCCAACCCCGCGCTAGCGGGCTCCGCAGCGCGGCGTCGTCGCATCGCGCCAGAACGCTCGGCGTCGATCGGCGCCGGGTCGCGACTCGCGCGTTCGATCGTGGAGACGGCCACGTCGGCTGCGGCTCCGCGCGCAATAATTTGTCAATTAATCGACGCTCTTTTTTGAATATCGGGCCGTGTAGCCGGTGCTATCGGGTCATTGAGAAATTTCGTTCAACAGTCGTTAGTAGCGACAATTGATATCGCAAAGGACGCTTGCACGCGTAGATACATTCGAAATACGTGCCCGCTATTGAACTGACTTTTACGACCGGCTCCGATAAAGAGACCACTAGTGCGGATATTGGGGTCGTTCGGTTCAGATTTCGAATGAAAACAATTCCGAAAGGCCGCACGAAACTCGAGAGATCCCTCGGCTCGGCCAGTAGTCGGACATATTGTGTTGTCATGCGCATGCTAATACACTACGAATAACTACCGTCATGTCTCTTGGATTGATGTCCATTTCTACCAATGCAAATCAACTTTAATCCTAAGAATTAGAAAAAGATAGAAAGTAAGTTAAATCAAAATTAAAATTATAAATCTGCATTGGTAGAAATGGACATGAATCATTCTAATATCTAATAAATCTAATTTAGGTTGTTCTTTAAACAGCATTTTTTGTTATGAAGTTAAACGATTAAATAAAGTTTGTACAAAATAATTTTTTATTCTTCCTATTTGGCGAATAATTAATAATTTCTCTTCAATTTGAATTAGTATCATATAAAATTAATATAATATATTAAAAAACTGAATATTGAAGTTGATGACTCGAGCTGTCATTTAGTTGAACCAAATTCTTTTAACCTTTTAAACTAGCCATATCGATCCGGGGAATCTTGTTTGGAAGAAAAACTTTTCAAGCGTGACCTATTTCAGAGTAAAAGTTATCATTGGACATAAATGAAAGATACTTGGCACATTAACTCTATGGATAGTTAAATCCATGAATTTATAGATAAGATAATTGGAGCCCCTATCGAATGATAAATGCTGTCAGATACGTTCGTGTATATCTGGTTGCTGCTAGCAGCTTTCTGTCTGTCTACTACAGATGGCTACAGCGTCCTTTTTATCGCGCAAAGCTATATAAAATTTAAAAAGTAATAATTTGCTGTTCGTAAATTCGAGATCCAAAACCCTCTCGAAAAGCTGCGTATAACATTAATCCGCAGGGATGACTGATCCGCACAGTCATTTGTGTTTAGCGAACCCACGGACCCGAGCTCAGCGTATTGTGGACATTCACATACATACACATTACATGCATCCACACATACACCATATTTTTACAAGTGATAATGCATAATAAATAATTAATGAAATGTAAAATAAATAGTCTGATATTAGAAAAAATAAAACTGTTCAATTTACATTGTGCAAATTAATATTAGCACAAAAGCTTATTTTCACATAAAAAAATATATGTAATTATAAAATTATACATATATAGGTAATTATAAAATTTTTAAGAAAACAATTTGAAATTTTGTATCTAAGAAAAATTATATAAAAATTATATTTCCATATATTTGATACAATCAAATATATGGAAATATAATTTTGATACAAATTGAATACAATCTAGAAAATAATTTCTTTATAAAATTAATTATTAAATGGCAAGTAGGAAAAACTGGAAAAATTGGAATTCTTTAATTATTCCTAGTTTTATTGTTTTACGTGTCAATTTTTTTAATGAGTTTTGCAACTTTTAAGGATCATTCTACATGCAAAAATCTTTAATGTATATTTTTCATATATGTCGTTGTATTAGAGTATAATAAATGTAGATTGTGGGAAAGCGCAAGGATAAGATGGGAAATGAAATAAGATGTTTTGGCATGATATTCAATTGTATTATATAATTATGAATGAAAATGACAAATTACGCACAATGAGGAATATGTAGAGAACGCAATATTGTAAAAGTCTAGAACTATGATAATCTCAGATCATGCTGTTTCATTATGTTAAAAGATATGTTATTCTCGTGAATTGGAGTACATGGAGTACATTGTATAATGAACTGTTGTAAGACTTACAGTTTTGTCCATCATTATCGAAAAATTCTAAAAATTGAGCGTCGCGTCATGAGCCATCTAACGGTATTAAATGAGATAATTATCGTGCGAATATTCAGTTCTTAGATTAGATACAAACAAGTAGAGTTAGATTGAAGATGTATTTTGCATCGCTATTATACACGAGAATAACAGAAATGTAGTACAAAATATGGGTTTGCAAAAGTATTTGCAGCAAATTCCAATTCACTATTTAAGATGAAAAAAATTTATTTTTTTGCGTTCTTTGAATCTAAATTGTCACGCATCTAATAAATCGAATTAAACTAACTTGAACTACATCGCGGTATAATAGTATATAAATTATTAAACTCGCTTTAGTCATGTTCGAATTGAATCAAATTAACACGAATTCCAAATAATTAATTTACTGAATAATGTCTAGTTAATCAATGACGGTCAAATGGGAACGATTGTCGACCGCAAAATAAACTTAACGCGTCAAGGCTTCTCAAACACTTGCCCGTAAATTTCTGGCGAACAAAGTCATTGTCATGCACGAAGTCATTGATCGCGTATGTGTAGGGTAGAAGTTTCATTGATTCTGATATGCACGGGGGGGGGGGGGAGGAGGTTGATATCAACAGTGAAACTATAAGAGATATGGCTGAATGCAAAATGTCGAGATTACACTTCTTTTCTATACTTACAGAATGGCCGCATCATCTACGAAAGTCGCCCCTAATTACGGCGTATAATAAAATCCTTATTTTCTTTATGCGCTTCCTATCTATCCGTTAATACATTCCAATAGATACTCTTCTCGTAAGAAAGTTTAGTAAACTGCATGTATACTCGAGTCATTTTATCGAAACGATCGAATGAATCGCAATTACTATCGAGCGCTTCGTCAGTGCTACGGCTCCACATACTTTATCAACGTAACAAAAGAAGCGGTTGCGCAAGAAGTTATTTACAGAATTTCTGGTCATTCGATTTATCTAACAATAAGTATTATTCCTGAAAATCGCGCTCGCGGTCCGAACTAGCCTAGTCTGCGAGATCCAACTGAAACCATGACGATCGCTTGCGGTGGGATCATAATCGGCGGCGGGTCCCGCGTCGGCACTCTCAAACCCAGCAGACGCTGACGGACTCGGTGGCGGTTTGCGGCGTGCCGCCGAAGCTCGCCCGATGCTGCTTGAAGAGCGCCTGGATCTCCGCCGGCGTGGAGGACCACCGTCGGTGCCTGGTCTTGTCCAACGGCACTTCCGGCAGACCTATCTCGGTATGACAGCCCTTGATTGGCGTGATCGGCAGGGCTGTCGAAGCCGGCAGGCCCACCTCCTGGAAGGAGCTGATCGAGAAAAATCCGCTCTCGCCTTCGGCGCTGCTTACCGGACTGCTGGCCGGCTTTACTTTAGGTTTGCCGGCCAATCCCGCGGTCTCCTTCTTCTCCAGCCGTCTCGCAGCCCTGCTGAGCGTCGAGATCGGCGTGCCGTTGGACGTGGTTGCGTTTGATGACGCGGCAAGGGCGACAATGTCTTCTTCCTCGGTCGTTTTACTGCTACTCGAGTTCCAGGAGGCAGTGTCGGGCGACCTTCTTACATTCGGCGCGAAGCTCTGCAGATTTCGGGTAAACTCGGTGACGGACGTTTTGACGAGGCTCGGCGATCTGCTGTCACTCTGCTGTCCGCTGATCGATTCGTTTCCACGACTGCTGCTAGAACATCCGGAATAGGCGGCGGCTTCTTGCAACATCGTCGAATTGGCAAAGTTACCGCTCGGTAGGGAGAAAGACGTGTCGTGATGACGATGATGGTCCACGGTAGGGGAAGGGGAGGATCCGTTTTCTTCGACCGGTGTCATTCTCGCCAAATCGGGTTCTCGCATCGATAGCAAGGATTCCACTGTTCTCAATAACCTGTAGAAACATATTTTTCAAATGTATCATATTGACTTTTTTTAATAAGGCTAATAATAATATTAAAGATAATAATTAATATCAATAGTAACTAATAATTAATATTAATATCCAGATAGGAAACTTTTATAATAAATGCCCAATTATTACTTCTTTCCATTCACAACACGTGTCAGAAGGTGATTCTGCAAAACGCATACCTTTTGCTAAATTATGCCTATTTTTTGCTAAAAATAAAT
Source organism: Tetramorium alpestre (assembly GCA_021460005.1). NCBI lineage: Eukaryota > Metazoa > Arthropoda > Insecta > Hymenoptera > Formicidae > Tetramorium > Tetramorium alpestre. Next base: position 242,059 of record JAJVSH010000065.1, on the reverse strand, counting down.
TTTATAATTATAAATTCTAAATAATGAGAAACTTACAACGGAAAGTTGCTTAAAAGATAAAAAATAAGAAAAATTACTTACTATCACTTAAATGATAATTGTATAATTTTATTTTAATAGTTTTTACAATAATTACAACATTAATTTCTGAAATGCATTCAGTAATAATTGTGTTAAGATGATTCGCTTTAATGTTATAAATATATAAAAATTTATTTTAGGCATCAATTTTTAAAGATTACTATATGTTACAATAATTAAATTTAGAATTAATGTTTTTTTAAAAAAATTAGATTTAGACTTATTACACAATGTTTTATACATTATATTTTAAAATTAAAATAATGCTAAAATTTTTCTGCATGCGTTCCTATCTGGGTAATAATAGTAAATAATTCGATTTGCAATACGGTTTCCTTTCGCACGCACCTAAACGCCTCCTGGGACAATTTCTCCGGCGGTATCTCGTCCGGGTTTAATTCCGTCTGCTTGGGTTCGCGATAGACGACGTTGTCAGGAACGTCGTTCACCTTATTGAGATCCGACGGTGATTTGATACGTGATGACGTGCAATGCACCGGGTCGTTTCTTCGCAGAACCGACCAGGTGAACTCACGGAAGCAGATAGCGTTCGGCGATCCGATTTGAGTGACCGATTTGGCGCGCGTGAACGGCGTGGATGTCGACGACGAGGGCGACGGAGTCGCGGTTCCGCGACTCGGCGACGGATCCGCGTGCACTACCGTATGCACGCTACGACTACGTGGTACACGTCTCTTATCCTTGGGATTTTCCTTGCCGTGCAGGATCTCTAGGCTCCTGTGAGCCCGGCCCAAGAAATGAGCGACCTGTTCCATCGTAGAACGATACATTTGCCTGTTCGATTCGACCTGCGAACAAACCCGCGGACATTAATTCTTGATCCCTAATTTTATTGCATAAATCTACCACTCTATATGAAAAATAAGCGAAAATACTAATAATATTATAATATTAATATTAAAATTAAAAAATAATCTGATTTGCAAGTATTATAGATAAGTTGATAATATTGGCAAGGAAGAAAAATAAAAAATAAAAAGATACAAACAATATAGTCATAGACCATCATAAATTTTTATGAAATTAATAGTTTATTTTATGAATCTTGCATGCGCGCGATATGATCGACGGAGGTTTAGCTTTCTTTCAGAAAGAATTAAATTTCCTGACATGTTTCATAATTCTAGCGAGAAAATGTAAAACAAGTATTTCATATCATACAGATTATAACTTTTTTTATTATATATAAAATTAATGATAACTTTATTTTAATCAAGGAGATAGATTATAATTGTAATATTTTTCCTAGAATTCGAAATGATAAAGGTGAGCATAAGTTCATTCATAAAATGATAATGGACGGAATAGAAAAACTTAAATCGACGAAAATCGCGCGGAGCATCGGCGATGAAGGAAAAGTAGTCGATCGTATGCCGACCGGTTGTTACGTGATGCGATATCGAGTAACCGGAGCGAGGTAAACCGGTTGGCCACGTTATCGGTCGCTTCTTTCTACAGATCTTCAGAGCTATCGCGCGATTACGAACCTGTTTGACCTGCCATTGGAGCGTGTCGACTCGCGCTTGAAGAAAGACGTTTTGCAGGAAGGCGCTCTGCAACCTCCGGTTTTCCTTCTTCAACGACTGGCATTGCTGCAACGAGAAAATAAGACCACGTTACTTACACATCCTCGGATCGCGCTCTCTCGGATACTTTAGATTTCAGATTACGATTGATGCAATACTGCTATCTAGCGACCAGTTTTAAGGAGAGAAATCACGAAGGGTTTACACGCCATTAATTAAAAGATAAAGGGGACGTTTTAGCTTTACCGGAGATTTGCAGGATATTTTTCTGCGGATCGGAATATTTTTCCCGGCGAGAGATTTCTCCAGACGCGGCATATTCCACAAAATAAAGTTACGCGCGTCGCTAATGTAGCCGCGAATTCGCCATGGTTTTCCGCGCGCGGACTTTCTTCCGACAGTACCTTTCCTTCCGACGTCTCCTTTTTCATCTTGCGCCGCGCGCGCAGTCATAACTAGATTCGAACTCATGGAGCGCGAGGCGGACTTTATGGATCCATTGACGCTGCTTCGCCGCGCATTCCACCTTGCTTTACTGGCAAAAACTCATGTTTCTACCCTAGTAACGATCTGCTTGGAGAGTATAGAGGTGGAGAAACGAAAGAGATACGGAACGTAACGTACGTACCTACGTTTGCGAGAAAGAAGGAGAGAAAGAGAGGGGAGACGCGGATGAGTTGCGGGCTTAATAGTCGGTCCTTCTTCGAAATCACGATTCTAACGAGGGTGCTCCGGCAGTCTCTGAGAGACTCGGCGTGCGCGGAAAGGCGGTCCACGTGTGTGTCGCGCGCGAAAAGCGAGATAGATGAATGAAAGAGATACGCAGGAAAAATCGCGAGCGTCGATAGCTTTCCACAATTAATCACGGGAACGCTGCAATGCTGGCGCGAGCGTATTATTACGAATTTTACGCTATTCCGCTAATTATGAGGAGTACTTATGTCGATTAATAACACGTCCGACGACGTAATAGCGCTGTTTTTAAAAAATACTCTCCGTTAAACGAGCTATGTAATGGGGTCTTTGAGGTAATCCGCGTGCATCGGCTAATTAATTAAATCGTCATCAGCAGACCTACAAACCTCCTTCTACTGTTTTTTTATCAATATATTCAATAAGGCCGTGAGATTTTCTATACCTTCCTTATTTCTGGTATTCTGTAATTTCTCCAGCATGCTTTTTACATTTCTTTCAAGCTTCACATTATTATTTACATTTCTATTTACATTACATTATTATTTACATTTCTTTCAAGCGGATTGTGGAAAACAATTTAACACGTTTAAACAATCATGATATGTTACTGCAACGAAGAAAATGATGACGAAATGATGACGAAACGAAAAAGCTATGCGATGAACATTAACGCCGAGCGATTCATTATCTGCGGCGCATTAATTATTATGCTATCTTAACAAACTGGATATATTCTTTATCTTGACGCGGAATATTGCACCGAATAGCGTTGCGAATAAGCGTTGTCGGCTTTTTTCAGGAGAATGCGAGGCGACGGCGAACGGGCGGGGAGATGGTCCATAAATCAGAGCCGCGGCGAGAAAAGGTCACGGAGGAAGTCGGGGAGAATCGGCACGGATTTAACGAGGTACGCTTCACTTTCCATGTTTTCCACCGGGCGCAGCGGCTAAACGGCCAAACGAAATTACATGTCTCGTCGCCGCGACGCCGCGAAAGAGTTCGATATTAATTCCCAGACGCCGATCGTTTTGTTCGCGCGTTCCTGTTTCCCTTCCATCGCTTAATCGATCGCCGAGCGATACCGCGCGGCAGCTGCGCGGCCGCTCGCAATACCGATATACCGGCCGATAACATCCAGCGGATCTATCGATTCCGCATCTCTCAAAGAATTTAATGAAACCTTCGACCGAAGTCGAATAAGACGAAGGCAATTTTCTATCTAATTTCGATAGCCATCGCCGGGCAGCGTGGCCGAGTAGGATCGTTGTAGTTATTAACGGACGGCCATGGTCGTCCTTCGACGATAGCTCGTTACGAAGATCAACCTCTGATTACATCCCGAAGTAGAATAGCCGCTTTCGCGGGACGCAGTACCGCTAGAGCGTTTTTCGCCATTGTCGCGGCACGTCCAATTAATTAGTATATCTAATGAGAAATCCGCGACCATCCTTAATCTCGGAGAACTTTACAACGAGGAGAGCCGCGACGAATACACTGAAAGAAAAATACAGTTACTTTTGGACCCAACCACAATTTTATAGTATTTCTAATGATAATTATGGTTAACATTGTGTATATACATGAAAAAAAATTCTGGTTAAAAACGGACGAATCAGAAAATTTGTAGGATTGATCAAATATTCTGATTTATTATAAAAGAAATTCTTATTCTAATAGAACTCAATACTTTATAACTCATAATAACCAGAATATTTGATCACGCCTACAAGTTTTTTTCTGATTCGTCCGTTTTTAACCAGAACTTTTTTTTATTGTAACGATGCATATAGTTAAGTTAATCATATTTCGTGTTAGAAATCTTATAAAATTGTGGTTGGGTCCAAAAGTAACTGTATTTTTCTCTCACAAGGGGAGGTCGCAGCTGACTACCCACCGATTTGGATCTGCTTTCACGTGGTGAATCTATATGGTAAGNTATTTCTAAGGCGCATTGGACAAAACGCTTTTACATGACGTATGTACTTACCATATAGATTCACCACGTGAAAGCAGATCCAAATCGGTGGGTAGTCAGCTGCGACCTCCCCTTGTCAGTAGAGTAGAAATCGCAACGCGGTTTCTCACTCTCGTCGAAGCCGCCGCGTCGCGAGAGAACAACGACGATGGAACAGCGCTACCGCTACCGCGCCGCGTGCGTAAAAACAAACTTTCGTACGAGATTGCACGCGGCATCGCTGAACGACTAGAAACGAAGGAATACTGAATAATTCAGGCAGTGACCGTAGCGAGTGACGTCACGATAGTATTCAGCCGGTGGACTGTTCAGGCTGAGCGACCATGCGTAACCCCATCCGCTCGGCCGCCGCTGCCGCCGTCGCCGCCGATGAAAATTTCAACTTTCCGTAAATATACCCTCGCACACACGCTGTGTCGCTCGACGGAAAAATGGAGAAAATACCGGCGTAGAAAGAAAATTTTATTTCAATTCGCACGCGCGAGTTACGAGATCGCGAGATTATCCGACCGTCTCGATTTTCGCAAATCGTTGTTATACTTCTCGACGAACGACTTTTTACGCTCGCGAGTCTACGCTCCGTGTCCGTTACACTTGTGCCATAATGCGTGCTTCAGTTACAACATTCAGCCCCTGCGAGAGTCGTGACGTAGCGCCCCGCCGCGAAAATCCGATCCAGACGCGATTCTCGTGTGGAGTCTACGGGCTCTTTCAACATCTTTCATCCTGGCCTCGTTTTCATCCAGAGGCCATCACCGGATATCTCGCAATACATACCGTCTTTTTCCCGCTATTGTATGGAAATGCTAGGAAGAGGTCTTTCTCGCCGTGTCCCTCGCCGGAGCCGATCTGTTCGCGGTTACAAAGGATGAACGGAATAGAAATCGAAATACGACTATCATTAGGGACGACATCGAGACCGCCATTGTTTCGATATTCGCACCGTTCTCTAAATGGTTCAACGTCAATGTCAGCCGTTTGTCGTGCTCGATTGAAAGCTTTGGTATTCAAGATTCTTATCTAAACTGTGCATCCGTTCTTCTTATCCTCTTTTATTTTTATCTTCCATCGTTTGATGAAGATTCGAAGACGATATTTAATCGTCTTAATTGAACATACAATACGTACATATCATAAATATTAATTGTATGCAGGAGGAGGATTTGTAATTAAGACTTTCAAGAAGGAAAACGTATATTCGCAAGCAAATTGGAGGAGACAAGAATTTTCTTAGACAACATATTTTTAAGCAATTCTTTCATGGAAAGGAATTTATATTGACTTTTCCACACGCCTCTGAAAAAAAAAATATTTAATTACTATTTCTTCATATGCACGAGCCTCGCCTTTTTCGACTTCACTTATTAGAATCAATAATTAGATTTTAATTAAGATGGATGCGATCGCGCGCATTCCACGAATCGGGTCCTGCCCTCGCGCGCGCGCGCGGATGAAACGATGCTCGAATTGCACGGCTCCTTTCACTTGTTCCCGCGAAACGTCTTTGCGACCCACGCGCGAAACAAGTCCGGCGCCGCGGCACCTCACGCGAATCGAAATCGCCGAGTTTTTCTCCGCTCCGTACGAAAAATTAATCTTAGCCTGTCCGGCGCGTGAGAACCGCGCTTTGCGAGTAATGCGGGCGCGTTTACTAGTCCGCTCGTCGCTATTACCGTCAAGTTTCACCTCACGTGGGAGATTTTCACACGAGAGAGGATATATACACACAGAAAGCGATGCGGAATATTTATCGCGCGCGCGTTGGCGGTAGATATTCGTTTCTGATTGCACAAAGATTAATCTGTAATTTATACGGCGCGCACGCGGGGAAGCAGCTGCCTACCATATTTCTCGCACTTATTTTATATATTATACATATATACACAGGAAGAAAAATGCTGTGAAATTATTCGAGCCGCGCGTTCGCATCGCACGGCCGAGCAGACTCTGCTCTGACGAGTCCAGCGATTTTTTTTTTCACTTTTCTTATATTCTCTCTCTCTCTCTTTGTATCCTTGAATGTCTGGCATTTGCCGATGCGCCGCGTGGGAAGAAGTTGATGAAGTTCCGCAATCGATAGACGTACCTGTTACACGTATTAGATCACGTAAAAGGGAAGGTTCCGCGGGCGCGAGTACGACGTTAATGCCTTCGCGGATTAATTCTTCATTTCGTGCGGTCGTTATTGGAATCAGAGTGAAATTACACGAGCACCTCGTAAACCCGTGTCCCCCCCTTCCCCCGTCCGGCGACAGCCAGGCGTGGAATGTATCGTTCGCATTCGCTATCGAGCGCAACGCTCCGAAAGGAGCTTAATTCTTTGTGTCGACCGGTGAGAAAGCTCTGCCCCCCCCCGTCTCTCGGGGCAGATGCAACGGCGAGTCCCGCGAAGAGAGCGGGAAAAAAGGAGCGGAGGAAAGAAAGAAAGAAAGGCGGATCGCGCGTAGCAACCTTGGAGATTAACTCGCGCGCACACGCGGGCTCGTTCATGCGATAGTAAATATTCCGACTACGACCTGTTCCTGGCAACGCGCGCGGATACACGCGTGTGAGACTACTAGTCGCGCACCGGCATTCGACGATTTGCCTTTAACGATCTATCTCGATCCACTTCATCCATTCATTTTGCGGAGCCCCTCGGCGAGGAGGCTCTGCAGTCGCTGCCTTCGCGTCCGTACACGCCGCGCCGCCGGGAAGAGAGCGCGTGTACACTCGCGAGAGAGCATTACTCTTGCATTTAATAACGTTGTTGATTCTTACGGAAGGCGGGATTAAATCAAACGCACGTTATTTATAATTCAGCCGGCAGAATTTATTGGTAACTTAATTAAACCTGACGTTACATGTCACTGCTATGAGCGAGAGATCCCGAGACACGATGCGATAGAGTCGTGGAACTAGTTTGCAATCAACAAAATATCTCGTAATAGAAAGACGTCATTTAGCTTGTAATTTTCATTAAAACGGAGGTTTTTTTACGTGCGCAATAATTCCGAAAATACAATGAAAACTGTATCTATGCGAATTGACGTATACGCGCATTTTTCCCTCCCCCCCCCCCACCCCTCGGACGGAAAGAAAAAACGGAAGAGAATGAGACGAGACTAATGAGAAAAAGCTTCGGTACCGTACGAAACGGTTTCTAGCCAACATTGAGAACGAGTTCGCGACGAGCCGGCAGTCGTTAACCCGCGATGACCTCGCGGTAGGAAAGTATGAATGCGGATTTACGAATAATCATAGATCGTATGCCAGATAAAAATTATTCACAGATAATCGCACGATTAAAAGCGACCGAATTATGTACGGCTGACAATGTGTAAATAGAGATGTTTCGCGCGATACTATAATCTAAGGAATGCTGTAAATACACATATGATGTTCAAAACATAATCGAACGGCAATAATATAATATACAGTCATGACAGGGCGTAAAGCAACGTGAAATTCGACAAGTAATAAATCTTTTGAGAAAAATTTAAATAAATATCCGATGTCGATTTAATAAAATTATTAATATATTCACATATCTGTGAATAATATCTGATAAATAATAAACTTTTATAATTCCGCGAATTAAAATCATACTTAAAACGCTGAGAATTCTAGATGTTATCTTCAACATTGAAAGTATTATGAATATGATGAGAAAGTAAATTGCAAAATTAAATAAAATTGTAAAAAGTGGATTTTACATGTCGCGCAAATAATTATGTCTGACAAATATTTCCTACTTTTTTTTCTCGCGCGTTTGGCTTTCGCCGTGAGAGCTCTTGGGTACGACACAAATCGCTTTTCTATTGTCTACATTAATGATTATTTTCACCTGAAGATCGACATCCGCCGTGTAATTATGACCCCGTCTAGATCTCTTATTATCCCCCAGAAAGGGTTATTGTCAAGAGTGGCAAAGAGGTATATAATTAAACCATCTACTTTACTCTATAATGGCTTCCGTTCAAGTAACTAGGTGAATAAGTCCTCATTGACTATCTTTGATCATTTGTACGATAGGTAAACTGTTTGAGAATCAATGATCTTACTATTTTCAGAGCTCGTTTGTTTTATTGAAAGATTCAAAGAAGCACGATGTGAAAATACCTGCCGATAACAGATATTTCAATGTTGGATGCAACGCTGTCTTTCGGGTTCTTTTTTATGTTTTTTAATTGAAATTTTTCAAAAATAGAATATAGAAAAATAATATACAAACGAATTTTTGTTTTAGAAAGTGAGCGCTGGAAAAAATATATTTATAAAATTTGAACATAATTTATTGTTTTTTGATGAAGAAAAATTAAAACGATATGTAATGAGACAAAGAAAGTTTCTTTGTTTCTTTTAATCAGCACTACTGAAGAATCAGAGAATTAAACTCTGAATCCACGATCTATATTTTTATCATCAACTATCGACAACAATCATATTAAGATCGCAGCGACGAAACGATGATAGAACGCCGCGAAAACAGAGCGCGAGAGGAAATGAGTAGAAGGGGAGCGAGGAAAAAAGAGGGAGGCTGTTGGCATTCCAACAAGATGATAGGCGATTCCTCCGAGCGAAACATCGTCTGCGAGGTAGGCTTCTCCATCCGTTCAGCTGGAATGCACCAAAAATAGATCGAGGAGGTCTGGGCGCCATTTTGCGGCCGACAGATTTGCCGGCGTTTTCGCCCTCCGTCCGTCCGTCCGTCTTCCCGGAGATCGCGGGAGAGAGAAAGAGAGAGCGAATCCTCCTAGGCAGGTTTATCAACTTTGAGAAAAACCGCGTATTAAACACCGCAATCTGTACAGTTACCGCGCGTCGCGTCGCTCGTCCCAATTACATGGGACCCCCTGGAGGGTCCTTGTATATACGGTAATCACGACCCGATATACGGTATTCGCGTCGCGTCATTCGTGTCGTGGGTGTATAGGTAAAACGCGGAACGCGCCGAAATCCTGAAATTTATGCCGCCCTACGCGCCTGAGTGTCACATCTTCGCGTACATACAATGCGATTCCCTCGGCACAATGAGTTGTAGCGCCGGCGCTACGCGTCGCATACAAATCGCCGTTTAGTGACTCACGGCGTCTCCGTGAATCTCCTCCGGAGCGGCTAACGGCGTCGCCGTTCACCGGGGTTATTATCCCTTCTATTTCCCCTCCGACGGAGTAGCAGCTGCATATGAAGCGTGACGGCGTGATTAGTGCCGCATATTTTCTAAATGCAATTTTCACTTCTACACGGTATAGCGACTCTGGTAAAAAAAATAGGTGAATTAGAATCAATTATAATGGGGAATTTATCCGCGGTTAGAAATTCCTGCCTCTCCGCGTATATCTTTTTTCAATACGCGGATTAATTATGATTTCCGCAGCGCGGGGAGAAGGAATTGGAATTCCTTTCGCAAGGTAATCCAATCTCTCCGTGTGCGTTCTGATAATTAACCTTTTTTTTGCGCGCGCTCGTTATTTTAACGACAGTCAGAATCTTTCGTATCTTTACGCATTTTTGACGTGAGACACGGCGGGGCAGTTGCCGGCACACGTTGCGAACGTGCCGACGATAGGATGCGGCGCGACAACGCGTTATGGTGGGCATCTCGCGCGCACACGCGCGTGTCATAACGCGGATCCGAAAATAAGCCGCCGGGCTTTTACGAATAGTTCGTACCATCGCCATTCATGAATTCGCGACGGCGCGGCGCGGCGGCCTGTACGCACGGCGGAGCATCGCGCTCCGGAGGAGAGCACGAAAAAGTGCCGGTGGCACTAAGCTAAGCGAGTTCGCAGGCAGGGTCGGTCACGCCTCGCGGATGGCATCTGCCGCAACGGCAGGAAAGAGACGGGGAAATAAAAACGCGACGGCACTCCGGATTCGGGCGAGGGAAGCACGGCGAAGCGAAAACGCGGCGCGCGGTTCTTTACTTCTTCGGCGAATTAAAAAGCAAATGCAAATAAGCGCCGCGGTATCTGGAGCGTGAAACAAGAGGGACAAAATCACCGTCGTTATCCACTGCCTCCCGGGGCCGTATGGGAGGGGGGGATCGGATTCTATTCGGCAGTTTGGAATCGCAATCTCCGTGATTCGCGAAATATCCCTTGCGCAATGAATAATGCCGGCGAGTAACGGGGCGCGACCGAGCCGCGTCGTTCCTCCGGTAATTTCAGGGAAAAAGTTCGCCGCGCGCCCGCCGGATCCGCGACGTTTCCCGTCACCGGAACGATCGATTTGAGCTTCCACCTGAGCGGCGTCCAAATGACTCATCTCGATCGTCGCGTCACCGCGGGATCATTGCGCGGATGTACACACGCTAATCAGAGCGTGCGATTAGAGAGAGACTACGCTCCACACAATTGCAACGTTGTGCTGCACTCGGCACGGTCTTCTTTCTTTCGGGCCGGATCTCAAAGCGTGCGTTTCGCTACCGGAACTCTCCTAGGCGCACACCGGTCGAATTATTCTTACGGCGTTGTAGCGCGTTGCAGTCGCGTAACGCTTCTCTTTTGCAGGTTTATTTAAAATGTTTACTGAAAAAAATTGATCTCTTTACATTGAGAGAAAAATATAATTACTTTTAGACCCAATCATAATTTTATAATATTTCTAACTATAAATAAGATTAACTTAACTATATGCATCATTACACTGAAAAAAAATTCTGGTTGAAAACGGAATCCGAAAATCTTGTAGGCGTGATAAAATATTCTGATTATTACAATAAAACTCAATGCTTTTATAAGATATAAAGTATCGAGCTCTATTTATAATAACCAGATTTTCTATTATAATAACCAGAATATTTTATCACGCCTACAAGATTTTCCGACTCGTCCGTTTTCAACCAGAATTTTTTTTCAGTCTATGTTTAACTATAATCATTATCATTAGAAATACTATAAAATTGTGGTTGGGTCCAAAAGTAACTATATTTTTTCTTTCAGCGTAGCTGACACTAGCCTCCGAACATGTCAAATTTGAAATGCCTGTACGTTCAAATCCGCAATATTATTCTTTACTGTTCAGCACTTTGACTATTTCTCGTTTACAAGAAAAGGCGTTGAATAAATTTGTAGTTATTGTAGACGGCTGCTAATTTTAATTTGAATCGTTAACTAGCTGATGATTGAGCCAATTTTGAACGCGGTAAATTAAAATTGTTTTATCGATCATCTTTATTCGAATTTATGATGGAGCTGCTTGAGTTAACTTCCGGCTATCCGGAATGAGCACACTGGTACCCGCATTAAATTTTCCGGGCCACCGAAAAGACTGTCTCAGACTACATTTAGAACCTAACCCGTATCTATCTGGGTCAGGAAGTCGAAGAACTCCTCACGCTTGTGTCATCCATCTAGATTTGTTCAACGGCTTCCTTTGTCGCTACCGGCGGGATAAAATCTCGCGTATAACTCGTTGTGACGTAATCTTCTTTGGACATAAACGCGCCACCGTGAAGATTTTCATCAATAAACAAACTTCTCTACGTTTCGATAAACACACGTTAATGATGTTAATTATTTAACTTTACAACTCTGAGTTAGTTATAATACATTCTCTTTCTCTCTCTCTTTCTCTCTTTTTCTCTAGAATACAATTCTATATATATAAAACATCGATAAAAGAGGATTTTCTCGATGTACTTTATTGTGATCCTAACGCAATCGTTTTAAAATCTATTTTCTAATTCTGCTCCAAAAGAAAAACAGAGGTTTGTTTTTACCTCTGTTAAACCCTACTCTTGATTCGAACTTTATGACCATGACGTTGATTACGTATAACGGAACTGGAATAGACTGAACTATATTCTTTGGGCATTTATTTCACATTAAAAATCAGAGGTTTACGAAATCGACCTTAGCGGAGAGAACGGCGCGCCTTAATCTCATATTTTCCGACACATGCAAATTCCGTTTCACTCACACACGCCCGTCTTCATGTGCACGTGCACGTGTTTTGTTCACACCTGCGGCACGACGGACCCTGCGAACGCTTCGTCAGAAGTTGAGAGCACTATATCGCATAGCGTCTCTACGTTTCGCATCGTCGAGATTTAGCGCCGGCTTGCCGAGTCGTGAGAGCAGATTTTTATCTCCGATATGCAATATCACGACCGCTGGACCGTGATCCTGCACGTGTGACATTACATATCGGGACATTACATGCATGTACTGCATGCGCGTATTGCAATTCGGTTTCTCGCATGCACAGAACGATGTTTTCGCGTATCAAATGTATCACGTATGTACCAAGAATCTGTTCTACATACAAGATTTTCTTTGAAAAAAAAAAAAAAATCTAGTTTTCAATTGTACGCGTCATTTTCAAATACGATATTTTCGGTAAGATTGTGCGATATGCAAATGTGTGCATACCTCCTACTGCTTTTCTCCGTGCATCGTTTAGTTCGTGAGAGCAGAAAGCGCGCAAAGGTCGGAAGGCAATTGCTCATGTACATACACGCGCGCGCGTGTGTGTATGTGTGTGTATCCATAATCACTAAATTCGGTGTCCACGAAAGCGTCAAGCCGTTTACAAGAAGACAAGACTGCACTGAGAAATCGCCCTCGGCGACGACGACAGCGACCGTCCAAATAATCGGAGGCACTCTCCTTGATCCGATTCCCAACAATATCCCGTACGAGGTCTTCTACGTTCGTATTTGCATGCGCTCTTACTTTCACGAGGTGACTCGGTCGTAAGTGCAGTCGTCTCTTTATGGGAAATAAATGGGCATTTCCATTTATTGCTGCATGGATTACGTGACCATTTAAAAGTGATAAAACGAGTAATGATTAATTATTTTGATAATTTGATCGAAAAAAAAACTAGTGAATAAGTTTAAGTTGTTAACAAATTTTCCCAATACAATTCAATGCTTCGTTATAATCGGAGAAAGATATTTGACTTATAAAGTACCAATTTATATGCCGAAATCATTTTTTTTCTATTTATAACTGTCAATTTTTGGCAGATTAAAATTTTACTACACGCATCAACGTATCCCGCAAAAATGTCATTGTAATCGCATTCGTTTCACTCTTGTTACTCATTTAATTATCAATTGCGCAATTTGATGGACCTCGCGTTGCGAGACACGTCAAATTACATTTTATAATGGTCCGCGCGATGACTCAGCTTAGGTAGAAAATCAGACAGCACGCAGAAAGATGGAGAGACGCAAGTTCGTGCATAGGCTCGCATATTAAATCGCCGAGGAAGAGGGCGTATGTTAAACAGACTTTAATTGACGCACGGCGTGCACTTAATTAAGGGATACGCAGCACGCGATGATAATTGCGACGAACTGTGTCAATACCTCGCCGCCGACACGTGGTTCAGGGGGTGGCGTGCGTTCGATTAAATTAATGAAGACAATTATTAGATTAACGACATCCCGTCCGGTAGTCGCGCCGATGTGCAATTAGGATGCTCCGACCGAATGCGACCCTTATTTTCGCTGCGGCGCACACTAGTTAATAAACTGAATTGCAATCAACGAAAACGAAGAGAGATGACGGTTTCTTAGAGTTTAAAATTAATTTCACGAAGCGCACAACAGCACAATGAAACGGAGAAAAAAAACTTGCTCTTCGTATCACACGTAATTTATAAATTTTCTACATACATTTAAACTTATATCTAAATATAATAAGCGTATAAAATCTAAATTATTACAGTATAATATAAATATAAATATTACATGTACTATATATATCTAAAAATGACTTCTGTGCAATTAATTCTGAAATTAAAATTCTCTCAAAATAATTTAAAATTGAGTAAAAAAGTTTTATCGCTGCTTCTAAGAAATTATTTCGAAAAATCAAGTAAAACTTTAAACATATATAATTCGAGGACAGTCTTTATATTTTTGTCAAGGACAAATCTATTTCGAAGTGATCGTGATATTCACATACGAAAGCAAATGCGAGACTTCTATATCATCGTGCGTGTTCTCAAACGCGAGCGAGTAGAATCCCCCGACGGATAATTCCCAGCTATATCGCGGATGTGGTTTTTAGGATCGTAAAGGCGCCCTGAATCCCACAGAATCGATGTGGCAGATGGAGCGCGATAAAGAAGCGTGTAGCGCGAGTTATCCCGACGGTATGCCAAATATGCTAACTGGGGGATAAAGGGAGCAAAAAGGGGGGAGGGGAGTCGATTCTCGTCGTGACGAGACTTTCGACGATGAAGAACATAGAGGAAGGAGACGTGGAGGACCGTGCTCTCAAGGCCGTGTTAGAGACGGAAATAGATTGCTCTTTTACAACTTTTTTGCGCGTCTTCTCTTTGTATGTATATTGCTCGCCGAGTATAAGTGGAATCGCGGGATGCTTATGGGGAAACACTGACATATGTATAATCCGGCGTACGACGACGCGAATTAAAAGTCGTCGCTACTTTTACTGGCATTCATATTATATGTGCATTTATACTGCAATTATTGCAATCTTTAAAAAATAATTCTCAGCGGAGTTATAATTTTATTGTATCGACTGTGTCTCTTCCATTCGGATTTAATTGTTGACCGCGCATGAAAGTGAAAGATTATTGCCATTGTTGCAGTGGGACTCGCAATGAATTGCCGGTTTCCAGACGTCTTTATGGACTCATCAATGCTAATAGCACTGTAATTGAATAGAAAAGTCTCTTCTATTGCAGAGTTTCCGTTTTTAATAAATATTTTGATATGCAATTTTTTATAGCTGGCTTCTTATTAAATCACGCATCGCATACTATAAAATATTAAAATATATATATAATATATTCTAATTTAAAATATAAATATACAATCACATTGTTCGAATATAATAACGATATGCATTTATGCGGCATGTTGCATGTATATTACATGTAAACGAAAACTTTCATTAATTTTTCAAATTTTCCAATTTTTAAAAAACTTCTTTCATGACAATTAAATTAATAAGTGTAACTAAATGTGAATAATCAGCTATTATTTGTAATTATTTATCTCAAAGTTTCGTCTCTGAAACCTTGTTGCGAACGGGGTTTTCAAGGGAACTCGCAACGAATACCGGAAGCGTTTGATTAGCAGTTTATTCATTATCGATCAGATTATGAGATAAGCGCCGGCGACGGCGGACAGGAGAGGTCGCCTACTTGCCCAGCACTCTGGAATAATGATTGTCCGCCGTGAGGACGCGCGACGGCAGACGAATTATTATATGCACAACGACGATGAGAACGCGGCTCCATGAGCCAGCTTATTACAAAACGCGCCGTTACGTGCGTATACGCAGAATTATAGGTGAGTTCGCGCGCGACTGTCCGTTGCATTGCACTCGCACACGTTGGCTTTCACTCGGACACGTTCGAAACACAGTTGTCGAGAATTCTCGTGCGATACCCCTGACTGGAGCCGGTCTCGATCATTCTTATCATTCGCGATACCCTCTTTTTTGTCGTAACGAAATCTTACACTGATTGCGAGAGAAAAATATACACTGGAAAAAATTCTGGTTAAAAATGGGCGAATCAGAAAATCTTGTAGGATTGATCAAATATTCTAGTTGCTATAATAGAAATTCTGGTTATTATAATAGAACTCAATACTTTATAACTTATAATAACCAGAATTATGGTTGAGGCCAAGAGTAGCTGTAACTTTTTCTCTCGGTGTTATAACACTCAGCTTGAGAAGGCGCAATAGAAAATAATAAATAGACAGAGAACAGAACCCTCTTTGAGAGACAGAACGAAGAAGGATTTTGATTTATTTGCGTAGAATATAAGAATTTTGAGCCTCTGATGATTTATAATCCATCATGTCTGGATTAACTATCTAGTAAGTAATTTTACGGCTTGTGTTTATTTTGACGAGTTCAACAACACGATGAGCTTCCCTTCCCGCCTTCTCATCCGCACGAAAAACCACCTCGAGGAGCGGCGCGGCACTCATTAGTCTCAGAATATTAGTTATGATGAGTTCACGGTTGCCAGCTTTCGCAGGCGGACATCTCTCTGCTGCATCGCAAAGTTACTTACATATATGTGTATATATGTTTATCTGAACGCGCGAGGTCACGCGGCAATTAGGCACACTGACCATCGGTTATGGCAATTGATCTTGATGGCCATGGAGAATCCGCGAGCGCTCGTAAAAATTAAGGAATCTGGTGACTCACGCTGTTTTTACCTTCGTTTCTTGTGCCGGGGTGCCTGAATCGCCGTCTTTCGCGCGAGAGAGTTGACTTATTTGGAAGAACGTGGAGAACGATTCGATTCAATTGTCCGATCAACCGATTCGTGGCAGACGTCTTTTTATTGACCGTAAAGCGGTTATAATTTTAACACACTCTGTTCTATATCCCGATAGTTGAATAATAGGTTAGTATAATCCTCGAGCAAAGAGTCGCATGAATTTTTTCTAGGGACTGTATATTAAATTTTATATTCTCACACTTGAATAATAAAGTTGTAAAAAAAAAGAGCGTGGAAGATAAAAATTCATGAGATCAAGATCGATGAAATTAGCATTATTTATGAATTTGCGATTATGCATGTATCATAATTATACTCCACCGCTTTTTAATTTTTTAATTATTTTCTTGAGGTTCAAAGGGCGCAACGAAAAAAAAAAAAAAGAAATGCGAAGGTAACAGAGAGTCATTGCAGATGTGTCATGCGGCATAATTATGGTGATGCAAATTGAATGTCAACGTAACGTATATATCATGACTTTCTTGACAGTCATGGTGGTTGGCATTTAAAGATTCTTCTCCTCATTATCGCGCCGGCCGCTCGTTATTGCGAAAACAAAGAAAGAAAGTAGTACGAGCCGCGAAGGAGAGCCGCGTTTCGATCCTGAGATAAAAAAAAAAACAAAATAAACATGCCCTTAAGCACACGCGATACCTTATCCCATAATCGAGAACTAGCTAGTTATTGACTTTTTGACCCAAATGTAGACAAAGTTTATATTTTAATGTTTCCGTATTATTTCTTTTAAGACAATTATTAATTCGTTAATTTATTTAACTTTTATGTCATGGATTAATATTGAGACAGGAATCTGAAAAATAATAAAAATAGAAAAAATATAAAATAATACAAGAAGAGAAACATGAAAAAAAAATTTTTTTTAATTTAACAATTGCATAAATATAGCTAATGTTATAAATTCTGAAGACATTAAAAACATGCAATGTCTTAGACTTTGCTTCTGTTTCGCGTTCGTATCTTCCTCTGTTATAAATGGATTTGTACTATAAATTAACATTACACTACGCGATAAATTCGTATGATCTTTATACACATATAGCGAGCAGTGCTCGTAAACGTTGCCAACAAAAGAGACAAAGAGATAGAGCTGTCGGAATGTGCGCACGCAGGAATGTACGCGGTTAATGCATGTTGTACGTGCTCGGGAAGGTGCGTATTTCGTGGATAGAGGCAACCGGAAGAGGCTGAGGGCACCCGAGTGGAACGCGGCCCGACGGTGCAGAGAGTAATGACACTGTGGTGTAAGTAATCGTCAAATAAGGGCCTTCCTAAGCAGAGACGTAGTTAATAAATTGACTAATGTAGTATTATATTTATAATTTTAATTTTAGTGTATAAATATATTTAAATTTAAATTATATGTATATATACATATATATATATATATATATATATGTGTGTGTGTGTGTGTGTGTGTGTATATATTTATATAATTCTACAAGGCCTTTATTACATATAGTTTTTAAATTGATTTAAAATAAAAATTATTCATTTCATTCCCATCTCGAGTCCATCAATTAAAAAACAGTGGTTTGTGTTAACTTGACTGGAAACAATGGATTAGCCAGACATCGGCGCGATTGTTCGTTGAGTTAACGGCAGCTCATTTTTCAAATGAACGAAGAGAGAACTAGAGAAACGCTCGCTGCGATCTACGGACTAGATTGCGCGGATCATTGAACTGTACTTTATGACCGCGTAATGTACAATCTGCACGAAAGTGACGTAACGTCAAATCGCTTTGTCCATGTAACTAATCCTTCGCGAATTCCCAGAATGGACCAGCATCTATCATGCTCACGTAATAACTTATGACGCCAAAAATGCCTGGTATCGCGTGCAAACAAGGAAGGATTAATAGATACATATGTGACCACAGACCGTTCTAGGAATTTAATTTGCATATTTAGATCAGGCAAAAATTCACGTGGTAACCTTCGCGGAGAAGACGGGAATATCGCAGACGATTTCTTGTTTCTATCTTCAAACAGATTCAACGTATTCTGCGAAAGCGAACTCTCCTCAATCTATTTTACATCAATAGACGTACGCGGATGCAATTTCTTTCAGGCATATATAAAATGAATATTCATCAAGCGCCCTCATTACGGCAAATCTCGGTCTTTCGGCCCTTATCTAGATCGACGAGTGTGCTAACAATGAAGAACGAAACGGTCTCTAAAGAATGTTCTCACTTGTAAATACATTTTACACGCTGATAAATCTGTTTGATTTTCTCATCAGCCGTCGTTTATCGCGTACACATCGTAATACATGTTGCGTACACATTAAACAGACTAATATCGGAAAACTATAACAGCCTTAATTTGTACCGAGTAATTTTCCTCTTCTTACACCAGCCACATTGCATAAAGCCTTTCTATAGGAAAATGTGAACTCTACATCTTGTATTCTCAGCAAAAAATTAATTCTTGTACGGCAATTTATCCGACACGCGTTTAAAAAAGCGTCCTATCTAGTAGAAGGTATGCGATATCGATCACACGTCTAATAATATCGCTGCTCTAATTCACGCCTAGTGCATACAATGAATTATCGTTTAATGGTTTTATGAGTTTACGAGAGTCAAGATATCCCATATCTCCCTGCATATTTAAAGAAAAAGCCTCTAATGTTTAACGAGTCGTTAAAAAAGAAACCCTGCATGTTAACAATGTTAAACACGCACTGAGAGAAAGATAAAGTTACTTTTGGCCTCAACCATAATTTTATCATATTTCTAACAATAAATATGATTAACTTAATTATATGCTTCATTCTGTTAACCATAATTATCGTTAGAAATATTATAAAGTTGTGGTTAAGTCCAAAAGTAACTATATA
Source organism: Tetramorium alpestre (assembly GCA_021460005.1). Taxonomy (NCBI): domain Eukaryota; kingdom Metazoa; phylum Arthropoda; class Insecta; order Hymenoptera; family Formicidae; genus Tetramorium; species Tetramorium alpestre. The sequence continues at coordinate 222,682 of JAJVSH010000065.1, read as the reverse complement.
TTTTTCTCAGTGCGATCAACTTTACTTAATCCTCAAATTCTCATCTCATATTCTTCAGGAAAAAGACGATTTTAATAGTTTTCTTAAAAAAACGCTCTTTTTCACTGAAAAAAAAAATCTGGTTAAAAACGGACGAATCAGAAAAATCTTGTAAGATTGATCAAATATTCTGGTTATTATAAAGTTATAAAGTATTGAGTTCTATTATAATAACCAGAATATTTAATCAATCCTACAAGACTTTCTGACTCGTTCGTTTTTAACCAGAATTTTTTTCAGTGTAATAAAAAGAGCGTTTTTGAAAAAAGAACTATTAAAATCGTCCTTTTCCTGAACATGAGATGAGGCAGATAATCTTGCCGAGTTTTTGCGTCGAGCCTCTGTTTCATTATACACCTTCCGAACCATTCGACGAAAACGTTTCGATCAGACAATGACTCTTCGCGTACCAATCCGAAATGCATCGACAGTAATTGCGAACCGCGGCCACTTATTACCGTGTCCCTCTTCGCCAGATGTATGGATTTCACGTCGATCAGCTTTATTATTATTACGGCATGCAATCGTACGCGGCTATGGGCGAGCGGAAGAGCGTGCACGGTGCAACAGGCAGTGGGAAGAGAAGGAAGAGGCATGCCCGCGCCCGACTCACGCCGCCGTGGATGCTGCATTCCCGAGAGTGCACTAATGCATGGACTGGGTTATGTAAATAGCCACGATCCGGCGAACAACGCGCCGGGTTAAGCGCCCGCTTGCCTCCCCCCTCGTCTCCGTAATATCGAATAACGGTGCTTCGCCGTCGCGATCGCGGAAAGTGTAACTTCTCCGCGTGCGATACACACCGTCTCCTCTCCTCCTCTGTCCACGAAATCCCGACGGTAATAGCGAATGTCACGACGCGACGTGAATGGAACGTGGTATTTTCATCGCGATGCCGATGACACGCGGAATTTCTAGGGCCGTCAAGTAATAGTGATTAAATTTGCGAAGCGTCATGCATAGAATATTATGTGCTGCCTTCGAGGATGTATTATGCGGCATAAAATAGAATCTCTGTTGTGAAATAAACGAGGAGCGGGCGCGGCAATGCGAGTTAAATCCAATTTCTTGATCAAATTGATCTTTTACGTAAAATTCAATTTTTCAGGGTTCTAAATTAAGCAATATGCATCTATCTATATATTTTACATTTTTAAGATAGACTTTTGTTGTAATTTGCGGGAATGTTTAAATCTCCATTTCTGACTCTGTTATATTTCCGTCTCGTGTCTTTACACTCGTGCTTGATCGCTTGTTATCTGATGTCAATATTTCATCACGTGATCATCGCATTCCATTAGTTTCCTCTTCGCCGTTCCCAGAAAGTCGCGCATGAAGCGGGTTTAACGCTATAAATGAAATAACACCTCGGTCTGTCTGACAGATTAATCTCTTCCTTTCTTACAAACTTCGCGCCCCGCTCGCACGAATCCACTTCGCGTCGTAAACATCGTATATCTCCAGAGAGCGCGAGCTAAACGGATATCGTTTAGAAGTTTCTTCGAAACTGTGTAGCTTCGTTCCTTCTCGAGGCGGAGCTATGTAAAAATAGCGACACCATTAGAACTCGAGCAAAAGGAAGCTAATTGTGCTACTTTCCTGTCAAGTTTGTTATGTTGTATTTAGTTTACCTAACGTATTTCACTATCTTTTATTTCAGTAGCACACAACGATATTTATATACCTAAATTATTAACTTTCGGTACAACTTGAATGGATTTCAATATATATATATATATATATAATTTAAAACGTCTAATAAATCCATTTTATATATTTTTGTTCTTTATTATACGATAGCTAAATCTATAATTATTTTATACATTCGTTTTTTCTAAAAATAAAATATTCCATTGAAAAAAATTGAAATATTTTACAAATGGAGCAAGTTCATCTGCTACATGTAGCTCGCATTATATTACAATAGCTAGAGAGTTCGCCAAATGGAGCAGTATGTGCTTTTTATATTTGCGAAGAAAATAAAACATAGGGAAAGTTAAACGCCAAGCTCGATTTAACGATATTACACAACGTTGCAAAGATGGATAGCATAACGCGCGAACACGGAAGAGCAGGGTGCTATAAAAAGAAGTGTTCTCTTTTATAATCGCGGCGCGGTAGCCGGAACTATCGGGTCGGATGATATTGAGAAAAAAAAAATTGATCAAAGGAATCGTACGAAGGTTAACGGTTGCCTTGAAATTGCCAACGAGGCGAGAGAATGTGCATGCAATTTGCCTTTTATTAGCGTGTGCAAATGCGCTGGGGCAGACAACAACGCGTTTTTTGGGTTAAAAGACGAGAAGTCGCGCGCGAAATTCTCACGCGAGCAACGGAATATGTTTCGCTACTGCCGCAGCTCCAATTTACTCGGCTAATTAATCGGCCTCGCGTTCGCTAATTACCGTCGACCTGCAAAAAAATTCCGAGCCCTCTTTCACTCGGGCGACAAACAAGTTGGAAAAAAAGTATACAATTTATGTCTCTCTCGAACGAGAATCGCAGGAGGAGAAAACGATCACGGTGAGTTTCGGATTTCAAGGTAAAAGTGAATTCGAGAAAAGGAGCACCTTGACGAAGAAATTTCTTTTTTTTTTTTCTTTTTTCAACAAAAGAGTTGCGTTGCTATCCTTTGTTACAAACCGGTTACCGCGACGCGCGATTTCGCAATCGACAGGAAGGGCTCTTCCGGCCCTTACGAACCTTTCTCGGCCGATCGTATCTTATCCGCGTGACTCGTAAAACGTGCGAAACCGTTGGCAAGGATCAGGAAGGGAATCACGGGTGCGTGTCGCACCATGATGTATGCATTACGCAGGTGTGCAAATGGAGGCAACGACCAAGTATCCTTTAAACGTACTTCTCGTAGGCAAATAACTCCTTAAACACGCGACCGCTCGACCGCGTTGCCCGCAGTGATAAAAATCCTGAGGATTGAGAGGGATGCGCGGCGCACACTGTGAAACACGTAGTGTTAAATTATACTCAGTTTGAGTCATTTTTAACTATTCCATAGGTCGCCACTGCTCCTATTCAATATTCCATTAATTTTGACTAACATGGAAGTTAAATTAAATAAATTAACAACATATTGCGGCTTACTCAATATGTCGCTAATTTTATCTCGTTGTTTTAGTCAAATTAACCGAATGTTGAGTAAAAGCAGTGGCAATCCATAAGAGTTTAGTTAACAATGCAGGGCTGCGTTCAGAAACTTCATTCGAGTGAAATTTCTATTCTTCTATCCTTATTTAATTCTCACAAGGAACACGTCACAACTGTCCGGAACATGGGGCTCTTAATTTTTTATGTTTGTGTAACAACATATTTCGGGGAGAATCAAATCGGTTCCGGACAATTGTGACATGTTCCTTGTCAGCAAGTAACAAAGATAGAAAGATAAAAGTTTTACCCGAGTGAAGTTTCTGAATGCAGCCCAGGGGTGGAACCTAAGGACGCGCGCTACTTTGAGCTGTAATCGCGATTTCACATTGCACCCGCGAATCTTCGCGCTGGCGTTTCTGAGAAATCAAATCGACTTTATCTCGCCTCCTTGTGACGCCGCGTATCACACGACGGGACCACGGTTATCTCGCGCAAACAAAGGAGAGGCTCGCAAACGAAGGGATTTAATGCGATTCTTTCGTTTCACACGTGGCAGGTTACTGGCGGCGGCGCGCAGCGAGGAGGGGTGATAATTTTCTTGTACCGACCACGTCGTGTCACGGTGTGGGATCGAAAAAGCAGGATGGTGACATCACGCGCGAACCCGCTCCGGTCAGTGGCGTGGTCGGACAAACGTACGCCACAAACACACGAGCGTGCATTCGGATAGGTCCCACAAAGGCCTACGCGCGGTCCCTCCGACTGATAATAATTACGGGAGGGGCTGAAGCGGACTTCCGCTCGACATATACTCGATCTGCGGCGAACGGCTGGCGTGTCGGCAGCGAAAACCACCTACGGATATTTCAGGAACGGCGCGACTTCGACGCTTTCCGCGACATTTATAGCGCGTACTTTTGCGGCCGGAAAATTAAACAGCTAAATCAACACGTGCTTAACCCACAATTTCTGATATTCCGATGGCTCGGCGCCAAACTGACAATTCTCTTGTTTAAAACGTAAATAATAGAGTTTTTCTCGACACCTGTGGCACTTGATCACTCGATCGCTCGAGGTATCTGTCTCATTTCTTTGTTGTTATTTTTGCTATTGTTTGTTACTCGTGTGTTAACAATTATAAATATTTATAATTTAATTTAAGCATCTTGATGATCTAGGTCTTTAGCGAATCGCTTCAATTACTGGTAACAGAGTCATACTATTCAAAGATAAAAAGATTATGATGTGTTAATTAGAATAATAATATATTGATAATATATTATGATATATGTATAATAATCTAGATCTTAAGGGAATCGTTTCAATTATTGGTAACAGAGTCATACTATTCAAAGATGAAAAGATTATGATGTTAATTAGAATTATAATATATTGACTTATATTTCACTGGCTGGAATTTCGTGCCACGGTACAGTTGTAACGAAATACTTAGAGTTCACAGTAGGCCCGGAATAGATGCTCCACTCACTGTGTGAATATTCGGTGACCGAATGGGTACTCGGGTCGTTGCAATTATTTCCAACATTTTCCGATGAGATCAGCTCGCTCCGATATAACTTAACGTGCACGTAATAGCCGACGATAGGAAATAGGCATGAAAAAAAATATATATCGTTATGGGATTCCAGTATAGTGTGGGATGTAACTTTACGTTGTCTCGAACGATTAGTCACCATCCGCCCGATGGCAAATCGGGGGGCGCTTAACAACGAAATAAAGACAAGCGGAAACGTGGTCTGTTACTTTCGGAATAAATAATCGCGTCGTACATGAAAGACTCTCTGTACATGAAAGACTCTCTGTCGTTTCGGGCAGTAAAACGAGCCATGGTCAAAGAGCACCTGGCCCTTTTCTACCGCGTCGCTGAAAGAAGAGGGAATTGGAGAACGGATTCTTAGGATCGCGCGAATTCATTCAAAATACAGCGGAAACTCATACCTCGAAGTCGTGAATTCCCGACTCCTCGAGCCTAAAGGATCGTGAAGCAAATTGTTTACGTTTCTCTCTGCTTTAATTTCACCTAATTTAGAAAATTAAATTCAGCTTCCTCGATCCTCGGGATACCGAGGAACCTATGGATATCGCGGCGTAAAGTTCTCCGAAACGATCGAATCAATTACGAAACGGAAAGTGCACTTAAATTCCTTTGTGCTAAACGAAGTATCTCCACGGCGCTCTGGCTCTCGCGCCGCGAATGCCGCGATCTTGAATCGATTCCGAGACAGTAAAGTGGTATCCTTTCATGAACCTAAATAAGCCGTGTTACATTGACAACGCGTTGAATGCGATAAAGGGGGTAACGTTCGTACGGCGAGCCGCGGGAACGCACGGCGAGGAGATGGCGTCGGGGATGAATGTGCAATAATAAAGCCGGCGAGGCATAAATAAAACTCACCTTTCGAAGTTTCTCCAATTCATTCGCATCCGCGGCCGGCTGTGCCGCCTGTCAAGAATAGAAAGTATCAAATTATTTGACGGCCGCCGCTTTATATGTAACGCATTTAAACGTGCATTTTCAACCGGGAGTAACGCGGAACGCGTCCCTTCCACCATCCGCGGCCGGGATATCTGTACCCGTGGTAGACGCGTTGCGCGTCTTTCGACATTTAATCGGTCCCGGCACAATGGCAGGCATGTGGTCGGCGTTATCCCAGCAGAAATCCCCATTTATTGTATTTAAATCGAGTTGCAAAACTGAGGTGAGCGCCGCGAGCGGTCGAACGCTCCAAGGATTTCATTGCGCTTTGCTACGAATTTCGTAATTAGTCGTAAAGCAGGAACGCACGCGCTCGAGTAACGCCGCTACTATCGCTGTTCCTCGTCGTAATTCAAGCGCGTTATTAAGCTCAATGATTCCGGAACAAGCGGGAATAGTTTCACATCCTTATGGAAGATTAATCCGCGGGGCGGGTGTCGAGATATCGTGAGATTGCGGAGTGAGCGGATTCCTGAATTAATTTCGAGTGAATTTATTTAGAGTGCGGAACATTTTTCAACTTAACTAAATTGCGATCTTTAAACTGAATTGTTACGAAATTGTGCTTAAAATGGCGTTAAATTCGTACGGAAAAGGATCAATTTTGAAATTGGACAAGAGAAAAAGGGGAATCCGTAGATGAAAGGAAATACGCGCTGTTAAATTCGTAATGTCAGATTATACTCAATTTGATTATACTCATTTTTAAGCACTCGGTCGCCACTGCTTCTACTCAAACATTATTAATTTACCTAAAACGATGGAATTAAATAACATGTTCCACTACATGTTGTATTAAAATAATAACTTGGACATTCATGAACTGAAAAAAATTTCTGGTTAAAAACGAAGAAGCAGAAAATCTTGTAGTATTGGACAAATATTTTGATTATTAAAATAGAAATTCTGCACTGAGAATCATATTTTGTTGTATGAACAAAAAGTGAGTGACCAAATTTTTCAAACAAAATTTAACTAAATTTTTTGTTTGATTCAACAAAATGGGATTCCAATTTAAATTAGTTAAATTTTGTTTGAAAGATTTTGTTGTTCACTTTTTGTTCATACAACAAAATAGGATTCTCACTATGGTCATTATAAATTGTAAAGTATTGAGTTTTATTATAATAACCAGAATATTTGATCACGTCTACAAGATTTTCTCGTCCGTTTTTAATCAGAATGTTTTTTCAATGTGATAGTTAAAAATATCGAATATTATTACTTTTGCTCGATTCATGGAATTGGTTGAAATTTGATCCTTTAACATTTAACAGGGCGTATAATCCTCCTAATCACCTGTGCAACGCGGCGCAGCCTTCGCGCATTCCTCCGCGCGAAATTATTTTTGTACGCTCCAGAATCTTTATAGTATCGATCTAGCGAACGCTTTTCTTATACTCCACGTATATATAACAAGATATCGCAACATCATCTCCGGAGTGGATGATATTTCACGTGCGTGGTTCCCGTTACCGCGATATTAAGAGAGAATCGCGCGTAGTGAAAGAAAAGGCTGCAAAACAGTACAAAAGGCATTCACCTCCTTCGGCTTCGGTTGCTCCCAGAGAGCGGCGGCTCGTGCCGCGGTGTTGTCGCCGCCGCCGTTCGCCGGCCTGTTGCTGTCCGCGAAATTCACGAGCGAGAAGAAATTGTTATTCCGCGCGTTGTTATTGCGGTCCTCCCCGCCCGTCCCGTGCCCGACGTTGTCCAGCAGCTCGTAATCCAGGGACTTGCAGTCGCGGCCGCTGCCGATGAAGTTCCGCGCGAACGCGCTCTTGAAGAACCGACCCGGCGAGACCTCGCTGCCGAGGGCGAACTCCACCTTCGGGCTCTCGCTCGTCATCGTCGCGGCTGCGGAAACCTTCGGGAGCACTGGCGGACGCTGCGAGCCGCGGAACGCCGCTCTACGCGCGGACATTCGCCGCGATCATCGCCGCACGCGAGTCTCCGGCGGAGGAAAACAAAACACAACACGAGACGGAATCTCCCTGGTGAACACCCGACGTCTCAGTCGCGCGACTCTTGAATCGCCATCCGTCCACCGGGCGGCCGAGGGCGAAAAATCGCAGGCGAGACGCACCGTACGCCGGCGCGTGTTAAACTGAGCGCCAAAGTCCACGCGCAGGCCTTTTCTAGTTTCTCCTGCCCCTGTCTGCCGCGAGCGCATGCGATCCAATCGCATGACGGCCGCTCTGAGAGGGTCCGCTCGGTACACCGGGTATTGTTCGCAGGAAGAGGGAAAAACTCCCGTCTTCTCTCTTATGCATTTATTGGCACGAGACACAATTGATCCGAGTTGAAAAATAAGCGAGAGCAAATTGAAAATGTGGAGCATTGAAAATCGTGTGTGCGAAAGAACCGAGGAATTTCTTATCATACAGTTTGAAATCATTAAGTTCTCTCTCGTTTCTTGCAATTCTAATTATTATATTAAATTTTCATCAATCATTCCATTTTAATTATTGTATCAAATTTTTTTCATAAATCATTCCGGAAAATTATTCGGCATTTCCTAACATACTTAGGAAAATGTAGGTGTAGTAGGAATGACCAGCTGCGGAAAAGTAACAGCTGGATTAACACCTGGACTCGTACCTATATATCTAGGGATTTACGAACGACTTTCTCTCTCCGGAAAAATAATTTAAAGATAAACTGTGAATTTTATCTCTTGCAAAAGTAGAACTTGACAACATATTAATTCGATATTAATTATACTAATCTGATATTTCTGATAAACAGCTGTAGTATACTAAAGCAATTACATTCTTAATTGTATTTGTAATAAAATTATTAATCTAGGCGGTGTAGGAGGTTGCAGTCTTAAAGGAAATTAGAGTCGAATAGGAAATAGAAAAAAATGTAGGTGTAATAAGAGTATTTTATTACAATAGTTAAAGAAACAGTTTATTAATGAATATACAATAATTAACAAATTTACACTGAGGACACTTAGAATGAGAACGTAAGATAAAATAAACAATGTAAAATAATTATCAATGTTTTTCCGTTGTACTGGGTAAATTTAAATCCTCGGATTGATTTACGTTCGACGTTTGTTTCGTCAAGTTTACATCCACAATGGGCGATCGAAAAGCTAAAGAAGTTCTCTTGGATTTTTTAAACATAATAGGAGATAGCTCGGGTGGTTCGCCATAATGTTGGAGTTTATCAAGTCGTTTCTGAATCGAGGAATTAGATGCGATGAAATTCGAGTTGCCGCTTGTTCCCAATTTCGGCGTCGCCAGCGGCGACGTATAGTTGACCAATTTTTTGTCGACACTTGACATCGAATTGTGTAATTTAATTGGAGTATTTTTACCCGTTGTGTAGCGCGTAGGCGTTAACTTCTTTTGCAATTCCACATTAAGTTCAAAGGAACATCTTTCAATATACTTAGTTGGATCCTTGAAAATAAAATTTAACACTTAAATTAGAAAATTATAAAAACATAAGAAAATTATTATAAAAATAAAATATAATCGAAGTAAAAAAAGAATTTTACAAAGTATGTTTTATAAAGAAAGTTAGATCTCTTTATAAAAATTATAATTAAAAGTGCAAAAAAAGTTTTATATAAATTATAAATTATATGAAATATGTGATAAAAAAAAAGAAGAGAACATAGCGTACCGTGATTAGATTTCGCAAATTTTCAAACGATTCGTATAAATGATTTCGGCGAGGATTGCGCGTAAAAGTACTTCTTTCCGTGCAATAGGCCGCTGGGACGTTCCACGAAGTTGCCCTTCGCCATTCTAAATTGCTGCAAGCTATGATAGATCCGACAGTAAGAATGTCTGCATAGCCGTAACTGGCTATCCCTTGCCAAAACAATATCGAGAGATATGAAGAATCGCTTGAACTCACTTTACAATATGCCAAGTGTACAGCATCGAAGTCTTTCATACCCTACGACATTTTCATTATATCATGAATTTTAAGTACAAAAGGACCAATTGATAATATTCCGAAATCTCTACTGCTTAATATCTCAGTCTTCTGCAGTTTTATTATATTTTTATTCATTAATCTTTTTATTATATATCATTCTTATATTTCACATATAATTTAATTTTTTTAATTACCGCAGACTTTTTCGAAAATACGATAGCACTTACGTAAGGGGCGGGACCGACTGAACAGACAACGCCGACCGTATCAAACTCTCCGTAAGGTGGTGCAAAATCGGAATTTGTTATTTCGCACAGCGACACGCACACTCTAGCAGGATAAGACGCTTCGCACATCTTTCCCGGTTTAAAAATTGCAGACCGACGTGCGGTGAGTTGCAATTCGGTACCCCTGTTAAACAATTATGTTCATAAAATCCGGCATTACGTGGTATTACATCCGCGCGGCGATACAGTTACTCCTTTTTATGAGAATACTACCTCTTTCCGGAAGCCACGACGTTGCAGAGCGAAACACACGCGCCTTCTTTGAGAGCGTCGACAATGTCCTCGCTGGGCGACCAGACTGAAAGGATGGCGTTCGCATTTTCGTCGCACACGCGAACTTTGAGCAGCTGAGAAACCTGTCGCGGTCCCGGCAAGCTCTCGCGCAATTTCGACTGCATCCTCTGCTTGAACCGTTCCTCCTTCTGGCGCAATTCTTGCAGCAATTCATCATGTCGTTTTTTAGAGACGGATTCCTATTCATAATGTTAACGAGTACGTTGACACATTGAAGGAAATTTACTAATAAGATAAACCGACTTGTGTATACCTCTGTGAACAAATTTTCGTAATCTTCGCTCAATTGAATCGCCATATCGTCAGTTTCGCAAGAGAGTCCTTTTTCTTGAAAGTCCTCCGCTTTAGCGTAGAACGCCTCTATCTTGGACCAACATTGCTGCTCGTATTTGCTTTGCGCTTTCTCCTCGCTCTTAGCGTTTCTGACAACTATCGCGGGAAATAAACATAAAAATTAGATCGCTAGATCCCCTTACGATGCCGAGTTAGATTTACACGTATCTTACTGGAATCTCCGGATGTGGTTTTCTCGTGATATAACATCGGATACACTCTAGCGACGACAATCGTCATTTTGCCGATTAAACCGCCGCTCGGAAACACGTTACGTAACCTGATGGGTATCGGCCCCGAACGCGGCGTGTATCCTAATTTCGTGTCCCATCGTGCGCGCCTGGTTGAATTCGTGTGCAATTTTAGGCACACGTCAGCAGGTACCTGGACGACGAGAGATTAAAGAGCTAACTGGTTTTCGCTTTCGATTCCCCGATAAAAATTCGGTTCCTACCTCGAGTGGATGGAAACCTTGATCACAGTTCATTAATTCCGCGCCGGATATCACTAATTTCGTGCCCTCTCTTACTCTACCAGTAGATATACTCCTCACCATCCCTATATCGATACAGGCATTTATGCTGTACCAGCCATCGGTTAATTCTATTTTCCATTTCGGCACTCCTATACGCGGGCTCTTCCCTATCTCCACACTTACGTTGTTATTCTGTAAATTAAAATGCGTGAAGTACGAGAAAATACTAAAATTTGCCTCTAAAATTCAATGTAACCAATATATATTACTTCTATTATCGATGACACGCATAGAATCATTCTCTTAGACGCAACATCGTCTTTTTCCAAAATGCGTCTTATTGCCGGTCGCTGAGATCGATCAATCTCTCGATCGTATCGATACTTTAATTGTGCCATTACGTTCGAAGGTGTCAATGCCCTAAAGTGTATAAAAATATATATATGAAATAATTGCTCAATAATTAATTTCTTTGCACTGAAAACAGATTCTAGTTAAACGCGGACGAATCAGAAAATCTTGTAGGATTAATCAAATATTCTGATTATTATAATAGAATTCAATACTTTATAACTTATAATAATCAGAATTCCTATTATAATGACCAGAATATTTGATCAAGTCCTACAAAATTTTTCTGATTCGTCCGGATTAACCGGAATTTTTTTTCAATATGAAAATCTAGATACCTCTACTACACAGAAAAAACATTTCAAATCAACAATAATATTCTCATATATAAGCAAAAAATATAAAATCTTTAAAGATTTCAATAATCTTAAACAGAAACAAAATTTCTTTTCTGTTTAACATTATCAAAATCTTTAAAGAAGATTTTATATTTTTGCTTATACATATATGAGAATATTGTTACTGATTCGAAATTAACGTTTTTTCTGTGTAGGTTTCGAAACTGTTCGCCAAACTAGTTTTGTAAAATCATGCCGACTCCGCGGTTTAATCTAGCTTTCGTCATATTATACCTGGGCAACTCGGCCGAACCGAACTTCATTCGGTCCATCGACGCCAATTTCCACACGATCCACCGGTAATGATTCTCGACCCAGCGTGCGGGAACGAGATTCGGATCTACGCCCGGTCCGGCGAGAAATGCGCGCAGCATCTCCCAAACCCCCGCGTATCCGTTCTCGTCCAGGATCAGGCGTGCGCCGTCCTCCATCTCTATGCCGTATACGTTGCTGTACGCCACGTCGTTCCCGTAGAAGTCGGAGCAACGGAATTTATACGTCGCGGCGGTCACGGCGGTGATCTCCAGAATCCTCGGCGATACCTGTCGATCGATGAGCTCCTGGCAGGAGCGCGGCGCGGGTGGCGCGTCACCGGCGATTTTCCTCAGCGATAGACGAGCGTTGGAATTGATTTGCTTGTAACGGTACAGGTGGCCCGTCAATTGCTTCGATCCGTGTCTCCGTTTCGCGGTGATGATCGCCTCCTGCTCCAACGCGGCTGCCAAGCGCTCCTGCAAGATCTTCGTCGACTCGTCAATGAAGTCCATCATCACCTGAGTGTCGCCGTAATCGTTCGACTCCGTGCTACTGGTCTTTGCTCTTATCCTCGCGACTTGCGTTGGCCTTTGCGTCTTCGTATTTAATTTGTTGTCCTCAATGTTTCCGCAAGCTGTGCTTCCTTCAACAACGTTCTCCTGCACTGCCGTGTTCTCGTTATTTAGTATCCTTTTGTCCGCTCGTAATGCACTTTGTTCGTTCCTTTGATGTCCTAGACTCTTTCGCTTCTTCGAGATAGATTGCCTACCTATAACAGGACTGCTCGCATCCGATTCGCTTGGTTCTCCAGCGTCCCTCTTAGGCGATCCCAGGGCGGAATCTGCGACGAAAGGTGCTTGCTTCGTCACATCGGGATCTCGATTTTCAACGTTATTCGCGTCGACGCTCGGTTTATCGGGAAACAATTTTCTAGCTTGAAATTCGCTGCTGAAGCGAGCCTTTTTCGTTTCGGACGCGTGATTCCTGCCGAGGGGTGTGCTCTCGTCTGCATTAGTCGCGCTTAGTTTGCGCTTTTGCAACGATGCGCGTCCCAAGTCAGGATTACTTTCATCCGGGCAGACATTGGAGAATGATTCTCGTGCCATTAATGCAGCATTGTTCGAAACCGGTACCTGTTGGCCACTTGCAGTTTGCAGTCCACCGTGCGGTATTGTCAAGTCGCGTTCTTTTATCTTTCGACCGTCATCGAGGCCCGGGTTCTCAAGAACGTCCATTCCGAAAGGACAATCTAATTGATCCGCGAATAACGCTTTTGCTCGGGATAACGCTTCTTCTGAGATACTGATAGATGTTCCGTGAGCGGTTTGAAATCCAATACTTGGAATCTTTATTTGTCTGTTTTCTACTTTATCGTCAATTTTATTAACTTTAGCCATGACTGATTCTGATTGATCATTCAATTGTTCGAACGACACTTTTGCTTTCGATCTTTCTTTAGAAATATCAACGGCACCGCCAATAGATTGAAATCTAATATTTGACACTTTTACTTCTAATCCTTTCTCTTTATTATCATGAATATTTGTTTCCTCTGCAACTGCTTTTAATGTATCGTCCAAATGTTCCGCAAACAACGCTTTTGCTCTGGATAACGCTTTTTCTGAGATATTGATAGATGTTCCGAGAGCGGTTTGAAATCCAATACTTGGAATTTTTAATTCTTGTCTGTTTTCTATTTTAGCGTCAATTTTGTTAGCTCTAGTAATAACTGATTTTGATTGATCATCCAATTGTTTAAACGACATTTTTGCTTTCGATCTCTCTTCAGAAATATCAACGGCGCTACCAATAGACTGAAATCTAATATTTGACAGTTTTACTTCTAATTCTTTCTCTTTATTATCATGAATGTCGGTTTCCTCTGCAACGACTGCTTTTAATGTATCGTCCAAATGTTCCGCAAACAGTGCCTTTGCTTTGGATAAAGCCCGTTCTGAAACATTGATAGCTTTCCCACAAGCAGTTTGGAATCCAATTTTTGGAACTTTTGCTTCTTGTCTTTTTATTTCATTATCATTGTTATAAATTTCCTCTATGGCGACTGAGTCTAACGAATCATTCAATTGTTCTGCAAACAATGCTCTTGGTTTAGAATTAACTTGCTCGGAATTAACAAGTGTGTCACGGGAAATACGGAATCCAATGTTCGAAGTATTTATATCGCATTGTGCGTTAGAGACATCGATTTTATTTTTGGCAGTGAATTCAATGGTGGTATCTGATTGTCCCGCGGACAACGTTCTTACTTTAGATGGTGATTTTTTAAAGATATTGATAGATTTATCATTAATTGCGGAAGACGATAGAGTCATATTTTTTACTGTCATAGGATTTTTATCAGATCTGTCATAATATTTTATTAATGTATTGTCATCGGCATCGTCTAAATCATTCGCTAATAACGTTTTCGCTTTTAACAGCGCTTCTCTTGAGATATTAATAGGATTGCCACTAGCAGTCGAAAATAAAACGGGAACTTTATTGACTTCTTCACTAGGACTTTTATTTACAAATGACTTTTTACAATCTAGTGTAGTGTACACTTTGTTATAATCTTTTGATTGTTCTGTAATTGGTTTTGGTTTCGATAATGCTTCCTTGGCAGTGTTGGCAGAAACGTTATTAGCAAACGAAGAAGACGGTAAAAGTCTATTGTTCTCTTCATTAAAATTTCTTTGACCAAATGATTCATAATTTTGCGTTTCATCCGTATCGAAGGCATCTGCGAACAGTTTCTTCGCTTTAAATAACGCTTGCTTTGAGACGTTAATTGAAGTACCACGAGCAGTAAAAAAACCTACATTTTTATTCTCCACAACGTTCTTTCCCTTGTTGATATTCTCGATATTCTGTTCGTTATAATACTGCGCAGCAGTAGTCTCCGTTGCTTTTTGATTATCAAAAGTGTTAGAACATAGCTCATCTATTTTACTGAACGAGACATTACTAAAGAACTCTTGCGTAGATGTGCTTAAATTATCAGATACTGCGTTTGTAAAATCTCCCGTCTCCTCATTATTACATCTGTCCTGATTTCTATCGAGGACCTCCGATTTACAATCTTTAAGAGCACTCTCAAGAGAAGGATCGGATATTGCGGCACTTGTAGCGTCATGTTGTACTACGGAATTAGCATCAGAAGTAACAGGTGTTTCTACTTGTGCATTTACAGTAATATCTTCATTGTTAGTCACAGCCAGTGGATTTATAGATATGGAAGATCTAAATATACGACGCTTGGAGCGTCTCCTTGACGCTTTAGAGTTAATAACAGGGGAATTGGAAATAATTTTGTCTACGCTTTTAACAGTTGAAACATCAGGTGTACGCTGTTCGACCTTGGGTGTTTCTTCCGTCTGAAATGTTAACGATACACGGGATGTTTTATATAACTCGACGGTGGACTACACAAGTATAACAAAGTTTATAAAAAGATGCATTACTCTTCCTGTTGAGCTAGTTATTGACTTCGTGCGAGTCTGTGCTTGCGGGGTCTCTAAGTCACTAGTCCACTGGTCATTTATCTTATTTAAAAAGGGCACTAGACTTAACGGCGTAGATGGAATTACGGCATCGGTGGTAGATGGAATTACGGTTGGCATTCTGTCATTAACAGTTTCACAAGTGACCAATAATTAGACCAAGCGCATCGAAAGCAGGCAACATAATTTTGTGACTTTAAAATACATAACCTTTAAGGTTCAGAGGATTATAAATTGAATAACAGTTAAAGAGGGAGTGGCTATGAACCAAACAAGATTTTAGTGTTGAAGTTTAGACATATGTTAATTACAATAATTTAATACTGCATAAATTAAAGACATTTTAACCATAATTAAGTCATCTTTTGTTTAAAACTTGAATTAAAAAGAATTAAAAATAGTTGGCAATATTAATGTTACGGTTGAAAAGAAATACTGTCATAATCTACAATTTATACACTATTAAATTGTCGCAATTAACATATCTGAATTTTTTAGCACCAAGAACTTCAGCTCATAATCCCTCTTCTTTTAAGTGTCATTCAATAATTCGCTTATTCGCAACAAATCTGTTCTTGCATCATCATCGATATATTAGACACTAACAAAATTAGACATACGTTAATTACAATAATATAATACTGTATAAATTACAAACATTTTAACCATAATTAAGTCATCTTTTGTATAAAACTTGAATAAAAAAAATTAAAGACAGTTGATTGAAATATTAATATTATGATTGAAAAGAAATACTATTATGGTCTGTAATTTATACACTATTAAATTATTGCAATTAACATGTCTGAATTTTTTAGCACCAAACCCTTGCTCAGTTCACAATCCCCCCCCCCTTCCTAAAACAAACAACAAAAACTAACAAAACTTCAAAGTAACAAGATAAAAATGTGCCTTACATCGTATTGGAACTATCGAACAATGACAAGGGTGTCTCAGAGCGACTTAAAACTGAGGCGTCCTCGGAGACGTCGAGTCTACGCTTAATCTTCCCCTTCTCTTCGTCATCTAAAAATTCGTGCGTGTAAAGAAAAAAAAAGAGAAAAGGTAACAAAGAGTGCCATTAGTGCCGTAATTCGGGACGTGATTGTTACCTGAGAACAGTTCGTCGGACTCGTCTTCCGCACTGTCAACCGCCTGTATCTCCATCGCCGGGTTAACGTTCTTCGTGTAGCTCATACTCGCGCTTTGTTTATCCGATTCATCTCGGGCCCGCCGTTCGTCGGGCGGAGATTGTGGCCGAGCGCTGGACCGGCTGAACGCGATCCAGCAACTGGCGAGGAGACGAGACGACAGCTGATCCGCGATCTCAGTCGCGACCGGCAACGACACGCGCGCGCGGATGCAAGCTATTCGGCTCCCACGTGGCCGAAGTACTCGTCTCTTTGTTTTCAATCTCCTTCATGTAACACGCGATCTCCCGTATATTGCATGCACGAGGAAAAAAACACGCTCAGGTGACGGAATGCCGGCTGCGCCGAGAGCGGCAGCGAGCGGAGGTAGCCGGGCCAACGTGAATGGCAACCGAATTGCCATCTAGCGGTAAGTTAGATTAATTTGGGAATGCGCGAGTAAAGACGGACGCAGCTTGTGAGCATCCTGGGTTTTATATTGAAGGAGCATAATGCTAATTGGAAATTAATCGAAACTAGAATTGCTGTATCTGTCGTCAGGATTTAAAGACATTTCGATTTAAAGAGGGATTCTGTAATCGACTCACTGGAAAAGGTACATTAAACGTAATTTATTCCTTATAGGTTATGAAACGTCATGTCTAAACAATCTAGATAGCATCGAGAAAGAAAAATCCAGAAAAAATTCTTTTTAAGTTTCCGAATGGTGAAATTCTCAGTTATGGATTAATGAATTCTTTTTCATCTCATTTTTATTTTAAAAACATTCTTAAGTGTTCGAAAAGAATTCTTCTTTTATGTCAATTCCAAGTCCTTTTTCAGATACAAAAAGAATTCTTTTTATATGGAATTCTTTTTGAATGGATTTATTTATTTTAAGGGATTTATTTTGAGTTTGTTTGGAACAGATTATGCTAATTTATAAAGAATTTAAAAAAGTGAATTTTTTCAAATCCATAACTATTATTTGTATTATTTGGAAGTGCTCTAAGAACCAAATTTATTATCTGGATGTTTAATTAGGATATTAGGATAGATATTGATTAGGATTGAAAGTCATTGTCCCCATTGGTGTAATATTTAATATCTAATCAGCATTCTTAAATTATCACTCATAAAATGTATAAGAAATGTATAAAGTAGATTACTAACCGTCATGTAGAAATAAAATACTCTACTGTATGCAGATTTGTTGCATGTTCAAGAGTATATCGAGCATTGCAAAAGGAATGTAATATTTCAGCAGGTGTGAAAATGGAGCAGTTGCAGGCGGCGCTGATTGCTATCAAGGTGCTCCGCTCGAATGTCGGACAAGTGTTTGATTGTCTTGCAAATGGCGTGCGGACGGAGCATGGGGAGGAAAATAAAGAATCCAAGTATTTGTTTGAGTTACAGGAATTATTGACCATTGTTAATCATAATTTGAGGTAATTAAGCAAAGTCGGAAGTCAGGTCTTAACTCTACGAGGGAGGTAACTCTCGAGAGACAAATTAATTTTTGTCACTTTTATCACAGGGATGTAGAACAGGCGATAAGTAGTTTAAATGCCCCACCCGGTCCGTTTAATTTAGCCAGCACGACTTACCTCAGTCAGGAAACTATGCAGGACAGACAAGCGCTTTATAGCACACTCGTCAATAGTTACAAATGGATGGATAAGATTCACGAATACAGCAACGTTGCCCAGAGCCTGCTCAGTCAGAACTCGCTAAAGAGATCTTACACGAGTGCGAGTAGGTCAAAGAGGGGAAGATACTCAACCAGCAATCACAATGTACCTCAGGCGTAAGCTATTTTGATTCCCACAATACATTAGTGATGACAATAAAACGCTGTTGTTTTCGAAACGAGGGTTTTAATCAGTTTTAATGTGTACAGGCAAGTGGATTCTATGATATCGACGTTTGACCGATTGTTTACCGACATGACGGTATCCGTGTCTCGTCCGCTTGCGTCAAATGCGGTGTTGCATGTTACCCTGGGACACGTTCTAAAAGCGGTGATAGCGTTTAAGGGACTGATGATAGAGCGGGTGGTAGTCAAGGGTTACGGTGAAACGATGGATCTATGGACGGAGTCGAGACACAAGGTCTTCCGCAAAGTAACGGAAAACGCGCATGCCGCGATGCTGCACTTCTATTCGCCCACGTTACCCGAGTTAGCGGTGCGATCGTTTATGGTGAGCCACAATCCATTAATAATCCTAGATACGCGGTATGCACGGTCGTTATCACACTTTCCTCTTCTTTTCAGACGTGGTTTCATAGTTTAATCAATTTGTTCAGCGAACCGTGCAAACGCTGCGGCTTGTATTTGCACAGCGCGCTTCCTCCAACTTGGAGAGACTTCCGAACTTTGGAGCCTTATCATCAAGAATGCAAACCATAACCATACAAGCGTAAGATACAAGTTTGTGTTCTAGGTAAATAATATCTTTATAGATACTTATCGACAATGTACAGTACTAGAGCGTAATAATATTTGATACCTGTATTTTTCCTGAATATATTTATTAGTTGGAATATTATATATATTAAAATAAAATTGTGAATGAGATACTTTATCATTTTAATACGCCGCACGCAAATTGATCTCACGATAATATAATAAAACCTACACTCTTCTTTGCTTTTTATGATTTTCGAGGGATGGTGACAAGGCGAGTAAAACATTTTCACAGAGAATGTAAGGGCTTTTATAAAAAGAATTAAATTACATAACACTTAATAAATGCAAATCGCACAGAACATCGCGCGTTCTATGAGAGAAAAATTGCAAAGTATCAGACGGTACCTTAATCCGAAACAACATACGATATATTAATCCGAAACAATATATCAATGCGGCACTGCCGATCGCGCTCAAGATAGAAAGCTGATTAAGTATAACGACTAGATTTTGTCGGATCTGTTAATAGTGACGCTTTGAATCCCAAACTTATAATTACACAGTAAAAATAGACGCCCCCTTTTTCCCATTGTAGAAGCGAGACGACGAAAGGAAAGTATAATCGAACTTGATTATCGTTCAGCGGAGAGAATTGATGTTAGTGCTAACTTTTAATATCGTAATATACAAATGAGCGGGCGCGTAAACGTTTTTATTTTCCTTGTAGCTCTGCGATCAATGGGTATTTTTTTTTTGTTTTAATATTCCTTGTTACCTATATCCTACGTATGTATACCACTCTTAGTGTTGTTATATGCTATTTAGTTTTACATAATGCTAATTAGTAGTATCATATGTAAATATAATTACGTTATAATATACTTTTCACATAACTGTACACATTCACATCTTGGAATATTGGCGCTCTCCTAAGGGGCGCAAGTCGTTTGAGTGGCAGTGAACTTATTTTACAAATCGTTATTGTAATCACTTATTTTGTTGGACTGTTCGAAATTTCTCATTTATTCTTTATCTTTCTCCCCTTAATAGCTTTTCTTGAAGGCTAATTGTTGTAATTACTCAATGAGTTTTAATATTGTATCATTGACTCGAAACCACATTGATGCGATCATTGCTTATCTTCTTATCAAAGTCGTGATGAGTGCGAAATACATTATTAGGTCTTCGCGTTTAAAAAGTAGTCGTCTTTATATAGTATATGCATATATGTATATATGTATACGTTATTACAATCCTTTTAGAAACGAATTATTTGTTTATACGTGTATTATACGTGTGTCAATTACAGATAAGTGAATTCTTTTTTGCGTAAGGGCTAAGAAGGGCCTTTCCGTGGACCTCCTCTCGAGAAAGTTGACGCAGTTCTACGTGTGCGAAGACGGAAAGCGCCTTTCGTAACTCACTTACAGATCTCGCGTTGACTTTACATATATGTATAAATATATATATACTATATTTATATATATTTATATATATAGTATATAGCATACTGCATCTCGCGAAGGTAAAAATTGCCGCGCGTGTAAATGATATATTGTTTTTTTTTTTTTTGGTGCCAATATGATCCGTCTTTTGTGAACACATATCGCAGCATGCCTTTTCTCTTTGTAAGGTGGTGGTCGAAAGAAGGTTGTCTCACAGGTTGTCGCAGCGCAGATGAATCGAATAGTTTTACTACTACTATAATACCGAACGCGCTCGAAATTTCTTTATCGTTTAGCGACTATAACGCAAAGATTCGCGTAAGAATTCGAGAATTTTCAAGACTCAATTCGACCGGTTCGAGCCAAAATAATCGCACGTTTCTCGGGTACCGCGTTTAGTATTACCTTGACTGATGATTTCGAAATGGAAAGATAACGTGGCGGTACATATTCGCGGTATATTCGCGATTCACGATATAATTATCATACAGCCATCGCAGAGATGTGTGTGAGAGAGAGAGAGAAAGAGAGAGGGAGAGAGAGAGAGTTTATTCGCTTGTCTCGGTGAAGTTTCCAATTATATTAATTAGCGCGTTTACGCCGTGCTACTATCGCCTAGTAGCTATATATAGTTTCTATAGTATATACGCCTCTATCCTAGCTTTATCGATAATTAATATAGTATTTTGAATTCTCTGATAATACTCATAATGCAAGGAAATCTACTTTATCATATCTTTTTTTTTTTTCAATTGAATATAGTTTTATTGCCTTTCTCACTGTTTCTGTATGTTTTGGACAGCTTATAATTAAAAACTTCCGTGGCTGTTCATTCGAATGATATATCATACGATGCGTTTTTTGCACGTGATTCCGTCTGGATCTTGTTTTTCCCATTCGGTTAGTCTCTCTATCCTAAATATTATATTGCGTTTACATCACGACATTCGAAATAACATATTGATCCAAGCCGCGTTTACCCCGCAAGTTAAACTGCTCTGAAAGGAATCGTTGGGGATTTATGCCGTAAAATTCAAATTCTAATCGTCGAAATCATATAATAATTAGCTTAAACCTCTTTGACTTTTTATTCTTTTCCATTCGTATTATTTACAGGTGCGGCTAGGTGAATAATCTTTTTTATTCCTTTCGTGAAATAAAACCTAGTGACCTAGATACAAAATGAAAAGAATCCTCACAGAACCTAGCAATTTTGTTCAAATTCAAAGAATTAAACTATCCAGTTCCGTGAGAGGGACGAATAGACTGAAATAAGGAAGATTCGAAGGGATTTTTAAATCAATCTCTGATTTCGATGATTCATGACTCATAACTGTGCAAGATAAATAATCATCGATTTTTCTCCAAAGTTTTTATGCAAGGTAGTTCAATCTGGATACAAGCTAACATGAGTTTCTATTATCAGATTATTAACGTTCAGATAATTAAATACAGCAATTAAATCATTTGTTATCATCAGTAGTTGAGAAGCGAAAGAATAAATCATTTCTCTGTATATTCCTCTGTATCAATTCGGCAACAGATCTACGAACGCTCGCGTTTCGCGCTGAATCCTTGAATGCAACGTAAAACGACAAACGATAAAAGCCACACGCGGGATGTGATCGCCGCCGATTTCGTTGGTTCGTGCTATCACGAAAGAAAGGTTTTTTTCGAAAGAGATATCTCCATCATCGTGTTTTTTTTTTTTAGGACCTAGAA
The DNA here is from genome assembly GCA_021460005.1 of Tetramorium alpestre. Taxonomy (NCBI): domain Eukaryota; kingdom Metazoa; phylum Arthropoda; class Insecta; order Hymenoptera; family Formicidae; genus Tetramorium; species Tetramorium alpestre. The sequence continues at coordinate 200,541 of JAJVSH010000065.1, read as the reverse complement.
CGGTTCTGAGTCAGCGGAGATACATGCTTGTCCTCGTTTTGTCACTCGTCGATAACGCTATTTTAGCGGGAGAAACGGAGTATGCTATATATTTCCGGTTATACAGGATTATCATACACTTTGCTTGTGTGGTTCAGTGACGTCTCTCAAGTAGAAGTATACAAGTATATACACACGTATGTACAGCACGTAGGGAGGGATCGTCGTCTCCCTCTCGGAGTATCCCGAAATATATCGAATCGCGTGCACTTCCGATTAAAAAGATCGATAGCGGGGAAGGGAGGAGAGGAAGAAAGATCAATGACGGAGTAAGAAAAGGCATGCCTTTGCGCAGACTGGCCGCTGTTATTGATTTTCTCGATTCGGCCGAGAAGGTATCGATTCCTGTCGCGGGTAAAACGCATCCGCAATCACGACGTCATATATCGTCAATCACGAGGAATTAAAATTATAATTTCTTTAGAGGCTCCAATTTTGAGTACTAAGAATTTGCAGAACCGTCACTGAAGAAAAATTCCGGTTAAAAACGGACGAATCAGAACATCTTGTAGGATTGATCAAATATTTTGGTTACTATAATTCTGGTTGTTATAATAGAACTTAATACTTTATGACTTGTAATAACCAGAATTCCTACTAATAACCAAAATATTTGATTAATCCTACAAGATTTTTTTTTATTCGTTTGTTTTTAACTAAAATTTTTTTTCAGTGTTAAAGAAAGAAAAGTGAATTTTTGAATTTTATTTATTTTTTTTTTGCGAAATTTTTCTGAGATTTTCATTCAACGCCAATTTCTTCGTTCGTCGATCTGCGAGGTTTTAAAATATATTACAAGAATATTTAGCGAGTGATTGAGGAATCGACACGTCCACTAGACCGAAGCGTGAAATGTGCTGCGTATGCTGAGAGAAAAATATAGTTACTTTGGTCTCAACCACAATTTTATAATATTTCTAACGATAATTATGGTCAACATAATGATGAATATAGTTAAGTTAATCATATTTCGTGTTAGAAATATTATAAAATTGTGGTTGAGGCCAAAAGTAACTATATTTTTCTCTCAGTGTAGTGTATGCTGCGTTTCATGAGATTAAAATATGGTTGATTGGTTCGTGAGTATATACTGCGGTCGAGAGGCACCGTACGAGTCCGACATGATCGCGAACGTCGTTGAGATTGCGGCTAATCGAAAGCTAAATTCCAGTGCAGTTTCTTTTGACATTAATTTAATGCAGTTTGGTCGACGCCCAATTTGAGATCTTCGATACGAGAGTCGCTATTACTTGTTCATTAACGCGCTGTTACGCACCGCGATTCGTAAAGGCAAGTGTTCCTGCTCCTGTCCTACTCGACGTTTCCGGAGATTTCAACGTAAAATCGCTGGGGCTTTCCCTCAAAGCGAGCTCCCCGTTAAGCTAGGGCAGATCAAGAGGGATCGGGTAGAAATTCGTTTTGATCCCTTTTAATCGCTCACTTTCGCGAAGCGACCCTCGAAGCGACGGATCGTCTATCGGTTTAACGAATCACCTTCGCCTTTAAACGCGGCCGAGAATCAACTGGCTCGTCCTTCGCTCGCCAAATTAATCGAGACCTATTCCCCTTGACGAAACGAACGAATTCGGAACACTTCCGTCTCTCCGGCAATTATCGCGTGCTCGCTCTCAATAATTCCGGGCTCGAGCGCCGGAAATGACGAAAAGAAAATATCACAGTGTCACGAGGGCAGCTCGTAAATTCTTTTAAAGTCGTCGCGGAATTTATGGCAGTCGCATTTAGGTAGTAACACCACCCGTCATCATTCGTCGTCCTCATTATTCGTCGTCCTCGTCCTCGTCGTCGTCGTCGTCGTCGTCGCGGAAGTAACAGCGCACGGGTCTTTATAATAATTACACAACACGGTGCGATGAATCGTACAGAGGACAGTGTGATACAAAAAACGACACGTAGTCCCGACATGAGTCCTAGAAAATTAATGATATAAAAGTGAAGATATATATAGATACACGTTCGCCCCCCTCGTCCTTCCGCGGACGAGGGGCCTGGCCTGACGACCGAGGGGGGTTGAATCGGATGGACGAGCGTCCTGCTCCCTTTTGCTCCCTGCTCGACGCCCCCCCCCCCCCCCGCGTGCCCGTCCGCCGATTCACGTTTCGATATCCTTCGATGTCGCACGAAGTCCCGAGTGCACTCGCGTGAACATACCGCGCGAGATCGCGACGCGGCGATTCTCGTAATCATCGTTCCCTTTTTTTTTTCCCGAGCATACTAGGCACAAATCACTTTCGCAACATTTCGGTTAATCTATCTCTCGATATCATCGCGCGCTCCGTCCCATCGTCCTTAACGCGCCGCGCGGTGTCCTTCTTCCGGCTCGAAGGACCGGAAGAAGGAGAGCCTTTCGCTTTCCCCGAAGGGATATTTCACCTCGCACCTGCCTCCGTCGTCTTGGAGCGCCGATCTCGGCATCCCTTCGTGGCGTACGCTTATTTCATCCGAAACCTTCCATCCCGAATTCAATTCATCGTCGCTAAGCATCGGTCGAGACGAAGGCTCGATCGGGGGTAATCTCGACGCGGGGAGTGAGCGCGACACCCCGGAATATTTTTCGACAATCGTCCGAGTACATACGTACGGTCGCTTAACAGCTATCGCGGAACGAAGTTAAGAAGTTTACGCCCAGTCAGTTATGATCGGCGGAGAAAATATCGCGATCGCCTCGATTTACCCTATATAACGCTGAGGTATATTTTCATAATATTCGTTGGCGGTATTTCCCAACAGTTTACCCCGATCGACCCCCTGCTCTTCGTTAAACTAGCTCAGCTCGCAGAGAGACAGACAGACAGACAGACAGACAGATAGACAGAGAGATCTCCCGCTGGCCTCAACGCATGTCGCCTGGTCCAACGGATGCTGCGCTTGACCGTCATCCTCCGGGACTCGGGGAGCTCCTCCGGCGATTCTCCTCTCACTGCTCGTTGTAGATCGCGCCGCTCGCCGCCGCGTCGAGGCCCTCGGTCGCGGTCCAGCCGAGGCTGGTCGCGCGGCGCAGGCTGTGCCGCAGAAACGCCGCGCACGCCTTGCTGCTCTCGGTGATGATCTCGTAGAGCTGCGTCTCCAGGCTGAGGCTGCTGGTGGTGAGCAGCAGCGGCAGCGGTATCGGCGCGTTCATGATCACTAGGTTACCGATATTAAGAGGAGCTGTTTCCCGTTGTCAGACACCGCTGTTCGGAAAGCGTGGCGGGGGAAGCGGGGGCGGTGGTCTCTCCGGCTGAGCGGGAGCGACGGAAGAGCGCTCGGATCCAGCTGCAAACACAACTGTGGGGTGCACGTTAGTCTCACGATACGCGACTTCCTCTCTCTACGCGCGCGCTCGCGTATGCCTCTTATCTCACGCCAACTACTTTTTCCGGGCACATATCGCTAAGAAGAGTGTATAGATATGTGTGATGTATCTCATAAGGACGAGCAAGCAAGCTTCTACTGCTCTCGGCGGCCGCCTCGGCCTTCCCTCGATCGGACTTCATTTTCACCGTGACGGACCTCGATGCCCGACGACACGAGAATCTCTCTCTTTGTTCTTTCGAAAAATGCGAGCGGCGAAAATTCGTCAGCGGGGAAATACGAAGCTTTACCTTCTTGTTTTAGTAATTCAATTGTCCTTGAAATCAACGCGATGCCGCGTAATAAAAGCTCCTTCTTTGTAGCCGCTACTTTTTAATCTCGGAGCTAATCCCATGCAATTTAAGCGCACTTGTAGAAACTGGCCAGAAAGAAGGTTAAAACATCGTTTAAAAATCGTTCTATCCGTTTTCGAAATACGATCAATATTTACGAGATAAGCAGCTACGTTTCCGTGCTACTTGCAAAATACATATATTGTTTATGCGAGTATTCTTTCTTTAATGAAGCCCTCAAGTGTTGAACAAAAATAATAATAGCATTATCAGTATGATAGAATAATATCGCTGTCTATTATTATACGCTTAGAGCGTTATCCACGCGTTATTATAGTAGTGAACTGTTAACTTGAGAAAATACTCATTCGTACACTAGAGTAAGAATATATTCGTGTATTCCCTCCGGTAATATCTCAGCTATAACGATTGGTCTTTTTATGAAATCTAATCCGACTTAAGGTTTTTCAAAGCCAAACGTCCGAAACGAGAAACTCACTCGCGGGAGATGAAATTACCTCTGGCACCTACGCACTAGAGATTACATTCATGCGCGCATGCCCCTTACACCATTCATGCTGCGAAAATTGATTGTACAGCATCGTACTAAAATTAACAACAACGTCAACGTATATATATATATAATGTATGTACATTGGCCTAAGAAATCATTACATAACGAAACGAAATCCTCCGGGATTGCTTCACAGATGCTACATCGGTATAATATGTGTCAAATGAGGAATATACATATATTCACATTGGCCTGCCTCCCTTTAAACTACTACAAAGGCCAGTGTCGATAGCGCATAATATACGATAATATTCATATTCGTAGAAAACGAAGCAGTACGTGAGTGTCTACCACCTTCTCGTTTTCGTGTAATTACGTAGCGTTAATTAAAAATCCAAAGTGTAGATACGATATACAGGATGGACAACTGTCGTGTTGCACAGAGATGACGAGAAATAAATGTGTGTTGTATGTGTAGAGCTTATTATTCTGAAACCACATCTTTGTGGTTTACTATAAAGAACATCGCGAGGGAGATCGCGCCAAGAATCCTTAGCAATAGCAGAAGACAATTGTTCCGAGATATTCGATCATTTCATTTTATGTGCAAAGTAAGTTTGCTTTAACTTGTTCCTTCACTGAGAAAAAAAATCATTGGTAACGAATTAAATTTGTATAGTTGTTTAACCCAATGGTTGATTCAACAATTTTTTAGTTGCACTAAAAAAAGCATAGTTCATTCATGTAATATTTTATGTCATTGTAATAATGTTTAGTTGAACGTATCGGAACTAAATATTTTAGTTAGATGAAATATATTTTGCGTTTTTCAACAAATACAACAAATATTTTTTCTCAGCGTACATATTTTTAATTACTGTGAATATACTGTCAGAAAAATAAGCTCTTCTAGACTCCAGCGAGTTTATGTCACGAGAGTATCTAACCCAAGCAGTGTGAAACAAAGGGGACCAAGGTAGAATAGATACTACATTAATGTCCAACGTAAATTATTCCGAGTGAAAACGAAGGTTCATGAGTGCGAGAGTGTGAGAGAGAGAGAGAGAGAGAGAGTATTTCGTGTCGAAAATCGATAAAGGGAGATTTAGTGTAGAGTTTAAATTTTCCACGCAGGTGGACGAGAGCTTGAAGAAAAAAACATCTGTTTGTGCAATTGTTCTAATGGGTGTGAATAACATTACAGACAGACAAGAACTTCTGATCTCTCGATATAAGCACCCGTTACACCGGCGTATCGATCTACTTGGTCTTATTTTCGTTTTGCTAGCTGTTGTCAACGCGAAAAGGGTGAATAATAAAGTTTGATAAGTGTTCCCGCTATGACCACTCGCGAGGTGTCTTGTCGTAGCGCGAAGCGGCACAATGTATAGTTTGTCGTATAACCAGCACTTTGACGCCTCTGCACTTTCTGAATTATACTGAAAGCAGAAAAGAAACGTTCGCAAATAAATTCAAAACAGATGTTCCACAATGAGACTACAAATCAGGAAAAATTTACAAACATACATATACGGCATTATAATGGCATGCAAGATGATGGATATGCGCGTAAAGCGACACGTGGCAAACAATTCCTGTACAACTCGGTGATCCGCATCGATTCGCATCTCGGTTATCGAATGCTCTTCAAATATTCCCGTTCGCAGCACTACGTTCAATTTCGGTGCTCGAACACGTGCGGCAGACTTGGCGAAAATTTAATGCATGATTGATGAGGTGATCAGGCGTGAAATAAAATGATGAGAAAAAAAACAAACGTAACGTGTGGTGTGTGTGTGTGTGTGTGTGTGTGTGTGCGTGTGAAGAAAATAAGTGATATGCGATTTACGAAAAAAATGTAAAAATCTAGATGCGGTTAAGGGACCACTCTGAAAAGTTCAGCCTCGAGTTGGATTCAGAGTCAGCCAGTACGTCAATTTTCATTCGACGAACACATTCGCACGGAAATATCGACGGTGAAAGAGATGATTCGTGTATCAGCGGGATGGAATTGCGAGGAATCGACACCTGATCACCCCCAATCATCGCAACGATCCGAGAGAGAATGGACGTGGCACCTCGGTCGCGACAATTGGCGTCCGTGTTTAGAGAATTGTTTGTCGTGGACAGAGATGACAGGGATTATACAGATTATCGTGTTACAATGTATCGTGATTGATGCTGGTCAGGTTTTTTTTTTTTAAAAAGCCTTACATGAGTCAGGATGTGGCTTCTCCTCCGCCACCATCAGGGCTGCGCTCTCTGCTGGCGGTATGTGTCCCTCTAATGCATTCACACAGTTTAGCATGCTCCTGCAAAACATCACGCGACTTGTCCAGATTTCCACTTCTTCAAATCACATTTCTGTTGATTCTTTTTTTTTTTCTCTTTTCTCTCCTCATTACAGAAATTCTTTTTCGGAGCGCCGATTCGACACGCAGCGAAACGTACAAAACGGCGAGTTTGCGGCTTAAGTCTTATCATTCGCGTTCTTAATTTAATCGCTTTCACTCGGTCGCTTTCGACGAAGCAGCCTCGTGGAGCCGGCTACACCGTTATTCACCGATTTTACTATATATAAACTTGCCGGATGTTACCGTGTACTGCAATCAATGAGCAGCTGAATTATTAAATATGATGATACATGATATTTTGAGCAATGATTGATGATTAAAATGTAAGAAAGATAAAACGGCTACAAGAGATGCAAAGAGAAACTTAAGATGCGAGATTTACGAGGGGAAAATGTAGATTCGTCTTCATGTAGATCGCGCGATCTGATGGGATAATACATGCGAGAGAAACGATATCGCTCTGCGCTCCTGAGCGCTCCCCCCGCCCCACCTGGCATCCCATGATGAGATACTCGGACGGTTATTGTTAAATAACCCTAAGCTGTTCACGTAGAATAAGCTAAATTCGCTTTCCTTCTCCTCTGCTACGGCCGCGCTACAACGATTATTCATAAATCCACGGAGGCAGGGATTCAGAGCTCCGTGGATCCGCCAGCTGACGACGGATACACGGATATCTTGAATCGACCGACTCTCCACGAATCCGTGCGCGTACGTAGCCACGGATCCACGCAGCCGCCGGATGCGGCACTCGTTGTTACACTCGACAATGATTATGTATACGTAACGATTCATTTCACAGTTTCTAATCTTGTACTATTATACAGCGTTTCACTGGCCTGTGTAGTAGAAATTTACGTATATATAATACTTACTAAAAATCAAACATTATATTCGGCAGCCTGTGATGGCAAGTTACGGGAAATAGCTTAAAGAAATTCATCGAGACAATCCTCCTATCAGAAGGATCAAACAAAAATGTCCGTAATTTTGACAAACGAAATTATGATACACACATATATTTACACATATTTCGGGGAAAATGCGATCTACCGTAGGCGGAGTCGCCGCGCATCGACTTCGAATTCGCTTAGCGTCTTCTCTATACGAGAAATCAAAGTCGATCCCGTACGTCGCGCGTGAGGCGTAAGAACGAAAGGAAGGAAGAAACTTAATCCGGATAATGAAATAAAGAAACAAATTTTATTTTACAGCATAAAATCATAAGTTTTTTACGAACGTGTTCGGTGATGCCGAAATATTCGTTAATATAATTCTAAGCAGTCTCGAGATCGACGTTTATAACGTGAGTTACACAGTACGTATCGATTAACAGGTTCACATTATAGTGAGTACTACAATTCTTATATACACTGAGAGAAAAATATAGTTACTTTTGGACCCAACCACAATTTTATAATATTTCCAACGATAATTATGTTTAACGTAACGACGCATGTAGTTAAGTTAATCATATTTATTGTTAGAAATATCATAAAATTGTGGTTGGGTCCAAAAGTTACATTTTTCTCGCAGTGTATCGTCCGATATATAACAATGTATAATATAGATATTAATAACAGTCTGTGGCTGAGACACGCCAGTCTTTTTTTCTTTGTCCGAATGAATGGCCGATTCGATTGCTGATTAGACCGTTCTCATTAGCGTTTAGATTTATGGTTTATCGGTAGAGTGGGTATGGTTGACAGTGGTGGCGTCAGATAGGACGGTCTCCTTGCTAGAGTTAGTGGCGAGCTCCTCTTCCCTGTAAGACAACAACGTTACATGGCAATCGAGCCTCGAATCGTTTCAGCTTTGGTGTCAGTGATAATCCTATTTATTTTCGCGCGATAGTCCGCACGTTTGACAAGTTCGTTCGCTAAGACAGATGCATCCTACACGGACGAATAAAAAGAAAACGTTCAATTTTCCTTCGGTAACATATTTTGATCGTATCTCGAACTATCGCAACCGAGCTCTACTGATGTCTCTAAAACGTACTGTACTTTCCGAATAGCAAGTAAAGTCGACAATCGTAACGATAAAATGACACAAGATAAATGATGTGTGATCTATATCTAACAATAAGACAGAGATCCTAACTGAGAGCATAGCGTTATAACACTGAAAAGAAATTCTGGTTAAAAATGAACGAATCTGGAAATCTTGTAGGATTGATCAAATATTCTGTTTATTACAATAGAACTCAATACTTTATAACTTATAATAACCAGTATATTTGATCAATCCTACAATATTTTCTGATTCGTCCGTTTTTAATCAGAATTTTTTTTCAGTGAATAAATTATAAATAAGCTACTTCTTTTAAATTTAAATTTAATCTAATTTTAAATGTGACAATTTTAACAGTAAGCTATTGCCGTCAAATTTTTTAATTATTTTTTACTGACTAAATTTTTTTTAAGCTTCTATCAATCCGAAGTTTTTTTCTTTATCGTAAAGTATTCTATAGATCGATTGTACTAATTGCGGTCAACTACATATCTCCTTTCGCAGCCTATTATATAGATAGAACTGTAAAATAAAAGGAAACTCGAGTGACGCGCTAACAAAGACAAGAGCAGTTAAATTAGACTGTCGAGATACCACTCAGCATAAACAGTTGCTTCAACATTGTTACAAGCTGCAGAGCGATCGTATTGTTAGTTTGTTATTCATTAAGCAAACAAATTTACAGGCGATTAAGTAAATTCATAAAACACTTAGTATTTATATATCTTAAATTCACCATCACCATATCTTCGCTCCCGAAAGCTTTTCCTGCGATAAATACAAACATGTTAAAACGCGAAAAAGCTAACAAATGCATGATCTCCGAACTAAAGTTAATTACCATCCAATTATAAGCACGATAACGTTGACGCTTTTTAATTAGCTTGTCTCGAAACAAACATTCAAGAAATGCTTTCGCTAAATCATAATCAGCTATCGACTTAGCTTACCCCTGACGTAGGATTCCTGATTAAATTATTAATGAATGTTTCGGCAAAACCTTGATTGAAATAAACATAAAAGGGAAGAAATTGAAAGGAAACAAAAAAAAATACGTCTCGTAAGTATACGAGTTTATCGAGAGCTGCACTGATCAAATAATAAAGGAAAACTTTGTCGACTCTCATCGCAGAAATTAATTAAACGCAATTATCGCCCGCGATGTTTACACGACGATGAACGGCGACATAAAACGATGCAAAAAGCGGCGATTACGTTCAGCCGCATTCGTTCAGCTTCTGTTAAAATTAACTCTCCATTTTCAAGATTTCGATATAATTGATGGAGTTTTGGCTTTTCCTCAAAGATCTTTGGAATTCCTGATACGTTTCGAAAACAATCTATAATCTTTAGCGTCAAGCTATTGTAATTTTTTGAAAATTCTGAATATTGTTTCAATAATTTTATTAAAAAGTATCACAATTTAAATTGATTCTGAATTTGATTGAAAAGATTCTAAAAAAGTTATTTTTCGTAAAATAAAAAAAAATAAAATTAGTACACTGTATTTTCTAATCGCCAAGTTCTCTCTTTGAGGAAAAGCTCAACGTAATTGTATCGAAATTCCGAAAGCGGGGCGCCAAATTTACAAAAGTGTCCTGCTCGCCGATCACAAACACGTTTGTGGTACCGTATCTCTCAACACAACTCAGGAATCACTTTGGTACGCCAAACAGTAACGTAAGCACTAACATGCAGTCGCACAGTACAGCGCCATAAACTCGTGCCAACTATCGACATAAAAACTGTTTCCAAGACTCTGCCTGTCGCCGAAACATTTAACTGGGCATTGTATGTACGCTAAAAGGAGCATGCTGTAAGAATACAAGGCTCCAGGAGGAAGTCAAGTGATCGGGGCTGTTATGTATATACGTGATCTCTCTCTCTCTTGACCGCGGCGTACGGGCGTTACGGCGCGGAGGCAAGAGTTTCCCGGATACAGAGGGTGATGTATGCAGATGCGCGGATGTACGATCGAAAAGATTGTAAACACGACAATTTATCCGAGGTAAAAAACTCCGGGTTCTCGAGCGCGGCAGTGATAGAGTGCGGAATTATGCGGACATCGTCCGGGCGGGGGGGTTACCGCGGCTACCGCGTTACAGATGTATGCACGTTACATATCGATTACATAATAGCCCTGACGAACTTTTAGAAACTGTGAAATGTATCTCCACAAAAGAAAAAACGAACAATTTATGTAGTATATATAATATATGTATATATATATATGGTAACAAGTTATGTTCATGCAGCTATATGTATGTATATCTGATTCTCTCAATCAGCCTGGCTGATCACGCAATAAGACGGAGACTCGCATTAGCTGATAAGTAAAGATGTTTCGACATGCCAGGCCTTTGGATTAAAGTCATAATAATCGCGCGGCACCGGGTCAGGATTATTTTTTAAACAGTTCAGAAGCCGTTCGTAATCGTGTGTCTTAATGATTGCGTTTGAAACGACGATAAGCGAAGTGAGAACGGTGAAGCGAGAAAAGATAGGAGAAAAATATTTCGTTTGATTTTCCGTCTGTCTCTCTCCCGTATTTTAATGCATCCCGACGTCTACGAGAGATGGCTTTAAGCTGCAGCTTTTTGCAGAAAAAGACACTTTTACTTGCATACATAGTGAAGGATTACGGGTGTTTTATTCGGCGCATAAAAAATAATCCCTCTTTTGGATGTAACTAGTGGTGTCTTTGGTCATTTATCTTCATGCAGTTAAGTAGTAATCGGTATGTTCGGTATAATATATCTCGCAACAAAGCCACCACAGTAACAGGAAAGTGTGTAGTAGCAGGACTCACCCATAAAGTCTGCTGTCCCGCAAGCTGCTCCTGCTCCGAATAACACAGAAAGCACAGTTACGATATATCGAACACAGTAGTCGGTCATCGTAGTAACGAAACACGAAAAATTAAACGAAAAATTATCCAGTTACCCAGAGAACCATGAAATAATTGATTTATTGAAATGATACATGTACAGTACGTTAAACAAACAGAACATATCCATTTGGCCTTGAAAATATAACAATAAGAGAGCAAAGTCTCCAACTCGCGACTCGAAATCAATAGTCATTGTCTCTTACACATAATTTGAGAGAAATCGCAATGTCGTTAAAAAATCAAAGAAATCGGCGTTTCACACGACCGATTGTTCGTTTACGTTTACACAGAGCAGACACGTTTTCACGATCCTCAATCCGGAAATCTAACAGATTATCGTCTGGACTGCTAAGAGGATCAACAGCGAGATAGCTGATTTGTACTTGGTTCGCAATATTCCGCAAATGAGATGCTAAAATTACATTCTGGTGGTGTTTTACACTTTTCAGAAACTAACAATCTACGGATACTGCTCCATTTTTTTTACGCTTTTCTCATACAATAATCTCGTTACATGATTCGCAATGTCGTGCATGTTATTTCTTCTACTTGCTATCGATTAGTGTTGCGTCTTATTTGTAAATATATTTGTAAAAATGTACGTACTTTTCTTTTGCAACAACGAAAGGAATTCGAAATATATATCGGGATATGCAATAAAGGGAAACCAAGCACGTGACGGAAACTTGAAGGCGAAAGTTACAAACTACATTTAGAGCTTGTACTTATTAAATATGTACAAATAATGTCCCCGTACAAGTGGAACTTAATTTCCTCTCCCTAAAAAAACGGAACTTTATCACAGTTCAACTTCTGTTATTGCTTCGAACAAGCAGCGATGCATGCAAAAAATGCGTAGCGTAATGTACTATCCCGAGAATAGATATAAGAGTTATAATACAATAGAGAAAAGATATATATATATATATATATATATATATATATATATATATATACGATCGTATTAATAAATTATAAAATTCTCTCTTGAAGATTTGAGAACGTCCTATTACAAGTAACGAATATTTTCCTTATCGAATACAGACGGACGGATGAACGTTCGGACGGATGTGATAACAGTACATTGTACACCAAGTACAGTACGTAGGATAGTTTTCTTTTTTTTAATCTAAATCTCTCTAAAATCTCTCCTTTCCTTGTGCAATTAACGATAAATTGTGCGATTATTAATTCGAAAATGTGAATTTCGAGTCTCTTACTTAATTTAAAATTTTAAGACGTACCCAATATGAGTCGAGTCGAAAATAAATACGGGGATACAGATTGAGGGAGGGGGAGGGGGGAGGGGGCGGATCGCGGATTTAAGCTATACGTATATACATATATATAGTATAGGTATACCAGAAACCTCCTTTTGAAAGAAGAAATTAAGGAGAGAGGCGGGATGCAGAGTATATCCAACTATGTATATAACATTTTGCTATTATGGTACGTACTGGGGAAGGTAGTAAGTTGCTTATGTGCTGCATACCTGTCGTTACCATGCCTGAATAAAGCTAGAATCTCTTCGAATGTTTTATTCTTGGTCTCAGGAACCTTCTTGTAGGTGAAGATCCAGAAGATGGCTAGAAATGCACTGAACGGTAGGAACGTGTAGTTTTCAAGGCTACTCTGTAACACACAAGTGGCGCACGTAGCGAGTTTATATCCAAATCGGATTTATACCCAATACGATTATGCCCTGTACAATCGTTACGCTCCATGATAACGCTAATGCAGCAATTGCGTATAACGGTTAGCGGTTTCTCCCCGTTGCGTTCAATTATTTGCACAATCATTTGGTCATATAACCGTCAATAAATTTGCCTCGCAAAACGGAAGGGAAATTTACGTGAGAGCGATTGACAAATTGTTGTCCGTACAAATCTTACCTTCATGCTTGGAAAACCGATGCCAACCAAAAAATTAGCCATCCAATTGACGAGGACCGCGATGGACATGGCGGCGGGTCTAGGGCCTTGCGAGAACAGCTCCGCCGTGATCATCCAGGGTATGGATCCGGGCCCCACGGCGAAGAACACGACGAAGCACAGGGTCGACACCACCGAGATGTAGGACATCCAGTCGATCATTTCCTGCACATAGCCGAAGAACTCCTATCAGGCAGTAGAATCGTGTTCTTCTTTCCTGAGCAGCTGGAGGAGCCTCAGGATAAATTAATAAAAAAATAAAAAAAGAAGAAGAAAAAGTACGGCAGGCGAGAAACTCAATCGATAAAACTCGGTCAACACATGTCGAACGTATGCGTAATAATAATTCGTAATGCCGCATGCGGTGCGCAGCTCAACCCTGTGTAATGAAAGGCATTGGCATTGACAAAATGATTGCGGCAAAGTATTTTGTATAATGACGGAGAGTGCCTTGTTATGTATATACAGTACAATCTCTCGTTAAGCGGTGAAGCACGGTACACTGCTTTTCATGATGAGTGCCAGGATTTGCTTTGACCTCAATTAGAGTATAGATAATGCGATAGTCGTACGCACAGAACATCCAAGCTTGTACAAGCAATCTCGAATCGCGATACCTTAATATTTAGTCATTTATCATTCAATAGCCGTATATCTTTTCTCAAATAATTTCTCGTTCAAGAAAATAACCGTCCTCAATTTCGGGGTAGGAAGGTGAGATGCAAATTTGTACGTGACGATTCATGTAGCTAGAAATACAAATAATTACTATATAAAAAAATTACTCTTTGTCGATTCCACAACGGATGAAAGTGTCGGTGCTAAACATCCAGTAGCTGAAGAACCGTTAAATTTTATACATTTAGGATACAATTAGTATATATGTTGGAGACACTTCGCGCAAATAATATGTTAATTGTTGATGTAATGTGATACAGATAGAAAGTGACAGGTTTGAGCCAAGTAGAGAACATAGGCTGATTAATAAACGGGAAGTAAATATCTCCTCCAGACAGTCACGAAAGAGGTCGTCAGTGGTGAAGGGGAAGAGGGAAGCGGGTTGTTAAAAAGCAGAACTACTAGTAAGCCAGAGTAACAGAACGGCGTGCGATATATACGATACATGCGACACTTGACGTCTGCATTGTTTGTCGCGCTTCTATTATCGATCGTTTTAATCACGCGTTTAACTAGGAGACACATTCAACGTTAATGATATAAAAACAATTGCTAAAAATGTTCTTGTAGCTTGAAAAGTTGTTCCGACAAAAAATTTATACACGTACATACGTGTCCATGTATCGAGATATAAAATCTCTACGGCGCAAATAAAAGAAACGGCATGCGGGCAAAGGACGTGACTTATTGGCTACATGAATGGCGGGGAGAAATTAAAATGAGTCGATTCTGTGATGCAAATTCGTATAGATATAATGGTGATTCTCACTGTCGGTGCAGTGCCGCACTCCAGCTGTGAACAAAGTGTTAAATACACCTTTCGCCAAGGTGCATAAAGTGTCAAAGCACAGATACGTAGCTACAATTCACGTTCTTTGTGATGCGCTTTTCCTGAGTAAAGCATAGTTCTTAACAGTACGGAGAAGTATTAACAAATAAATCCGTCATTGTCAATGGGATCTCCATTTTCTATCAAATACTTTTCCAAATAGCAATAAATACTCTATGCAATTATTTGATGTAAAAGGGCATCAATTATTATAAATTCATAAAAATTTAAAAAAAAATCTTGTTTTTTTCGATTTTTAAAGCTCTGTAAAAAGCCTGATTGAAAAAAATTCAATACAGAAATAAAATCTACATTCACGATTTTAAGATCTTCCAAATTCCTACGGTAAATTCTTCGCTTATAATTGTACATACAAGTCGTACTTTACTAATGAAAGATTGTATAAATATTTGTGGAAACAATTGTAATATTTGTAATATTGAGTTATTATTTTTAAGACACTACTACGAATTATCGAGCAATAAGAAACTTTCAAAGTTAAATTGTCTGCTTCAGTTTAGCGTTAAAATATAATAGCAAGTACGATAAACAATCGGAATCGGGTAAAAGCCACATTAAAATTTCAACTCACCTTTATGAGAAACGAAATTGTGATGAATATTGAAAAGATAAACATGCCACCGAGACCGTACAAGTGCAACGTACGCCTTCCTGTCCTATCCATGAGTGGGATAGACACTAGCGTCATACAAACCATGATGGCACCTATGCCAATGGTTGCAAACTTGGCACTCTCGTCCGTTAAACCAGAACTAGTGAACAGATTCGTGGAATAATAAAATACCTGGAACGCGCAATAATTTTCAATCAGCTTTCACTCTAATTAACGAAATTGTGATTAATGAAAACGAGAGGGGCAATACGTATGAATAGTTGAACAAAGTAGTTACTTACGGCATTGATACCCGAAAGCTGCTGCGAAAGTTGCATAACCACACCAATAACGAGAGGTGCTCTTAAAGTTGGACTGCATATAAGCTCTGTCATCGATATCGTGGACTCAGCTTGTTGAGCTCGTTCCTCTGCTCTCATCTCCTCAATGTCTTCTTCTACTTGGTTACTGGCTCTCAACCTTCTCAAAGCTTTCCGAGCCTCTTCCTCCCACTGTTTAGTTATGAGCAAATATCTGAAATAATTTTTCTTCCCTTAATAGACTGCGGTACCGCTTGTGTATGCCAATTATAAGCGGAGAAGCTGTAGGGTACGTTGAAAATCATGGATGCGTATTTCATTTATCTTCTTCGCGATCAGACTCTTTGAGGGAAAACTTGAAAGAAAGCCGGAGAGAAACGAAATTTCTCTTAATTACATGTCTATATTATTTTCGACGCATACCTTGGAGATTCCGGGCAAACTGGAAGCAGCAGTAGCTGTAGAATGGCAGGACAGATAGCTAGTCCTAAGAGTACGGGCCAACCCTCGTTCGTTCCAAGGATTTGCTCGATGCCCAGCACCTGGGAGACCAGGAGGCCCACCGTAACAGCGAGCTGGTTCACCGTGCCTAGGCCGCCTCTCAGGTTCAATGGCGCTATTTCCGATATGTACATGGGAACCAACGAGGTGTTCAAGCCACAATTGACACCAATGATGAACCGTCCAAAGAACAGCATCTCGTACGACTCAGCGAGCTTTGTGAAACCCATCAGGCACGCCCCCACGATGCCCAGCACGTTGTTTAGCAGTAAGCCTCCCTTTCTATTCAGGGTAGAATTCAGGGTAGAAGGCCAATATTAATTTCCGTCTCTTTTCATTGTGCAACAATTATCATTCTTCCAGAGATTTCCAAATTACGTGAGAAACGCGGTGTTACAAAATATCACTAAAAAGATTCTGCATAATATATTGGAAAAAAATCTATATATATGTATATTTATTCTGATAAATAAATATTATTTATATATTTATCAGAATTTCGATTTAAAAGATAGATTAAAAAAAAGAAGTCTAATTTTAAATAGCGATAATAGCGATAGTATTACAATTTGAAAAGCTCTGGTCTCTCGTTAAAATTGTGTGAAACTATTATAATATTGCTGAACCACCGACCTGCCAAATCTGTTGGCAATTGTCCCTCCACTGAAACCACCCACCATACCACCGATCGCGAATATGCTCACGGCCACGGAGTACAGTGTCTTAACAGAATCATCCGAAATGTCCTCCCCGTATCTATCCTTGTATACATCCTTCATAAAATTCTCTATATTCTGCAAATAGTTTAAACATAATGCGTTATACAAGCATTTGCTTATCAAAACTATTTGAGACACATATATACGTATAGAGCTATGATTTTATGCTGATAAACATACCACTTCAGGCGCGTTAATCACTCCAGTGTTGTATCCAAACTGCAACATTCCCAATACGGCTGCTAGTATCGCGTACGACAGGAAAAGCGTCAGTCCCTGTAAATATTCGGATTTATCGTTTATCTTATATATAAAATATAATTGCCAATGTACATATACGTCACAACATTTAGTACAGTTAATATGCGATGTAAATAATAAAAGGAAAGGAAGCGCTGTTAAACGGGGTGCATGGGTGTAAAAATGAAAGTTAAAATAAAAATACGAAAAATAAAATTATTTCAAAATTTTTATTTTTATTAACAATATCGTACACGTATTGTCGATAAAAATCCACATAAAAATCCACATAATCGCTAAAGAAATCAAAATCATAAATCTCTTGAAAAAAATCATAACGCACGCATACATACACAATGACGTTGCAACTCAAGTTCTTAAAACATAATGAAAATAGGTAAGAAAAGCAACATTGTCTAACATCGGAAGTCACCTGCTCCAAGAGCCTAAGTTTCCGCCGATGGGAGTGTTCTTCCAGTCGATTCACGTACTCTCGTAATTCCTCTATCTCTTCCTTGACCTGCTGTACCGTATCTAGTTCTTGCTGCGTGTCAAGAAAAAGAACATCTAAAGTACTTCCGTACATACCAAATACAATTTTTACATTATTGAAAGAGTGGTAAAACGGTCTTTCAATGACATAAAAAATTTATATTCTTAGGGATGAAACTTTCTATTAATCTATGTAACTTTGATCTTTTCTCTTTGGTTACATACGAGTTGATTTGCGGCGATTTATCTGCCTACCTCTTATACGTTCCGAATTATCGCAATTTAATATATTAATATTATATTATCTTATAAGTTCTATTATGAGATAAATAAAGCAAACAGTTCTTTCGAATTTTTTACTGTCAAAAAGTTATAGAATTGTCTAATAATTTCTATATCGTATTTTAATTTGTTAATAAAAACATTTTTTTCATACTTAATATTATTATTAATATAATTAATATCTAATTAAAAATAAATGGTCTTAAACGCATTCTATTTTGAATAAAGCATTAATTTGATCTCTTTTAGAGCAAGCTTTCCGCTCTCTTTTCGCCTTGATATCGTTATTTCTAAAATTGAGATCAGTTTAGATCGGTATAAATCGCAAAAGAAAGACGCGAGTCAGATAAAGAGTACCTTAATCGTGACCATGTCTCGTTTCACCTCGCTGACCTCGCTCTGACAAGACTCTACGCTCTTCGTGAGTTCCTGCAGTTGCGTGCGGATCTCGCAGAGAGCGACGGTGGTCTCCAGCTGGCGGTCACCCCGCTGCAGCTCGTCCAGCTTGGCACTCAGGTTCATACTCATAACGCTGACCTGTTTCTGCAGACTGTCCCCACACACATAATCCCCGCGTGAATCTCGCTGATTCGTACGGGCGAGCGGATCGACAACATATTTGTCGAGCACACTGACACTAGACGTTCAAGGCTAGAGCTCTATTGCCTAGGTCCCTAAGATGAAGTCCAACTACCTCCGCGCTTAACTGCCGAGCCTCTCCGCCTGCGAGACCGTTTAGCGCGGCGCGTTTTATGTGCATATGGTAGCTACATCGCGTATATAGTATACTTGAAGTATGAGGATGCGGAATTATGCGACGTTGTGTAGAATGAAAGAGAAACGATTCGACAGGTGCAAAGTGCGGTACACCTTTCTCACCCCCGAGAGCTCGAAAGCGCGGCGAGCCGGCGTTAGCTCGGCAGCCATGGGGAATGTTGGGTAGATGTTGTAATATAATATAATATACGTGAACAGATATAGCTAC
>JAJVSH010000065.1:90710-180482 GCA_021460005.1 Tetramorium alpestre | reverse complement strand
ATCGATGTGCACAGCCAAGCAGAAAGGGTGACTTAAGATGAGAATGTAATACAATAGAGCGAGAAAAAGAGAGACCGAAAGTTTCTTTTTTTTTTTCTAAGAGATATGATGAATGATAGGTGACAGCAGAAATGAATGAGCACATGATTCGGAGGCGCAGGTAGATGAGACGGAAAGTAAAAGATGTAGGAAGAAGACAGAGGGTTGACGGGCAGATAGACATAGAGAAACGGAAATATGTACACTTATCAAGCAAAGGATTGCACCACCTCTCTAGTCGAGTAGAACGGGGAAACGAAAAACGAGTTTCGAGAGAGGGGCGGGAGACAAGGAAGGGTTCCCATAGGTTTTAAGCATTCAAGAATCCATTCGAGAAACGCATTCAGGAATGAGTGCAGCTAAGTCATCTATGCATCCAAAGATCGAGAGGCGAAGTAATATCGTGATACGATACTTGATTGTACTTTATTGTTTGAGAAGAAGCATAGCTAAAAGTGGTACAATTCTATTTTTGATATGTGTACATAAAGACAGAGAGGGAGAGAAAGAGCGGGGGGTAGATAGAAAAAAGAGAGAGAAAGAGAGAGAGAGAGAGAGAGAGAGAGAGAGAGAGAGAGAGAGAGAGAGAGAGAGAGAGAGAGAGAGAGAGAGCAGTGATGATGTTGTCATGTACCTGGGAGGTAGGGAGACCATGGCTGTGTTCCGAAACTACAGTAGCCTCTATGCCTCCCCACTCACTCCTCTTGATTCAGTATTTCGTCTTATTCTCACAGAGATCTATTCTTTGCTTTGTTCACACGACATATGTACGTACGTTGGATTATCCACCAAATCCAATCAATTGACTCTCAACTGCTTGTTGTCAAGTGCTTGTCCACAACGGTAACGTACACGGCGGGAGGGGGTATAAGGCCCGACGACGCCCGCCCCTGCCTCCTCTCTTATCTCACTCTGTAAAACTTTACCTAGTTTGGAAACACAGTCGTGGTTCAGTCATAAAAATCATGTCATAATGATATATTCGCTCGCATTTAGTAACCGTGACGTCCAATTCGCCTCTATCGTATATATATATTTTTTTTTTATTAGAGAAAAAAAAAGGAAAAAAAAGGAGACGGAGCCGTCACGTGTGAAAGAGAGACTTTTCACACATTCACCATGCGACGCACCGCCAGCTTACTCACCCCTGCCTAGCCGCCCGCGTCCACAAGCGAGCTTGCACAATTCGAATGGCCCATCACTTTATGCGGAACGAACAGTCGGCAAAATAATTTACAAAAAATCAGCATGACCTCATGATGAGTGTGATAAAGAGTAACGAGACACGCACACAAATAAGTCACAGCGACGGCACATCGAGCGACAAGGTAACAAGGTGCGTCGTCGTACCTTACGAGGATCTACGCGCGACCCTGCGAGAGGGCCGAGAAGAAAATGCTCGTGCTCGTGATCAACTATATTTGCGTTAACACAAAAGTGAGTGACATTTGAAACGTACATAGATTGCCCCAGTGAAATCCCAACTATATATCTGTCAACGGATAGAATTCCTTTTTTTTTTCCTTCTCGGTTTAGAACGTTCTTTCACAATTACGCAGAGTAATTTCGTTGCAGTCGTGAATTCTTTTTACCAACGGCACAACGGAATTTCATCGCGAGTCGCTTGGTTGAGAACTAATTGCCTGTGTCCCGGTGTGCAATGCCGTATATAAAACCGGATGCCATTACCGATTCCCCGGTCTTTACTCCTCATTTCGAGCTCTAGCGGTGCTGTTGCGGGCTTATTTGTGCACCTGACTCCGAGAGGGAGACATGATTTTCGAATGGAATGAGCAATCAGTGGTAAGCCTGCGAGCGCCGCAGCCAAAAAATTCAAGTAACAACGGTATAATATCGGTAGTGTCTGATCATCGAGACATTGTATATGAGACCGAGTGTGTAGTATGTACAAGAATAAGTTTAAGAGCGAGTGTGATTTATGTATAAATGATGAATGGCATGGCACAAAGCCTTGCGTTGCATTCTCGGATACATAGAGAGTATCTATATAAAAAAAAAAATAATAAGCGGGGAAGACGTCCGTTTCTTTCTTCCTTTTCCTTCTTTTTTTTCCCCCCCCCTTCCTCTTTTCCCTCCTATTTTCGCCGGCGTGTGTTTGCGTAAAGGTAAAGGCACCGCCACTTAGGCCGGAATTACCTGGATGCATTTGCAACACAGTTAGGTTCTCGAGAGAACGATGTTTATGGAATGGTACGGTCGTTTTCGTCAGTGGCA
Organism: Tetramorium alpestre; assembly: GCA_021460005.1. Classification (NCBI taxonomy): domain Eukaryota; kingdom Metazoa; phylum Arthropoda; class Insecta; order Hymenoptera; family Formicidae; genus Tetramorium; species Tetramorium alpestre. The sequence goes on along the minus strand of JAJVSH010000065.1, from coordinate 178,208 downwards.
AAGCTTATATGATCGATAAAATAAGTGTTATCGATTCGGGCAAGGCGGGGAGGGGCGCACTTTAACACAGCGGACAAAAGAGAGCGAGAAGTGTCCCCTTGATTGGTATGCGAGTCTCGAGAGCTCATACACGCCACTCTACCGGAGGTACTAAGCTAAGTTACTCGTGAGAGATTCAAAGGGCCAAGTCTCTCGTGACTGTTAACATTAGCACGACGGAGCCCCCATTATGCGAACCAGCGGACAAGCGTGTTGAAATTACCGAATTCTGCGATAACAAGAAGGTTTATTTGATACGGGATAAACGAAATAATTATTCACGCATATATAATTAATTTGCTTTGTTTAATTTAATTTGCTTCCTTCCCTCTGTTGTGCAGAAGTGCTCGTTTTTCTCGATTATTGTAACGCATACATTCGATTTTTCTTCGTAACTTTATCGTACGTGAAACGCGAGCGAGGTTTAAAAATACGCGACTCTCTAAGTTCGATCAAAAGAAATAGAGCAGATCGAGAATAAATCACTCGGGAGCGGAACCTTCGAATAATGGCGACTCTATCATGCCGTGTGAGATTTAGGCGATAGGTATAGAGACTAAAAAAGAAAAACTCTCTACGCTTCACTCGTCATGGAAAGAGTAAAGTATGATTTCTATACAAGACCCTAAAAAGAGGTCACTACTAATGTGAAAGTCAATACAGAATTCTAAAAGGCTAGGCTATATTAGAATAATATTTTAAATAGAAATTCATGAACACATTCGCTCGCAACATTCGCGGCGTTAATCCTCCACGACCGCCGTTGTAGAAGAAAAGGGATTATGTGCAACAACGAAAATTCAATTCCCTTAATTTCACGTATTATTTCTGAAATCGTAGACACCCGTGTCCGGTCGTAGAAGCTTAACGTTTCAACTGTGCACGAACAATGCGAATACTGTGAGCCTTTAACCATTTGAATCTGATTTGAATAGTCATAAGTGGGATGTTTTTTTTTTGCAAAAAAAATCGCGAATAGTTTGCAACGTTATGGTCGCTGACAGGAGTTCACGAAGTTCGCAATGGCACAGATCCTTCGCAAACTTCTATCGGCGCTGCCCAACGTCCAACAATCCAGATAATTCTTAGAGACATCGGTGGCGACGCCAGTTGTCCTTGGATAACGTGTTCTGACATTGGGTTGTTGTAAAAGCCTTGTTGGTTTCTTGACGATTACACGAGCCCGGAATAATTACATGAATCGGCAATGATAAGCCATCCCTGGCGAAAATAGTATGTTTATTGAAAGTTGTAAGAAGTTTGCTTGAATATTGTGTAGATGATGTACTTCAGCTTTAAAACGTTTATCGAATTGTTTACGAAATGGAAGTTTAAACATGAAATTGTTTATGTGATGCTCACAACTACAGGTGTCCGGGAAGTGCTGTGTGATGTTTTCGGAACGTTGCAAATGTTGCAGGGGATGTTTTAAACAGCAATTCACAGTTGCGTTGATTACACGTTTTCTTATTATTGTTGAGATATTTGCAAAGTATTCCAACTGTTTAGACAAGTATTCCGACAGTTTGGACAATTCAGTAAACGTTTAGAGAAATGTTTTCAAAGTATCCTAGTAAATGATAAAACGATTATCATAAATGACAAGAAATTTTGATCACAAAGACCAATTAGACGTCCTACAAGTTAGGAGACTCTCATGAAACTCATTTTCTGTCATTTTCATCTTATTGACGGTAAAAATAGGATCAATGTATGACGTGATTGAGAAAATTTTGACAAAGGTTTAACAATCAATATATAATATCAGTTTCAGACATCTTGATAGCTATAGCTATTGTATGAATAGTCATCATGAAAAATATTAAGGATATATTTTTTCTCCTAAAATGTTTTTACGATATTTCGATAGATATATCGAATTAATCCTTGTCAGAGGAACCCTTGACAGAGTTTCGCTCTGATATTCGAGAGAAGGTAAAGAATCTGAGCGATATTATTTATATCACTCTATGCGTATCTTGTTTACGAGAAAGTGCTTTAGCTGCATGGCTCTTTAGCAGGGACCCGTTTCGAACTAGTTACTCGGCCCGAATATTGTCGCAACGACCCGTTGCGGAGATGTTAATTGTTTGAGAGAATATTGTGAGATTGTTTTAACGCATGTCGAAATCAACATGTTTTCAAAGTATTTCTTATGAAATGTTCAAGTATAGTTTAATATTATAGTATAAATACAATCTTTTATTAACGATTTTCGCCAGGGATTATTATATGGATAATTATCCTTTAGCGTAACATAAAATCTTAAATCCTTCTTTTTACAATGAAAAGAAAGCAGTATAACATAAATTTAAATAGATTCTCTGAAAACGAGAGTAGAGAACGTAATCATAATAATCGTTCCGTTCCAACGGTTCCTATCTTATCAGAGAGATCAACAAAACTTCGAACAACGATTCTTCTTCCTCCTGGCGTAGTGTAGTACGGAAGTTGTTTCGCTAACCGTGATAACCGATGATTCAGAGTTGGTGTACACCGACAGCTGAGGGATCGAGGACTGAGAGAGGGGTTGAAAAGACTGGTCGTCTAGCGCGGGCCGGAGGTGGAGGGCCGTACGTAGAACGTACCTTACGAGCAACTCCCGTAGAGTGGCTTCATCGTCTTCCTGTACCTCTTCCTGCGTCTCATTACTGTACGAGCTGCGGCTGGAGTGATGATGGCGGTGCTGCCTGCCGGTCGTCCTGCCGCCGGGGGGATACTGGCCGTGCAGTCCGTGATGATGGTGATGGTAGTGGGTCGCCGAGGCGTTGGTGCTGGCCGAGTGCAAGTACCGGGCGACGGTGTTGCTAGCGCTCGCTCGCCCCCTGGTCAGCTTGTGGCCGGCGGCCGCGGGAGGCGGCAGTACGGCGCCTGTACCGGACTCCACGTGGCTCCTGCGCGCGGCATAGCGCTCCTCCTCCACCCTGACGACGATGTCCCGCTGGCGCGCCCGGTCGGTCGGCCGTCTGTCGACCGAGCCGCTGCGCGACCTCGCGCCGCCGTCGGTCCTGCTACGGGGGATGGTACCACTCCTCGCGACGACCTCCTCCCGGACGGTTTCACCCCAGAAGTCGCTGCTATCTCCAACCTGGACCCCGAAGTCGAGGCTCCTCCTGCTGCCGCCGACGTTCTCCTCCTCCTGCTGCTCCTCCGCCACCCCCTGCTGCCGAACGGCGGCACCAGCCGGCCGGTCCGTATCCTGGGACCGGCCCGGGATCTCCTCGTAGAGACACTCCGAATCCTGATCCGTCGCGCTCTGCCACAACTGGTTTATTGGCTTGAAGCCGCGTTCGGCCATCGTTCAAGCTGCGCCCAAAGACAGAGAAGACGGAAGCCGTGACAGACTGGCTCTCGATCTCTCGACCTCCTCTCTCATTTCCATTTCGTTTCGCTCGCGCGATCCAATGCGATAATTAACGACTCTATATAGTGCCGCCGGCGACTCTCTTTTGTGCGGTGTGATTCACAGCGCTCGCTCGTCTGCGATCATTCAAAAATCGTAATACAGACTTATGCGAGACGGAGCCAGTAAAATGCGCGCGACAGCGAAAAATGATACCGCCGCGTATCGCGGCGGCATTGATCTGCGCGAGCGCTGTAAAGAGCAACGTGATACAGAATATTTTCGGTGGCGATAGCGATACGCTCGCTAATTGGCAAAATGTCGACTCCAGTCGGCGTTGCTGCTCCCCTCAAAATTAAATCTCGCGGAGAGCATCTGTAACGCATCCGGTGGGCACGCGCGTATTAATTAATAAGAGGCATTTCAGGAGATATGTGCGCGCCCGGCAAACGCTCGTCTGCCGTCGCAGACGACGCGGAGGAATAATTTACGGAGAGTTTACGCGCGGCAATGCGCATACAAAATATGCAGCAGCACGTGCCGTTGCTGCTGCTGCTGCTGCTGCTGCTGCTGCCTACGGGCAACTTTCGCTCGCGTCGCTAATAATATGAGAGACGTCGGGCGAAGTAAAGGATAACTGAAATAATAGCGTTTGCCTTCCAAAGTACGATCCCGGCGGAGCGGAAGTTGTTCCCCGCCCGTGGGGATGTAGACGGAAACAAACTAAACTCATCACATTCGGACGGCCGCTAAGTGACTTGCAGCGATGAGGAGACGGCAGTCGCGAACGGCGTTCGCCTGCAGACGAGTTACGAAAGGTAGGGCGAAGGACCGCCGTCCTAAGAATGCGACAATTAACTTGCAATATAAACGCTCCAATTTTTTAGACGCATTCGATTACACGCTGCGCAAATATCGAATGGCCCTTCTTCGAGTGTTTCGAGAGGAAGAAGGCGATATTTTTACGAATAACAGTACAAGCACCCAGATAGGAACGCATGCAGAACAAATTTAGCAGAATAATTTTAATTTTTCAATATAATGTATAATATATTGTGTAATAAGTCCAAATCTAACTTTTAAAATCATTTAATTCTAAATTTAATAGCAATCTTTAAAAAATTTATGCCTAAAATAAATTCTTATATAATTGTATAATTATAAAATTCTTTCTCAGCAAAAGATATGCGTTTTGCAGGATCACCTTGAAATCACTATGACAATTATTGCGAAATGCTGTGCATGGAAAGAAGCAGTAATTGTGCATTTATCACAAAAGTTTCCTATCTGGGCAGTCATTGCGAGTAAAAAGATTCTCGATCCCGAGATATTTTCCGTAACCGCGAGCGGGACCCGGGGATTCGGAGATGTACGAGCTTTTGCGAAACGGTGATAAGGAAATGGAGGGAAATGAATTATCGTGTAGCGTATGCAAGGATCGCCGCGGTGATGGAAGTCCATAATTTGTAAGGTCCACGTTGCAGGGGACGCTCGGAGGCAGATAGGGCTTCATAGTTAAAGGGGACAAATTACGGACTTAGCGACTCCGCTCGCGCCCTACAACTTTCACTCGTAATGATTCAACGTCAGCCTTTTTAATGACGATACGAAAATAGCCCCGGTACTAAGCGGACAGTATATTACGAGATGTACGCGAGAGGCTTCCCGGAGAGATTTCCGCGCGGAACCGTTTTACTCGTAATGACCGATGTATTGTATTCGCAGTATACGGGGGAGGGGGGCTTTCTCTCTCCGAAACAGGCTATCTATCATAAGATGAAGAGAGAAGGAGAGAAATACAGACTCACCTTAAAGAATTCGCAAGCCATTGTGCCCGGCGATGATATATCACGACACGACTCGTTCCGTATCGCACCTGCTCCTCGCCTCGCCCACGACGAAGAAAGAACTCCGTGATCCGATCTATCAGCTATCGAGAGATCGCCTCGCGACGACGCAACGGCGGAGGCGAAACAACGCGGGAAGGGGAAAGAAGGGGATGTGTAGATACACGAACGTGGATGCTGTGAGAACGGCGAGTGCTGTGGAAAACCCGTTTTCCACCACGGGTACGGCGCACCAACGTATCACGTCTTCGGAGGGCTCCCCGTTCCTCCGATCGATTGGATTTGTATCGGGCTCAGTGCAAGGCGGCGAGTGCTACGAACCTGTAACAAACGAGCGAACCATTAGCTTGGCCGGGCCAAGATTGTCCCCCGGTCTATCTCGTCGATTATGTATTGTCAATGAAGACGCGATAACGAAATTCGATATACGATTAGCTCGAATTCTAACACTAACACTGTTGACGTCTCAATTCCTTTGTGACGCGACCATCATTTTAATCATTTTTACGCGAGAGAATGATATTAAAAAAAACTAACAGAGTTTAATTTGAGTTTAAATTATAAAATTGTAAAACTGAAAAAGAAAAAAATTGTTGTAACCTGTTTATTCTTGGCAGCGCGATAAGCGGAAAGGATAGCGCCGTGTTTTGTGTTACATTCCTGCAAGGACATTAGAATGAGATAAAAATCGTTATCTACAGCTATGGACAATTTCCAGCTGAAACGTCAGCTGTGGTTAACTAAGGCTTAACGCATTCTATAGCTCATTCTAAAGACATTCTTTAGAAATGACATAAAATCAATTAATCGGTGAAATTCAAGTAACGTTTATGGAAACATCAGCTTCAGGCTCGCAACACTGTCCTCGTGTAAGAATTTTATTCAGAAATACTTTTGAAAGTTTGGTGAAAAATTACATATATTGATAGAATAAAAGAGGAAGGCTTGTTTGCTTTCTAGTGCACTGATTGTGAGAGAAAAATATAGTTACTTTTGGCCTCAACCACAATTTTATAATATTTCTAACGATAATTACGGTTAACATAATTATGCGTATAGTTAAGTCAATCATATTTCGTGTTAGAAATATTATAAAATTATGGTTCTGAAGTCAAAAGTAACCATATTTTTCTCTCAGTGTGGATGCTACACAAAATTATTTCCTAATCTTACAGTTAGAGAATCACACTATTCTTGACGACGCACGATCTTGTGCTCTAACAGGTAGCAAACGGGAAAGAAAAATACGAACAAAGAACCTTTTTCAGAAAACTATGAACTCTGGTAGAGAAATCGTTGGATCATGGAAAATCGCATCTGCGGTCGCATCTACGTTCCTGGCTATTTTCCATGAAACCTGAGTAAAACCACAATCTCTCAACTGCATGTAGACGGAATTGTATTTAAAATTACATATTCCATTGATCGGATAATTATTCCGCGCATTTCCTTGTGTCTCTTCTTCGATTTCTACGACGGTATAGTCAACTGTGACATTTCTGTAAACTCCGACAATAGCTAATCTTCAGACTCTTCTAACCGTCGATAGATTCTACAGAATCATTTATGTCAATACATTTTATCTTGCGTATCGCAAATTTCAAATCTTGAAAAGACTAGAGATCGCTACATGAGATAGAATTTTGCAGTAAAATTTGCAATACAATTTTTGGACTCTTGAAAATTGTTACATTAACTAATCGTACAATTAATTGCGCCAGTCAAACATACGCGAATCGCGCAATATGCATTCTTATCAGTCTCCCATTTACCGCCGGTGTCAAGTCAAGGCTTCGGAATGTCGGATGTGTCGGCGTTCGACTCGGTTGGATCGCATCTCTCGTCCTCGGCATAAATATTGCATCGGAGCGTCGCTTTAAGCTTTAACACAGCCATGAATAACCGAATCGGTCGAGCGGGAACAACGAAATTTCTTAAGAATATACAATCGCGCGTTGCACAGCGACACACATCCTCTCTGTAAGAGTATTTTTTTTTTAATTCAGTTTCCAGCAGTGTCCGACACGCGTGAATAAATAATGACAATACGCGCGTTGATTGCTAGAAAAGGCATCCGTTGTGTGACAATTTTCCCACGATAAAAACTCGCGTACGATTCACTCGCTGTTCAAAGTTTATTTAACCGTATAAAGCTTTCGGGCGTAATCAAGCGATTTCACGGAGAACAAGGGAAAACGATAAACACGACTCAATTAGTGGCATGAAATAATACAAATAGTTTCATGTTTTTTCTCTGTCTCTCTGATTGCTTATGTAATTAATTGTTTATTTCCAACGTTAAAATACAATTAGCTGTGTGATATAATCAGCCTGATAAGAGACTAAAAATTGTAAAACTCGTCGGCATCATAAAATTATGTGAATGTCTTACGACGCACGTGTCTTTATCACCTTATCACATCTTGTTGCTACTGAGGGCATATGGAACTAAGTTAAAGATTTGAAATCCTGATGTTATTAATACTTGATATTAAATTTACTGATACTAAAATACTATTAATACTAAAATTTACACTGAGAAAAAATTCTGGTTAAAAACGGTCGAATTAGAAAATCTTGTAGGATCAAATCTTTTGGTTATTATAATAAAAATATCTGGTTATTATAAGTTATAAAGTATTGAGTTCTATTATAATAACCAGAACTCCTAATATCATAACCTGCAGAAGATTTGATCAATCCTACAAGATTTTCTGAATCGTCCGTTTTTAATCAGATTTTTTTTCAGTGTATTAATACTAAAAAACCGAGGAACTATAAATATATTCTACTCGCACATGTAAAACGATATTTTTCAAACGCCACAAATAACGAATTCTTTTTCTGATAAAGTGTAATAGCATACAGAATACACGTTCGTTTTATCAGCATTGCTGCCTAATTGAAAGTAATGCGAGTAATGTTATACACATAACATCGAGCCATATTGAAAGTACAGTGAAAGTTCCACACGATGAAAAATGTGTTTCGAGGAAACTGTCCCTGTCCGGTTTATTCGGTGAAAATTCCAACAGCATCCGTGACCAGAGAACCAATTTACAAACACTAACGCATGGCACGCAGTTGGCATCTGTTATGACGGAGTACGTTTTTACCTATTTTAATAAAGTCGTCATTTATTAGCATCCTCGCCGGAGCACAGAAAATGTCCGTGGCACCGAATGATCGCGCTTACGGAATATGCTACACTTGGCGTCGTGCACGTGGGGACCGAGCTGCAGGTGCATCGGTAGCATCGGCAGAACAGCTCGTCGCGTGAAAAGCTCGTCGACGCAACGCAACTCCGAACCGTACTGAACTGAAATTCATTCGAATTTCTCTCCTTCTCTCTCTCCCACTTGCTCGTCTCTCGGTTTCTCCTACCATCGGGTCACGTGCAGTCACTTTGCTTTTATCTTCGTTTGACTAGTAGTCGCGCACAGCCTGTCCTCCTTTCGTGTCTCACCATCTCCCACCGTCGCTTTGCCGTCAAGGTTTGCATGCGCTAAACGTGACGGATCTCTCTCTTTCGCGGTTTTCCGCGATATTTCGTAGTCGTATTCCAAGATCAAACGCGTAATATAGAAACAGGATGCGAATAATTATACTGGATAATCGCAAAAGAAATTGTGCAGCCAATTTTCTGCAGTGTTTATTAATTCTTTACTAAGTTAACTCGACGTGATAATTCTTTAACGAATTAATGATTATTTTTAAATATATTTTTAAAAATCTTTGACAGAAATTCTCCATGCCGAGAAATTGATTATTTTGTCAGTTAATATGGATAACATAAAAATATAATATTTGTACTGATTATTTCTATTTGATGATGAAAATTCCAACAGTATTTGTCAGAAACCTAGTTTACAAACACCAAGGCACAGGCACAGTAGGCTTCTATCATTATAGTGTACAAACGTTTTTATTTCACTACTATATATACTCATAGTATTACCTTGTAGTAGACTATCGCTGCCTATTACAGCGGACTCGTTTAACGGAAATTGTTGAGAAACTAAAATAAATTCTTTAAAAACTTTATTTCTTGAAAGCACAAACTTCTGTTTGACGAGTGAAATCAATTTCCTTTCGAAATATTTCTGACATATTGCAAATGATGACAAATTAGTATTTAATGTGCTTCTCGAATTCATTTGATTAAATATTTTTAGTTAAGCATTTTTCGCGAATTAGTTTTCAATGTAATTCCTGAACGCATTTAGTTAAGCACATATGTCGATAAGATTTTCTATTCTAGGCCTTCTCGAGTCTTGCCTGAATATACTGTGAGAATTTCGCTGCGTGTTTCATATAAACGGCCCATATAACGTACATCATTATGTACGCGCCGTAATGTTGATTTTTCATGTGCCCTATCTCTAGTCATCAGTTCTATAGACGGTATTACTGCATAAATTAGCTTCGTTTCTACGGATTTTGTGTGGAAATTTAGATGTATCTTGGTGCAAAATATTGACTATGTTAAATTATGTTTTTACGTTAAAATTAAGGAAAGAATTTTGACTTCATTATATTAAAAAAGTAGATAAAAATTAGCATTTAGTGTCAAGTATTATAAAAATAAGAATATCTCTTTATCCCTTACAAATAATAAATCACTGAAGCAATTTTTAAAACCATTGTCTTAGGAAAAAATATTCCGACAAATTTTGGAGTAAATTTTTTTTAGAAAGATCGCGCACATGCGTTATTAATCTCGCAACTATTTAAACTTTATGCTTAAATATCTTGGTAAATAAATCTAGAATTAAATTGCATTAAAGTATACTTTGAAATTAGGTTATAAATAAGAACTTTTAATTTATTTAAACATCGTAAATTTTATTCAGATAAGGTGGACATCTTTAATCAGCTATATTTTTTATCTAAAGAATTATCTACTTTAAATTGATTAACATTTTTTTATTGGTCTTTGAACACTTTGTGTGGAAGAAAAACCTTCCGACGACGGTTTAAAATAAAATTCTTTGCTCCGATGATTCCTGTACAACTCAGATCGACATTTATTCTGCCATGACCTTAACAAGCCTCATTCCGAGTATATCTCGTAAATGTCACGAGTCTTATTCATCCGCATTGGACGTAACAAGTCTTTAAAAAAAAAAGTGTTGCGTCGTTTCTCTTTCATAATCGCAAGTTTGATCGACGAAATTTAATAACCGCTTGTTATCGCGAAAAGAGGAAATATTTATGATCATCTCGAAGAGGAATGCGATATTTCTGGAGACAAAGTTTGTACTTGTACACGAATGGATACTGAGAGAAAAATATAGTTACTTTTGGCCCAACCATTTTATAATATTTCTAACAATAAATACGATTAACTTAACTATATGCATTATTATGTTAATATACTATAAACTAGTTGCTGAATGTCTTTAATTGTGACATATTGTGACTTCTTGTTAATAAGAAATGACCATTATTATCATAGAAAGAGAAAGATATAGTTACTTTTGGCCTCAATAGTAATTTTATAATATTTCTAACAATAAATATGATTAACTTAATTATATGCATCATTATGTTAACTATAATTATCATTGGAAATATTATAAAATTGTGGTTGAGGTCAAAAGTAACAATATCTTTCTCTCAGTGCAGAATGAAACGTCAGCGTGTCGCTGCGGAGATTCTCGCGATGCATCTTTGGCGATGCGACATCGGCCGACAAGTTTTAGCCGCGGATTCGCCAAGTTCACTTGGACGTCGTCCGCTTTTGACGAACGTATGCCCACGACCTACTTGCCCCTCGCTTTATCCCCTCGATTATCCCCAAAGCCCGGAACTTTTCGTTCCCGCGTGCACGACAATGCAAATTTCGTTTCTTCGTCCTATTTATGCGCTTTCTTTTCCCGTTACTCGGTCCTTAATCCACATCTCGCCGCAAGAAGAACGTCGGCTGCACCGATTTATAACACGTCGTACGTTAGCGGTTTGTAATAAGGACTCGGCAATTGCTGTTACGAGCGTTAATTCGTAAACACGTCCAGCTGTAGATCAGACAAAAGTATAACGCGACCCTATTTTTTTAATTACAGTTTTAATAATAAAATATTCTCTCTCTCTCTCTCTCTCTCTTTCTCTCTCTCTTGCAACTAATTTGCACGAAATATTAACTCGAAAAAGAATAGAATTTTGAAAGAGAGACGTAGATGATCTATCTTTTGTTATAAATACACAATTTTTATTTTGCACGCGCGACGCGAAGAGGAAGTGATTCTCGTTTAGGCGAGCAAGCCGGGTGAAGGATCGCTCTCCTTCTCGGAGCAATTTTTGCGGAATAGCTCTTCCGCCGCTGCCGTTTCTGTCGCGGCCGCCTAATGCACAAACCACACGCGAGAAGTATTAATCAAACCCGCTGCAATAATTTCGTCGGGAAATATAACGCGCTACGAGTTGCATCACGTACGCGAAAAGCCCACTTTCGATCGATCCCCGAATCAGAAAGAGGACAGGTCTCCACTCGATACACTCGTAAGATTCGTCCCGCTCCGCTCGGTGCATTAAGAACTGCCACGTACGTTAATACGTACGTAATGCATTAATACGCTCATGAAGATGCATGTGCGTCTACAGACGCGCCGTGTAATCTCGTATCGACGAACGAAAGCCCGGATTGTTACGGTATTCCAGTGACCCATCTCGAGCGAAAGCCCGAAGGCCGCTGACATGACTAATGAGATTAATGTCTCGCGCGTCATTAGCTTATTCGGTATGCCCCTTAGATATTATCATTTCGTTTCGCCCCATTACGAGGGATACGCCCGGAAAAGCGTGTCGCAGATGTACGAGATTCCTTTGCATCGGTCGAAAGGTTTTTTNTTTTCTCGAAGCCGGAGCAACGATGGCACGTACCGCAAATAAAATAAAGAATGAGAACTCTTTGCGGGGCCCTAAAATAATAATTTTCAGAAACCTCCGGCGGGAGGATAACCGAGCAAGGAGTTGTTATACATTTTTTAGAGCGTATGAGCGGCTGTATATCTTTGGCGATATTTGCGGAGTGAATACGCCCCTTCTCGAATATTTTCACGAGTGCCCTTAAAAATTGACGAGCTCTTCTAAGATAAATTATTCCACGAGGCTTTTCTTTAATAGATAATGGCCTTGAAAGTCAACCGTTAATTTTCGTATGATTGTGCTCCAAGATCAACGGGAAGCGTTATGCCACGCGAAACTTATTCATTCGTCGTTCACTGTAAACTCCTATACCCATAGGATACCACTGCTCCTATTCAATATTTGGTTAATTTGACTAAAACAATGATTAAAATTAGCGACATATTGAATAAGCCTTGCTCAATATGTTGTTAATTTATCTAATTTAACTTTTATGTTGGTCAAAAGTTTGCCTTCCTTTTAGTCAAAATTAATGAAATATTGAATAGGAGCAATGGCGACTTACGGAATAGTTACAATGAAAAGAAATTCTGGTTGAAAACGGACGAATCAGAAAATCTTGTAAGATTCTTCAAATATTCTGGTTATTATAACAGAAATTCTGGTTATTATAAGATTTTGAAGTATCGAGTTCTATTGTAATAACCAAAATTTCTGTTATAATAACCAAAATATTTGATCAATCCAACAAAATTTTCTGATTCGTCCGTTTTTAACCAGAATTTTTTTTTTCAGTGTAAAAAGACTCAAATTGAGCATAATTTGATACTACGAGTTTAACAGTGTTCAAATTGAAATAGATTTTTTTATTTATTTATTATACGAAAACGTCGAAATTTAGAACGCCGAAGGCGATGGCCTACCTCGACATTTTCGCTGAGGAAAAATTAACTCCGAGCAGGAGCTGTGTGTGCGCTATATATCGATTGTCTGCCAATTCTAGGACGGTTCTATAGATCCGCCCATGAAATAAGAACGCTCTGATACGATCATTAGCCGCCGGGAACTAGCGGGTTGCCGAGCCGCGGGGTTAAAAATGAATCCTCGCACCTGGGGCACCTGCGGGGCTGAGCGCGCCGCGAAATTCCGAGATTTCTTCGTACACCTCCGAATCTCATTAAGCAAGATCGGAGGGAGTCACGCGACCGTGGCGAACGCGATTCGGGGCCTTCGAGCGCGAATTCGAGCGCGGTGTGGAGCCCCTCGGCGTCGCGACGCGCCGCGCCGCACCGGGTGGAGTTCCTCGGCACTGCAACATCAGCGGTAGAATGCATCGTGTCCAGGTGACATTTCGTCCGCAGGAAGCGCCTGCTCGCACGCACGCACGAAGAGACCTTCAATCGTTTTCCTATACGCGACGCGCGTGCAGCGAATGACAGGGAGTCCTTCGACAAATTTAGAATCGCATTTCTCTCGACAATGTTATCTTCACGGTTGAATCCTAATTGAAATTCTGTTGGAATAACATTCATTTTAAATTGAACATATGGCTACTGTTTAAACGGTTTATAAGCTACGCCTATGTTCTGAGATATTCTTTGTGCACTGAGAGAAAAATGTAGTTTTGGCCTCAACCATAATTTTATATTTCTAACAATAAATATGATAAACTTGACTATATGCATCATTACTATAATTATCGTTGGAAATATTAAAAAATTGTGGTTGAGGCCAAAAGTAATTATATTTTTCTCTCAGTGTGCAGGCAAGTAGATTTTACATAACAAACGTGATCTATTTTCCAATCTACTTTCACCCTCCAACTTCTGATCGCGCGAGGAGAACGTAAAAGTCTGGACGATTACACGAAACGGAAGGTCGCTGTTACGAATTCACGTCGTAGGATCGAAATCGGAAGATACTTCCGACAAATTTCGGGGGGAGGGAAAAAAAACGGGGAAAAGGGAAGGAAAATGCAAGACGTGCGCTGTCGTGTGCGGGAGGGATGGCGAGGGTGCGTTCGTGTTCGTGTTCGCCGTTCGTCCGTCCGTCCGTCCGTCCGTCCGCGAGTCGAACGCAACCCTCGATGGCTCGAGTCGACTCGAACGCGCTGGAACGAGGGTAGGGTCGCAGCAGCCCCTCGCGCATTTCCCTTCGACGGCTGGCGACTCGTCGCTCACGTTAACCCGCACGGGAGCACGAAGGCACAAATCTCGTCGTTTCTCCTAGGCCGATCTTGCGAGCGCCGCACGACGTTGCGGACGTCTTGTATTATCGATTGACGAAAGTTATGTGGAGGGACTCGCCGCCGGGGCACGACGATCGTAACGCGAGCGAGCGGGCTAGGGCGAAAAGAGGAAAAAAAAAAAGAAGAGAGAAAAGGGAGGAAGAAAAATCGGAGAAGTGAGCGAGCGAAGAAATTCCACCCTCGCACTTTCGCTGCCCTTCTTTCTTTCTCTCTCTCTCTCTCTTTCTCTCGCCCCTCTTCCTTTCTGTTTCTCCTCGCCATTCTCTACGCCGCTCGACGTTCGCTTTCTCCAATTTTCTCGCACCCCCGTCGTTTGCCCCGTTTCTGTCGTCGAGAATGAACGAGAACGGCGATACATTGTCTCGTTATTCAATGTAGAACTCGCGGGGCGAATTTATAATGTTAAAGGACGAGGGGAAGGCGAGACGAGGTCGGGAAATGAATCGCACTCACCCTCACGGGGTTAGACCGTCGCGATGGAAGCCTCGTTGGCAGCGCGGACGACGAACATGTTCGCGTCGGGAACGGCAGTAGTGGCAGTGCAGGCGGGACCGGCGATGACACCCACGACGAAGACGGCGGCGACGGCGGCGGCAGCGGCGGCGGTGATCACGACGACGTCGGCGGTGGCGATGAGGACGACGTCGGCGACGTTGGACCCGGAGAACACGACGGCGGCGGTGACGGTGAAGACGGCGAGAGCGAGCGTGTCGTTGGCTTTAGCGCGGACTGGCGACGGCGACGACGGCGACGACGACGACAACGACGACGATGATAACGAGGACGATGACGATGACGACGAGTAGTAGTCACTTCCCACCCTCGTACAATCCGGGGAGGACACCATCTCCTTCTCGTCCGTGCGATCGCGTGCACACCCGACGACGACGACGACGCCGACGCCTGCACTACTGATACTGCTGCTGCTGCTGCTGCTGCTGCTGGCCTGTGCGACGATGACCACCACGCTACGGCACCACCGTGGTTGCGCTACCACCCCGAGTAACATCGTCGCAGTGTCATCGTCGTCGCGCCCCTTGGCGTGCGCCCCGTTTCGCGTGTTGCTGCTGACACTGCTGCTGGCGCTCGATCGCCGCCGTGTATGCGTGGGCGACCGGGGGGCGGGGGTGGGCGCGAAAGGAAAAAAAAAAGGGAAAAAAAGTCGAACGAACGCACACAGGACGCACGCACTCTTTCGTCGCTCTCTCCCTCTCTCCCTCTTTCTCACCCTCGCGCCCTCGCTCACTTTCTCTTCCTTTCTCTCTCTCTCTCTCTCTCGCTCTTTCTCTCTCCCTCTCTCTCTCTCCCTCTCTCCGTCTCGCGGCGATTACACGCACGGGGACTCGCAGAAGACGGTGCTCGTCCCCCGATCGACTGCACGACACCGATGCCCGCTGATGCCAGGAGACGCCCCAACGCGGGGCACCCTGTTCGACGTATGGCGAGCGACGGCTCACCCCGCGATCCGCGTCTGTGCTCGGCCCGACTCGCGCAGTGCCGTAACGCGAGCGGGTGGCCGCCCGCCCCGCTCCGGGGGTGGTCGGGCGCGCAGCCCCCTCTCGCGCGCGCGACCTTATCTCTTAACCCTTCCTCGAGCGTGCCGCACCCGCGCGATATCACCGTCCCATTCGGCAACCCTGAAAGAACATTCCTCCGACGTCGTTCTAAATCCCGCCGAGGACCTTCGCTCGCGGTCTCACCGTCCCGCTTTCTCGTCTTTATCCGCCCTCCCTCTCCCTGCGTCCCCGGTCGCAAAAGTCCAAACAGCGGATTCGCGACTGAAGATTATTGATTTCGCGCTGAATCGGCTAAAGGCGAGCGTTCTAGCAAATCGCGGAAAGCCGTCGCGCGCGTAGGCTCGACACGATCATTTCCCCTCGCGGAAACATTTTCCCTCTCAAGGGTGCCCCGCGCACGAGGAAAGGCTTTAGTCACGGGCACCGCGAGCCCTTCGGGGCGACCTGAAGCCGTCGGGCACTCAGCGGCAAGGCGGGGGGCTAAGGAAGCCCTTGAAATCAATAGCCAGCCGCTACTGCCGCCGCCACCCTGATCAGGCTGCTCTGCGCTGCATCCGTCGCTCTGCCGCCGCCGCCGCCACCACCACCACCACCACCATCGCCGCCGCCGTCACCACCGCCGCCCTCTCTTCCCGTATCCCGATTTATCCGCACGGCGTGACCGAGGAAGTCGCGTCGTGTGCCCGACTTTAGTTCGCAGCCGAACGTCTCTCGGTGCCGAGAGCGTCATCGGTCACCGAGTGACCCGATCCCGAATGGGGGTGAAAACGCGTCGCGGCGCATGGAAGCTCGATGACTGCTGCTGATTCTCCATGCCGTTGACATTAGGGAGTCTTCGGGGCGTCAAGGGGTGCACGGTGCACCCTTGGATTCGTACGGTGAAAGTCTAGCCCGCGAGAATTCTTTGCGTTCGCAGAATTACTTCAAAACTGAAAAAAAATTCTGGTAAAAAACGGACGAATTGAAAGAATCTTGTAGGATTGATCAAATATTCTGATTATTATAATAGGAATTCTGGTTATCATAAGTTATAAAGTATTGAGTTCTATTAGAACAAGGTAGAAAAAAATGTGATAAAATGACATAATAATGACATTTTGGTGTCATTTTGACATCTTTGTGATTTCTTGCTCTACCTGAGTTTGATCAATTCTACAAGATTTTCTAACCCGTCCGTCTTTAACTGGAATTCTTTTTCAGTGTTAGATACCCCTCGCGGAAACTCGGCGATTACTGAAAGTCATCTGCTGTCTCTCCTCACGATGTTGCAGCTAAAAGTGGTTCAATCTCTCGTGGCTGTCGCCGTGCACGAGGCTCAACTGCACACGGCATTAACATTTATTGAAGAAACGCCGCTGCAAAAAGTCCTCTAATCTCCCCGCTGGTAAAGGTCAAAGCCCCACGTTCGGCACTAAATCACAAGTTGTCATGGCGATCCTTATCTAAACCTCGCTTTATCGTTTCCCTCAATGTGCTCGCTATATTTAGTAATGTGGCGTATCCCGGGGCGCACGCGACTGCCAAAAATCCTCCTCTCCGACGCCGACGGAGCGCGAGCAGCAGCAGCCTGGCGACGTAACGAGGACGAGAATAAGGCTTTTCATATAAAGCGAAAGATCAAGATCTTTCGCTCGAACCGATGACGTAAATAACGAACGGGTATGAAAAAGCCCAACTCACCCCCGCGCGCCTCTGTCTCTCCCCAGTGTCTAGAGGTCTTATACTTTGACGTTTCTTTTCCGCAATGGGTGGACGCGGCCTTCCGGTGTGACCGAAAATATAGACGCGTAGGGAGACGTACGTAGATTGCGGTTTGGTTATGAGTTGACCTACTCCACTTTGGATCTACCTACGCGCTCTCTTTCCAGGGATGCTACCCCTTTCGGAAACTGTCCCACGTCACGAGGGAGCTTGCTCGAATCGTCTCGTCGCTGATTTCGTTCAATCATCTTCGAAACGGAAACATCCGTTCTCCGTTCACTCCGCCCGTTTAATCCTGCCATGAGGAAATAATTAATGTTAAAACTAATTAATGTTACAATGTTAGTATTATTAAAACTTTAATGTCCAATTAAAACTTAATATCCAGGAATCAATATTTCTGATCTAATATTAATCTATTTTAATCGAGCACTTTGGATTCAGGCTATTATTCAGATGGCCGGCGAGTCGGGAAATGATGCACAGATATATGGAGCAGCGAAAGATGACTCGGTTCCATTCGCGAATGCATCGTATCTCTGCGAAAATACATATTATCGAAACAGGCGCATTCTCCGTCGCGAATGTGCGTCAGACGTGTGTCTCGCTCTCTTATCGCGAAACACGATATTGGACTGCGATTCATGCAATGCATGTTTTATATTTGAGTTTTTGACAAAATAAAGGAAATGCAAAATAAAATAAAAACGATGATAATTTATGAATTTAGAATTTCACAGGTTTTAGCTCGTCCGTTGGGAGCCGACAGATCCCGTCACCGTGATCGAAAGGATTGTGCGAACGCACACAGTTGTTCGCCGTGTGGTATCGAAACATCAGAAGTCTGCATGGTACATTCTTTAATAGAATACTTTTATTCAAACACGAGTGTTAACGAAATCGCTGTTAATAGATTAATCGCACGTGACGGCGTGGTCACGCATCAAGCAAAACCGCAAAAACTCGGTAATGATATATATAATTATACGTATAACAATCGTATATAGATCATATACAACAAATTCTTGGTATATCTGTAATAAAATCTCACTAACGTAGTAGTAGTCTAAGGGATGTTTATGCATTGTGCATACTAATTGCATCGCTTTTTGCATCTTTTTTTTTTTCTTCTACGGAATAATGGAGAGTACCTCTAGTGCAGTTAGAACGCACGAGATGAAAAACGTGCATTTGTGCCCTCTCTTAGGCACGAATATACATACATACATATACATAATATCCGCATGTATATACATATGCACACATATATACATATATATATATATATATATATAAATATGCATACATATATACACACACATATTCTGTTTTACAAAGACTCGACACAGATCAGGTTCGAATTAACGAACTCCATAATTAATACACGGGGTATACATGTAAAATATATATGTAGGGAGAGATAGAGCTCGACTTTACACACGATTCAAGATCTAAGATCGTTCTTTCGCTGTAGGAGCCGCTGAGTCCCTTCTCGCGCGTCGAAACCGAACGTCTTACAGGAATGTCTCGGAAAATAACGCTAGTTGAGGAGAAGTCCGAATAAACCGCCTCCGAAATCAGAAACTCGTACAGCGATGGAAGTTTCACACTGATATAAAGTACCTGCGCGTCGACGCGCATTTACATGCGTCTAATGTAAAGGCAGAACGTATTCTTTACATATTTTATATTACAGAGCCGCGAGACACAGGAATTCGTAGTTCGCTAAAAAGATTGCCGAGGATCAAGTGGAGCGATGTAAAAAAATTCGGAACGACAGAGGAAGCCAGTAAAGTGGAAATCGTGTTTTTTTTTTACGCTATATTGCCTCTAGTCCTAAGGCACAGTTATGTAAATATCTCTATATCTGTGTGAAATAAGTATTACGTGCTCAACAATAATACTTTAATGTGACAATCTGCGGTCAGCCCGTCAAACTCGTGAAACAAATTCGATCGAGCGACTCCGCTCGCTTCGGACTCCTCGACAAACATCATGTCCATGTATAATTATCGCGTATCGACGCTTAATCTGAACGACAGTTCGAGCAGAGAGGTGCATAATTCAAAAACCCTTCGGTAGTTGTAATATCCGAGACATATCTTTATTCGTTATTTTCGTAAGACAAACATAAAGAAATAAAAAGTACACTGAAGCGTCAAGTAAGTTCAATGCATCTTATAACGTTCCTTTTCTTTCTCCCTTTCTCTCTTTTTTATCTTTTTCATTAAATGTACCAACGCTGGCGGGATACAACTACCAGCATAACCAATTGTTGGATCATGAACCACTACTCTTCGTCAGCCAGCCCTGCCTCTAACCCCCTTCCTCCCCTCCGGCCCCGACTATGTGTATTATATATATTTTCAAATGGACACAATATGTACAACGGGAAACGAGAACGGCGCCCGGCGCGGATGCACCGAAACAGCGCGAATCGAGCGAACGTGGGCAACAACCGTTCTCATGCAGTACACCAGCAAGTGAACACTATTTTCTGCCTCCGATTGTACAATATTATTTATGTGATGTAAGAGTTATATTACGTTAGAGAAAGATGCTATATGACAGTAATAGCACCCTTACTCGTTCGTGGGTGATCGTTTTGCACCAGTACGATTCGGCCTATTGCGAATAAGTGATACACAAATTCGAGAAAAAGTGCGATAACAATCAGTAATTGGTAACTTATATTCCCAGTAGCGAACAAGATTTCAAAGGTGTTGAGCAAAGGCGAATGACGAATAATTATTTTGAATATATATTTATAAACACGAAATCATTACTCGTTATTCGCGGGTACATTTTGCCCAAATGTTATTTCAGGGCAGGGCGCGAATTACAGAGTGAAAATCCCTTCAAAAGCACAACAAAATGAGAATGTAACTATGATAAACATAAATCGGAGCGTTACTTAGCGTCTTCTAATTAAGTTTACATTCTTAGAAAGAGAAGACGAGAAATAAATAAAATAAAATAAAACAAATTTTAAACCAAGCATTTTATCAGGTTAAGCACACACCCGTAACGAGTAATTCTATTAATGTAGACCACTACCGTTCGTGTTTATAGCATTTATTATGAACATTCGATTAACGCAACGTTTAGAGTCTGTGTCTGCGATCGAACGATGGCATATGACTGCAGAAGACAGGCTAAAAAAATTTGGGGGCGGTGGGGATACACTGAGGTATACAGTAAGATAAAGGCTGTTCAGATTAGTTTTCCCAGCAAGTAGCCGACTATAACCATGGCAATGGCGATGAGAATACTAGTTGATGTCGGAGATAACTGGCTATTGCTCTGCGAGGTTAATCCTCTAGCTGCTGCAAGGTTGCCATCATTGCCCAATGCCGCGTTTCGCCACTTCATTAAATCTTCCTGCAGACAAATATATACAACCAAATTATTGACATTTCTCACTTTTGAATTTATATATATTTTTTTACTTAAACTTATAATGTCAATTATTTATTATGTCATTCTTAGAATATGCAGAAATGGCAGGATCGTCAAATTAATATATTTTGGATAAAAAATTCAGTCAATACAAATTCGAAATGCAATAATGAAATTATCGTAAAAAGTCTAAATACAACAATCGACCGTTAATTAACACTCACCCTAAGTTGAAGATTTTCCTGCCTAAGCGTGCTTTCCTCTACCCTAAGCTGATTAACTTCTTGCGCAGCTTTTAATAGTTTCTCTTCTGCTTCGCCAAGAACCTGAGGAGAATCACATTTTTTGGAAATGTAACAAATAATGATTGTTATCAGTCTATAATAATGCACTTGATATCTTACCTTTGGCGACGATTTGACTGAATCGCCGACTGTTTTGTTCTTTCCATTAGTCGCATTAGAGTCTGCCTTAGTTGTTGTGGAAGTTGCAGTCGTCTTAGCCGTGCTAGTAGTGGTACTAGTTACGGGATTTTCAAACACGCATTTCAGTTTAGAATCCATCAACTGATCTGGATTTATATCCTTCCACTAAAAAAAAAAACACGCATAATTTATTATAATAAATTATTTAATTTTTAAGTTGAAAAAAACAATGATTAAAATAATAAATATATCATTTACTTTATTTAATATATTGCATTAATATTAATTTCAATATAGTGTTACACTATCTTACCACATCCATTGGATATTCTTCATCATTATCATCTGGTGCTATCACAGTTTGCACCATAAATTTGTGTTTGTTTTTCTCCGACGGATCAAAATCATATGGTTGTAAGCATACTGTAATAAAACGGTTTACGATATTCAATTATAAAAGAACAGACGTTTCCGAAATTTTATTTACAAGAATTATAAAACTCTAATAAGCATAAGAAATAAAATTTATAATTTTTATGGCGTAAACTAACCTGCTATTTCAGTGACATCCTTTGGTTTGAGAACTCCAGAGTTTGGACGTACACAGTATCTCTTTGGGGCAGTTGTCTTTATCTTAAAATATACCTTTTTACTCGTTGGATTAATTAATTTTATATATGATGTGACTGAGCCTCCTGTAAAAGGTCCTGTAACAAAGTAAATGATGGAATAAATTCCTTGAAGTAATTTACAATGATGAAACAGCGATTTTCGTGTCGAGCAGAGTATTTACATTTATATCTTTTTATACAATAATGATTAATAATGTAGAGATTACAAGATCACGAATAAATAGTAAAAAAAAGAGCATTCTGGAAAAATTCAGATACAAAGTACAAGGAATACATTAATATTTTGCAAGCTGTTCAACGCATTGTTATATTTTACATTGCTATACTTTTTCACGAGTTATTCTCAGTCGCAACTAATTAATCTAATTGAATCATTAAAAAGATTATAATACGAAGTAGAACTTTTTTACATGATTACTTGATTTTCTTGAAAGAAGAAAATCAAGATCAATCATCCGTCATTAGTTGCTAGTCATTCAGTTATTAGTCATTTTATTAGATAACGTTCAAACTCCTCTTATAAGAGGAATATGCAAAAATAGGATTTATTAATCTCTATCACTAATAATAGAAATCAATTGTCACAAATCGCCAATTGATTGAAACTATAATTGTAGAAATTCTTATCACTTATTATTGTTGTCAAATCAGATGAGATATAAATGCAATACAAATTTTTACACATAGATGACAAGACAAATTGTAAAATACATGGCAGAGGGGATTAGAAGGAGATTAATCAGCTGGAGGTACGATTACGGATTGTTTGTGGTCTTTGAGTGTTTTAATCCCGATAAGGAGACCGCCGAGCTCGTGTTAGATCGTTCGTTGAAACGGCGATACGCCGCGGCCGATCGGCGCACTCTCGAGTGTTTGTCTGTCTCTCTTTCTCTCTCTTTCTTTCTCTCTGTCTGTCTGTCTGTCTGTCTGTCAATACAGTCTGTACGACACGCGCACCGGTCAGAGTCGAAGGACGTTACATCACTCGATTTAAGCATAATTAACGAGTGTCATTTTCACGACAATCGGTAAGGCCGACACAATGAACGCCTAAATAGCCGATGGCGATCGAGGCGTTAAATGAAAGTCCACACCGCGTGGACGAATTGACAATTGAACGATAAATTATTTGCATATATACATTCTGTTACATGAAATTTAGAAAAGAATACCGAGGCAGAGAACTACCGTGCACGCGTAGGTAGACTATGAAGAAGTCAGAGTTCAACGTTCCCCTCCAGTTTCGCGGAGGAAATCGAAGCGGACCTTTTATTCCTCCGGAAGGAGACCAAAGGGGGGGGGGGGGGAATCGTAAAAAATTTCGAGCGACATTATTCGGAATTGGCGATCTACCGGCGGCCCGCCGCCGCCGCCGGAGCATAAATAAACGACGGCTCTTATGGATTACTGGCGTGGAGGCTAAGTGGAACAGCGGTACATACATAAATTCAATAGATGGCTTTTCCGCGTATCGGCGATCAGCGATCGCGTCCGGCGGCGGTCCGTCGGCGCACCGATCGATGGCAACCCGCGCGTTCTCGCGAAACACCGGGAAGCGATCGACCGATCTCGCTGTTCCGTCTCGCGCGGTGACGACGAGGAGAGAAGAAGCGCGACGGCTCGGAAAGCGGCCAGAGAGGGCGCGGGAGCCACTCGAGTCGTCTTCGTCACCTGCCCGCTCGTTTCGCTCCCTCATCCACAACGAGGCGGCTTCCTCGAGAAGGCGGCCCCGTCGGGACGAGGGACGCACGGACGGATAGACGGACGGATGTCTCCACGGCCGTCGCGGCGAATGACAGCGGATTGACATACGGAAGGGAAAGATGGGGTTAGGTCGACGTCACTGGCGACGTCGCACACGCTCGCCGAGGCGCACGGCCGCGACCTCCGGGGGCCCTCGCTCGGACCGCGTGCGGCACGACGCAACGCGGCGCAACGCGACGCGACCGCGGCACGGCCACGTTCGGGATTGCGCAGCGTGGCCCGCTGAGAGCGCGCGGGCGAGCGAAACAGAGTCTCCGTAGCCTTACGTCATCTTGACGACGTAGGCTCCGTTGCGAGAAACTCGGCCGCGACGGACGGCGAAGCGGCTCGCTCGCACGCACGCACAGATTCGGCGTCGTGTTGCCGCTCGCGCGACGGAAACTACGAAACTAAAACGAGTAGAAACGCGCGTAAGCGGATGGAGGACGGGTCCCCTCCGGATTTTATCAGCGTACCCCTGAATCGCAGCTCGTTCTGCGGCTCGATAATTAAGACCTGCTCGGGCTTTTCGGCGGGCTTCGACGACATCCTGACTGGCGGACCAAGACGGACTTCCCGACGGACGAGTCACCGCTTTGTTGCTGTCTTCCACCACCTCCGTCTCCACTTCTTCTTCGCCACCACCACCAACCACTACCACCACCGTCACCGTCACCGTCACCGTCGCCGCCGCCGCCGCCTCCGCCACCACCGCCGCCGCCGCCGCTATCTGCTGTAGCGCCAACGGGTGGTCGACGACGCGTTGGGCCCCGCGTATTGACAGGTCGCCTGCCGCTGCTCGTGCTCGTACGCGTATCCCCGCGTCCGGACCGTCGTACAACGTCTCGTGCCGCCGTCGCCGTCCCGTTCCTCCGCTGACCGTGCTGTACGCCGAGAGATTCCGTTGGACTGATTCCGATTCGCGGCTGCCCCGCCGATGCGCATGCGCCGCGCAACGGGGAAACTGCGCGAGGGGTTACGTCACGCCGCGCGGCCGGTAACGGCGCGCCGTTCGGTTCTGCACTCCGGGCACCTGCACTCTCTGCACTCGAAACTCGGGACGACGCGCGACGAAAAATAACCTGTAATTACATTTTAATTACTTAAGTACATTTAAATTTAATCACTTTTACATTTTTAATTTACACATTAAAAGTTATTTTTCCATTAATCTTCCATGTTTTTAACCATAAATTATAAAGCAGCCTGTACAATTTAAAAAGATAATTTAAAACTTAAGAAATTCTTAAGTTTTAACATTTGAGAAACGAAGTATGAATTCAGACCTCGGCGACTCGAGGAATAAAAAAAAGAAGCGAAAGGAATGCAGAGAGTGCCAAGAACAAACCTTCTGTTTATCTATCTATTTATCTACCTCCATCTTTCTCTAGCATCACTACCTTCTTCGCTCGCTCTCTTTTTTTTCTCGCTCTAAAGCGAGGCCGAGAAACGCGCAGAAACGCGCGTGTTCGATTGCCCTCGGCCTCGCGCATTCTGCACTTGCAACTCCTGCCCCGCATAATTTATTTATTTATCTCGTCCGAGCCTATTGCTTTTTTTCCGCCCGCGCTTTCGCGGCCGGGTTACGTCTCCTATTGTTCCCCCAGGCCAGTCAGACCGCCTGCGTTCTAGGCGTTCTAGCGAGCGTGCGCAGAGCAAAACTGTTGCGCGCGTATTGTTTGCACGCGCGCACCTAACCTCATCGGACGCGCTCGGCGAATTGATGCTCCGAGCTCCGATCAGCTCCGACTGCTCCGATTTGCTCCGATTCACGTGGAGAGAAGGAAATCGCCGCTAGAGAATTGTCGCAAAACTGATCGTTTTGCCGTCGTCACTCTTGATACTTAGGCGGAGTTTTTTTCGCCGAATTGGTTCGCGATGGACGCCTGCATCACGCCGAATTCGAACGGGGATGTTTTCAGGAACATGTCATTCATAGAAAATCGCACCCCTGTCGAGACCAAGAATCTGCAGTGTCTCTTGATTTATGACGGTAAAAAGTTCGCAGCCTTCAAATTAATATTAACAATAATATTTTATCAATGTTGTAATTTTTTATTCAACAATGTAACTTTTCTACATGTTATATTACATTATTTATATTGAGTGAGAAATTAAAATATTGATGCAATAATATTGTTAACTGTTTACTGAGTCGCAGTTTATATTAATACACATTGATTTCTATTGCAGAACACAACGCTCTTCTTGGAGGCACCAACATGGTCGACCTCTTCTGGAACGGTACTGTCTGGCATTACAAAGATATCTCGGATTTTTCTCGAGAGAAAGCCAGCGTGTCGCAGCGATTGGACAGCGGCGTCTGCGACGCTGCTTATCTGGGCGAGAATAAATTTGTCGTCGTGGAGGACAGCGGGGCCGTGCAGATCCAAGATATAATTCAAACGGACGAGCAGTCTCAGTTTCAGCACGTCGAGTACGCTTGCCAGCACGACGACAGCGTCCTGACGGTGTCTGTGTTTGCCAATAAGAGAAACATCGTCACGGGAGGAATGGATTGTTGGTAAGATTCCAGTGTGTACACGCAGAAAAATATATACTACTTACGAGTAAATATACTACTAAATATTCAAAGTATTTGGTAAATTTATATATCTGCAGATCTATCATAAAGTCATCATAAGCCTCACATTTTTTTAACACATTCTGGACTTGTAACGAATATATCTTAAATCATTGAGAAAATATTCTTAGCTGAAGAAAATTATTACTTAAACAAAATAAAATAAGTAATTGCTTTTTTCGTCTATAGAATATTTTTCAGTGTGTACAATATTGCGAGTCAAGGAGAGCAGCTTTAATTAATCTTACGTTTCAGTTTAAAAATCTGGGATACAGAGGACTTAATCTCGATTTACTCGTACAACTCTGCGCATATAGACGTTATCACAAGTACGGACGTAAAGCCCACGTGTAATTCTACATTTGTATCCACATCTTTAGATAACGAATCGTTACTATGGGATATCAGACGAGCCAAACCGGCGAGTTGTACGTTTATCTATTGTTTTACGTTTTATCTTACATTCTTACTACAAATTTGTTACATTTTTCAATTCTTTTTCTTTTTAAGGTATCTACAAGAATGATAATTCTCCCTTGACGGCGGTATCTTGGAATGCTAACTTGAATCATCTCATAGCAATAGGTACAGCTAATGGCAGCATTGTATTAATTGATATTAGACAAACAGAAACTCCATTATATGAATCAGTTGAATGTGACAGAGGTGTACACAAATTGTTATTTAATCCAAATCCAGAGAGGTGAGAATTTGCAGGAAATAACAGTTTACTTGTTTGTACAACAGCTTATACAGAATATTTCTTATACTCTCGATGAATTATAATAAATTTATGATAACTTATCTATTTTTCAGGAAAGAACAATTAGCGTGCTGTTCCGATAGCGAATCGGTAAAAATATTTGACACCCATAGAGAAATGCTGCAGTTGTATGAAAATAATAATCATTGCGATTTTGTACGAGGACTCGCGTGGTACGAAGATGATTTATACTCGTGTTCTTGGGACGGCAATGTGATTAAACATATAGTGAATTAAACATGTAGTTTCCTAAGGATGACAATTCGAATTAATATATCGAAATTTTTTGATAAAAAGATATAAAATATTAAAATAATTTTTGTTTCTTTATAATAAAATATTCAATTTATTAATTGAAACAACACCTCAATATAATGAACATTCTCGTCACCTCAAAATATTGAAAACTATTTGTTACGTATCAACGATGAAATACTGATCGCAACTTAGGGATCGCAACTGGGTGTTAATTTAAGATAAAGATTCACAAAAAACGTGCATTGAATTCTTCGGATCGTATCTTCCGTACAGCGATGCAAGGTGCAACGAATTTTGGTGCGTTTAACGTAATAGAAAACATTCTTCTTGCATTTATTCTTGATCATTGTTTCGGACGTCTCTACAACATAGTTGATAGTCTGTGTTTATTCAATATATTCTATTTTATTGCAGAAAGAGAAAAATATTTGAAATATAAAGTATGTATTATCGCTACATATAACAGTAATGTAAAGGAGTCAAGTGTATCAATATAACAGAAATTCCTGTAGATCTTGTGGATCTTTAAAAGAATCGTAATACGCTTAACATAATTTAAACGAGCCTTTCTTTTTCTTTCTGATGCTACAGTGTGTACGGTATATTAAATAACCAATAGGATTTTATTTACAAAGTAAAGTTAATGATAACATGATAACGCGAACAAAATATCACAAACAAAAGTTTATCATCACAAAGTGTCTAACAAAATTATTAAAAAATGATTTTCAGCATGGTTAAAGGTGATATAAATTAAAGATACGCTATAATGTAACATATATGTATAGTAATTCTGATAAAATAAACCTGTGAGTTCTGTGGTGCATAGAATTTATATATATTCTTTGTACCACAGAAAATTGCGAGTTACCTCTTCCGAACACACAGTAGATAACATTTGTTTATCGTAAATATACTTTAAACATTTAAATTTTATATTTGTTGTACTGCAATTTGTAGGACTGATTTATAGGACAACTGTGCATAAATGATTTCTTGTAAGTACATTAATATATCAAACTCGTTTATGCATATAACGTACATGAATAACGTGAATTTATCCGGAAAAAGATGGCAAGAAAGACAATATAATTCTATAGTATCTTCCTTCACATTATTATTACTATATATCCCTCATTTGTATTATGCTGAATTCTTCGTGTGCACATGCGCGCACCCATACGCGTGCCACGTTGTAAAGTTGAAAAATGCGTTTTTTCAAATCAGCAGATGAGTCGTTTTAATTGAAAATACTCTGTTGATATGAATCTTCCTTATCTCTGTTTAACAGTGCCCAGATTAAATCTGCGATTACAAATTCTACAGCTACATGATCAATCCTTGCATATAAAAACTTGAAAAGAGTAGCGCGTACATGAGTCAAACATGATTACTGTTCATCCATAGGAAAAGCAATTAATGCATCTAACATGATTGAATGTTTCTAATGTGTTGAATTGCACATTGAAGATTTCATACCGAATTGAAAACATCAGGTCCTCAAACAATTTGTATTAGTGGCACCGAATTAATAACGAATGCTCATGTCGATAAGAATACATGCGATGCGAATCGCTGCAGTCTCCTTCAAAGACTATCTGTGCATGCACACTTCGTTTATCATATTACAGAAATTATTAAAATCGTTATGTACAATTGTCTTTTAATATATTGTGATACATAATTGCATTGAGACTAACAAGCGACATGTAGCTCTCATATCGACATTCATCATTGTTATTTTTTTCTTATCTATGTAGTATCTACATAGAATCATATATTTTGCTGTTTATTACGTCGTTTTTTTTTTGTAACACGATCTGTTTTTTCTTTTCCCTCATATTGATAATGCTTATCCCACATTATTGAGCATTTATATGAATTACAACCCGAATTCCTTGTCATCGTCTTCCGGCCTTACATCCCCGTACATCCAGATGTTGCGATGATTGTGCTTTGCATCTTCTTCGGCTTTCTTGTATTCCTCGATCTGCAAGTGCACAATTAACGCGTGTTAAATATAATAAACTCGCAAGGGTGATGCGTGCCTTTGCGTGAATAGGATCGATTTGATAAAAATCGAGTTCAACCTTCATTCCATATGCCTCGGTTTTATAAGAGGTTGATTGGAAAATTAAAAGTTGTAACTAAAGAAATATAAAATGACCATGGTGATAAAAGTTCGGGAATTCATGCTTGAATAAAATGGAAGAAATTTTTTTCGCAATACGATTACAAGTACAGCAGAGACTAACCAATTTAGTGAGTCTCCTATCTCGATGCTTTTGAACGTGTAAGAATCCGTCGGAAATAATACCCTTTCCGATATCCTCATTCGTACTGGGATGCATCAGTGATACGGCAGTTACGTTGTTGCTTAATTTGTATTCCACATTTAAGAGCAGAATTTTGTCCAGTACGTCTTCCTTAAATGCGTCGACTGCCGCTCTCTTGTCATCCGTCTGCAAAAATATCAATAAACGTTTACAGATGTTTTTTTGTTGATTTATTTTCGGAAAACGAGTTCCATAAATCCGTTACTTACATCACTCGGAAGAGTCACACACGCAAGTGCGTACTCATGAGCGTACGGCTTGTCAGTTGCGAAACGCGCAGGCAGATCAGCGACTCGCGTAACATTAAGAGTCTCTCTGTTGCCGTAATCGATGTAAAACACACTGACATTGGTACCAGAAACCTTCTCCGTCTTCACGCGATACCACTGATCGTCGCCGCTGAATTTCGCGACCGCCAGATCTCCTCTGGTCGGCTTGTAGGCGCCAGGAAGCGGCGGATTAGCAGCCAACTCCTGGCGTAATTGCAGAAGCATATTTTCCAACAAGGTGCCCTGATCGACGAACTGGGCATAGAAATGAAGATCGTCGGTAACTTCGGAGATCACAACCTTCTGATAATCAATCTTTCGTTCCTGCCCTTCCTTCTCGTCTACGATCTTGTCGGTCTCCACTGGCACTTCCACGCGATTCTTCCAGATCTAAAACATAAGTCATATTTATATTCAAGTTTCTTTAACAAAATATCCAATAATCAAATACATTTAATTACATTGAGTTTTTTTGTTTTTGCACGCTCTTCTGCGGCTTTAAGAGTTCTCGTGAGTTCTCCAGAGTCCGGGAAATTCACAACCTCAGCCAAACCTTCTTCTACCAGAGCGACCGACATATTGACATCGTTCACCGTTAACCAACCGATGAAACCGCTCAATTTCGTTTCCGTGTTCTCAATCTTGATCTCCACGTCTCGTTGGAAACAATGCTCTTTGGTGAAGGCAAGAGCTTTTTCGCCGTACTCGTCGGCTTTCACTACCCCACCACCGGGTAATGTTCTCTGACAACGCGGAGTTCTTATTCCAGCTAGCACGAACGTGATAACGTAATCTTCCTTGGGAAGATAGAGTTTCAACCGTGAGCCGCTCGTCACAAATTCTACAACCCCTCTGATTCCTTGCGCACGTTTGAGCGACGTCAAGAATGCTTTTGCCTTCGAAGGATCGTTCGAAAGATCCACTATTCTGTGAACTGGAATGTCCTTTTTCGCGTGCAGTCCGTGCTGCGATTTCTCCGCTTTGCTCTCGGCCACTTGCAAGAGATTGTAATGAGAGGAACGCTGATCGTCGTTCTGCCTGTATTTGATTACTCGCGCGAGACCTCGACCGACCAGTGCCTCTGCGATGTTTCTGTTGATATGATAGAAATAATCAATTATTGATAATTCTTAGTGTAAATTATTAAAAAGTAGATAGTTCTTACGATTTATACTTACGTTTTGCCGCAAGTTACGGTACAACATAGCTTCTCCGGGAAATTATCCCTAGCCGGTTGCGTATAATCGACCACCACTTTTACGTTTTTTCTGATAAATTTCTCGCGCAAAAATTCTCGCGCCTCCAGCATCCACGGTATATCGTAGAGCGGTCTGA
This sequence comes from Tetramorium alpestre, assembly GCA_021460005.1. Classification (NCBI taxonomy): domain Eukaryota; kingdom Metazoa; phylum Arthropoda; class Insecta; order Hymenoptera; family Formicidae; genus Tetramorium; species Tetramorium alpestre. Next base: position 146,902 of record JAJVSH010000065.1, on the reverse strand, counting down.
AATCTTTCGGTCGAGCAGTATTGTTGCTGTCCTCGATGTTCTTCTTTTCACGGGTGGGCGGTCGAATACTGCTCAGAAATACTTTCTTGTTCTCTCCGTTCTGCGTTCGGATAATGAGCGCGTCCGCGTTAACAATTTCCACAACGGTGCCGGTAAACTCGATCTGCGGTCCAGACGGTTTGTAGTCTTTCCACAGGCGCAAACGCGCCTCCTTTGCCGCTTTCTCAGCGAGGTATAGCTTTTCCGCGCCAGATCTACTGTTGCCGATTGACCAATCCTGGCATTTCGCAAAACCCTCGCTTAGCAGAATTTCGGCAATGTTTCCTAATGCAAACGAAAAAGCATTGAATATAATTAAATTCAATTATTTAAAACGTTTATTACATATAATTATATACAGAGGCTCGATCGCCAAATATTTAACGCGCCACGAACTTACCTTTAGGATGAATAATGCTGCCAATAAAGTTATTATTGTTGACAGACTCCAACACAATTTCGACATCCCTATGTAAGAGCCGCGATTCCACGAAATATCTAGCTTCGTCCGCGTAAGGATCGCCGACGGAATTCTCGCGACGTCCATTCGGCCAGCCAGGACAGCGAACGCCCGAGATCATCAGCGTTATGTTGTAGAAATCGGGCAAGAGGAAAGCCTTCACGGTGGAGCCGTCGAAGACGAACTCGATTACCGCCTTGATTGGTTTCTTGCCGAATTTCTCAACCAATTTTCGAGGATCATCGACACTCCATTTGACGTCCCGTATGTGCTCGGAGGTCGGCGAGTCCGACCATTTTCCTTTCTTCGCAACCTTCGCGATGTTCTCTAGTTCGACCAATCGTTGTTGCTCGACCGTGGGATTGCGATTATCCTTCTTAACGGTCACTAGACCCTCAGACACCAAAGTCTCGATCACGTTCTCGCCATTCCTGTCTGCATGATAATCGCAATTAGATGCGGGAATACAGTTTTCAAGTTCTAAGCAGAATGACAAGTACCTTTTCCTAACCAGACAGTTCCATACGTTCTGGCTGTGTTGACAGACTTTTCAGTAGCAAAGGTGACGTCTTGACCAATCAACTTCCGGCGTAGGAACTCCCTCGCTTCCCAAGCGTACGGCTCATCTTTGCTCTCATCCATGCTAAAAATGTGTAAGTTATTACTCAATCTTGTAAGTAAATTGTTTAAAAACTTTGATAAATCTGTTCTCATTTCAAAAATTAGAAAGTAATTGAGAAAGAAATTTTATAAGTTGAGTTTTGCATGAAAAAGCATGAATATACAATTCTATGTACCTGTCATTGCCTTTCCAACGTTCCAACTTTGGTGCAGTAATGTTGCACAGAGTGATCGTTATTTCAGGTGGAGGACCACCCATGGGTTGTCCACGGATGACAACGGTATCTCCCGATGTCACCTTTGGGATAAAAATTTCATAGAATGAAAAAACTTAAAGTATCCCAAAATATCTAACGTTATATCATATCTCAGAATAAAATACCAATTATGCAATTGCTGGTATCTTTCGCAGAACTTTCTGAAGTCATAATGAATCGTAACAAACGCCTCAACGAGGGACAAATTAAAAAGCAAGAGAAATACAATAAAAACATTCTCAACTTGACGAATATCTAAGAGATGCTAAAAAAAACACATGGAAAGCTGCTGCAGTAGGATGCTTCGGATTGCAACCATATGTTCGAACCATGGTTCCTGCCAGCTGGGCAAGGGTATCAAATACCGCGGCGCAAATAGTGAGGGCTACAAGTGCGTCGCACTCGAAAGAGGGGGAGAGAGAGAGAGGCCGGTGGTGTGATCCTCACCTGCTTCACCACCCCATTACGCAGTTTCACTGGTGCCTGGGGTGCGCTCATGATGCCGCGCGGTAGCCTTCGGACGGGAAAATCGGTAAATGCGATCGACGTCGGTGCGCTCGTTCCAGCGATCCGCACGTGCGCTCACGGGTTCGTGGCGGTTCGGTAGCAGCTGCGCTCGTGACTCCGCGATTTATCGCTCCTCGTGGCGTGACGCGGGACGAGCGGGGGGTTGTGTGGAGAGAAAAGGAGTCTCTCTCGCGCGCGAGGCGAGCTGCGTACTCAGGAGTGACGGACCGTCATGTTGACTGGCGAACGCGGGGCAGAAACCGAGTCCTTCCTTTCCACGTATATCGCGCGGACTAGCGAGATGGCTGTCGATCGGCGCGAGCGCGATCTATCACACCGCCGGGGACACGCTTCGAAATTCGCTTGGGCTCGGTGGTGATGTGGCAACACGCGACAACACGCCGCGCGACACGGTGTCGCACTCTATGCTCCGCCTTGGAGCTGGCGCGCATGAGAGAGTGGCCGGCATGCGCGAGATTTCGTCCACTGGAAGGTCCGTTCGTTTCAGCCGCCTTCGCTCGGGTCGGATCACTCTTATGTCTCTCTTTCTACCATTGCAAATTAAACTTTAATTTTGATTTAACTTACTCTCTATCTTTTTTTTTAGTTATGAGAATTAGAAAAAGATAAAAAGTAAGTTAAACCGAGATTAAAGTTAATCTGCATTGGTAGAAATGGACATTAGGGCAAATTCCATAATTTACCGGAATTTAACTAAAGATACTCAATTTACATAAAACAAATTCTCCTATTGGTTAGTATATATTAGTAAATTGTGGAATTGGCTCTTATTGTTTTTACTGGCATAAATGAATTTACATGTTGGCAATGCTTTTAACACTTCGTTAAGCTTTATATTTTATCGCGTACATATTTTATCGCGTGGGTTATGATAGAATCCCAAATAAAAAAATTTGCAACTTTTAAAATAAGTAAAGAGAAATTCATGTTGATTGAATATTATGTTATATCAATATAATATAACATTATATTGATGTTGATTGAATATTATCAATTTGTTATTGTTTGTTTAAAAGCTTATTTACATTTTAATAAGATAGATCTTATTTTTCTAAATTAATTAAAAATATTGAAAAAAAAATCGAATTTGTAAGTAAAAACTGCTGCGATTTCCACTCTGGAGAAGGAAATGAAAGACTCTGATTGGTTTATTTCTTACGCATTATGCATTATGCATTACGTAGAAGTCCATGCTCTCGCTCTGAGGTAAACTACAAGGCGAAATAGTGAATCTGAATGGCTGGATGAATCCGACGCCATTTTAGTACGTACAAAGCGCAATATTCAAACGGTGTTCGGTCAATGTAATTCTAATAGGTATTTACGTCATATTTCTATCCGAATTATAATAATTTAAAAGTAAATAATTTTTATTGTAATAAAATCTATTGTAAATTCTTGAAGAAACAATTTCTATACATACAGAAACATCTCAATGAAATGTAACTCGTTTCTAACTGCTATACGTCAATTTCAACTTCAATAAGTATTATCCAGCACAAAATATCCACTCCAATTCCTTGCACTCATCGGTTTATAGGTCGCTGATCCAAAGAGTTAATTATTCGCGTAAATCGATAACTTGCAATCGTTGCAAGTTGTAAAATATGATCAGAATTTTGCTGCGTACTCATCAGTCGATCAATGGTTGGTGAGCGAATAATGGCGCAGTAACTATTGAGTCAGCTCCGACTAGTCCGACTTCTAATGATGCGTCGAGCAGCCATTATAGTAAATTTTCTGGTTATTTATAATATTCAGATAACTTAAAAATAAAATCAATTTACTCTAAATTTGTCGCTACATTTCTTAAAATTTAATGTCTGTTTCAGATATCTCATATGTGAATTAACATTGAAGATCAATAATCAATATTCGAATAAGATATTCACAGTCTTTTAACATCTTATCAATATGAAAAGTTTAAATAAACATAATTTAAAAAAAATTATCAATACAGAGTGAAAGAGAGAGAGAAAGAGAGAAGGAGAGAGAGTTATTGATTATTTTTATTAAATTTTATTTAAAGTATTCTTAGATTACAGAGTAAATTGGAATTTTTGAAGATCAAGATTTATTAGGAAGGTCTGGATAAAGATATTGAGTTCAATTGAAATAAGATTTCTTCTTATTTTATTGCGCATGTTTACATCTTTATTCTACAATTAATTTAAAATAATTTAAGATAATCGATAATGGAATAATGCAAATCGATGGAATGATGCAAGTGTGAACGTAAGCACGCAAAAGTAAAAAAAAAACAATGCGAGATGAAAAACAAAACGATATGTCAAGAAAATGAACGCATCGATGAAATCAAATGTGGTGCGATGCTCTGCATGTCGTAAAATTGTGCGCGAAAACAAATCTGTTTAAGGATATTTTATAAACTTACAATTATAAATTATTTTATATTCTGTAAAGTAAATCATCGATTATCTTAAATTTTTAAAATAACTTCTATTGTTTTTCACGGATCTAAGAAAGTCTGCATTTGAGACTTGTTGAATATATTTATTATATTATATATAATAATATTATAATCTCTCGAATCCAAAAACTTTCTTAGATCCGTGAAAAATGGCGGAACCTATTTTAAAAACAGTCTCGAGCGCTCTTACTTATTTTATAGTATTAGCTATCTTATAGTAATAGCTTAATCTACTTCCTCCATTCTCGATGCCTCCTCCGAATCACCCTCCAACGTCGGCACTTCCGTGTCCATCTTGTCGTCCTCGGCGTTCGACGTTTCTTCATCGTCGAAGCCCAGGCCGAGCTTGATCATCCTATATATTCTGGACGCGTGCACCTGCGGGTCCTCGAGCGCGAAACCGGACGACAGGAGGGCAGTCTCGAAGAGCAACATGACTAGATCTTTCACAGACTTGTCGTGCTTGTCAGCCTCGTTCTTCTGTCTCAGATTCTCCATGATGGGATGATCGGGATTGATCTCGAGATGCTTCTTTGCAGCCATGTATCCCATGGTGGATGTATCTCGGAGCGCCTGAGCCTTCATGATCCTCTCCATGTTCGCCGTCCAGCCGTACTGCGACGTGACGATACAACACGGAGAGTCGACCAGTCTGTTGGATACGACTACTTTTTCGACTTTCTTATCTAGGATATCCTTCATAACCTTGCAGAGATTCTCGTATTTGGCTTTGTCTTCCTCACGCTTCTTCTTCTCATCCTCGTCCTCCGGCAATTCCAGACCTTCCTTCGTGACGGACACCAGCTGCTTTCCGTCGAATTCCTTCAGTTGCTGGACTACGTACTCGTCGATGGGCTCGGTCATGTACACGACCTCGAAACCGCGCTTCTTCACGCGTTCGACGAACGAGCTGTTGGCTACTTGCTCCCTGCTCTCGCCAGTGATGTAGTAGATATGTTTCTGGTTCTCCTTCATTCTACCAACATAATCCTTGAGGGAGCACATCTCGTCACCAGACGCGGAAGTGTGATAGCGCAGCAACTCTGAGAGCTTCTTCCTGTTCTGGCTGTCCTCATGGATGCCCAATTTCAGATTCTTACTGAATTGCTCGTAGCATTTCTTGTAGTTCTCTTTATCCTCTGACAATTCCTCAAAGAGCTCCAAGCATTTCTTGACAAGATTCTTTCTGATAACTTTCAGAATCTTGTTCTGCTGCAGCATCTCACGAGAGATGTTAAGAGGCAGATCCTCGCTGTCTACGACACCCTTGATGAAGTTCAGATATTCAGGAATCAAGTCCTCGCAATTATCCATGATGAAGACGCGACGGACGTACAATTTAATATTGTTCTTCCTCTTCTTGTTCTCGAACAGATCGAACGGTGCGCGACGCGGAATGAACAGCAGCGCTCTAAATTCCAGCTGTCCCTCCACGGAGAAGTGTTTCACAGCCAAATGATCCTCCCAATCATTGGTCAAACTCTTGTAGAATTCGCCGTACTCTTCCTGGGTGATATCGTCAGGATTTCTCGTCCAGATTGGCTTCATCTTATTCAACTCTTCATCTTCAGTGTATTTCTCTTTGATGGTTTTCTTCTTCTTCTTTTTCTCATCCTTAGGCTTATCCTCATCCTCATCTTCGCCAACGTCCTCAATCTTGGGCTTCTCGTCCTCCGTTGCCTTGTCGTCTTCTTCCTTCTTTTCTGGCTCTTCTTCCTCATCCTCGCTCAGTTCCTTGTCACGCTCCTTTTCGACGACGAGCTTGATGGGGTAGCCGATGAACTGAGAATGCTTCTTCACAATCTCTTTGATTTTCGACTCTTCCAGATACTCCGTCTGATCCTCCTTAATGTGCAGAATAATCTTGGTGCCCCGTCCGATCGGCTCACCATTATCGGGACGAACCGTGAACGAGCCACCAGCGGAAGACTCCCACAAGTACTGCTCGTCGTCATTGTGCTTGGAGATGACGATGACTTTGTCAGCCACGAGATACGCCGAATAGAAGCCCACACCGAACTGTCCAATCATGGAGATATCAGCGCCTGCTTGCAGAGCTTCCATGAATGCCTTCGTACCAGACTTGGCAATGGTACCCAGGTTATTTACAAGATCAGCTTTGGTCATGCCAATACCACTGTAAAGATAAAGAAAATTCAATTTAGAGACAACTGTTATATTAATATATGTCAGACATATATATTTCTATGATAGGTCAATACTTACGAATCAAGAATCGTCAGGGTGCGGTCGTTCTTGTTCGGAATGATCTTAATGAACAGTTCCTTGCATGTATCCAGCTTGGATGGATCCGTGAGAGATTCATATCGAATTTTGTCCAATGCCTAAATAAATTCACAAAAGATTTAGTATTGAGTATTGAGATATTTAAAAAATTTTATCTTTTGTCATTTATCGACAATAAATTTACACAATTATTTTTTACGATTTCCAAATTTGCAAATAAAATAAAGAGAAAAAAATTCGAAAACTTTATATGTATTATATGTGCAATGAATGTTGGATTTTGTCTAGATTTAATATTGTGTTATTAAAAATGTTCAGTTTTTCATCAATTCACATCATTATTTCCGATTTTACATTTATAATTTTCAGATTTGCAAATGTAACAAAGAAAAAATATGTGCAATGAATATCAAATTTAATCAATATTGTGACACAGATTCACTAAAGATTTAATATCACATTATTAAAAAAAATTCAATTTTTTGTCGTTTATCCAAATTCATCATTATTTCTAATTATGATTCTCAGATTTGCAAACGTAACAAAGGGAAAAATACAAAAATTTATACAATATTTATGCAATATCGAATTTTGTCAAATGCCTCGATAAATTCACAAAATATTTAATATCAAACTATTAAAAACGTTCAGTTTTTCGTCATTTATCCAAATTCACGATCATTTCTTAATTATAATTTTCAGATTTATGTAACAAAAGAGAACTCCAAAAATTTTACATGCAACTCCGATAATAAAAAAAAAAATTCACTAAAGTCCGATAAAATATAAAATATATCAAGAAATATTTTACAAGCATTTATAAAATTAAGAAATCATTTCACACAGAACTCAAGACAATTCTGAATAAATCGACGGCACATGGCAAATGGCGCAACGGCGTCGTCAAATTCTCCGCAATCACGCAAGCTACTCACATCGGACGAGTTGGAGATCAATTCTCGGATGAAAATCTCCTTGTTCGAGTAGAAGGTATTGATGATCAGGCTCATCAACTGGGCGATCTCCGCCTGGAAGGCGAAGGTCTCCACCTCGCCGGCCTCCGACATGCTCACGTCTTCGGGCATCTTTCTCGCAGGATCAATCGAAGCAACGATCAAGCGAATACAAAACCGCCACGAGATGCACACTGAATGCAGTAAACTTCTGAGCGCACTCCGGGTAACTGGGCCACGTACGCGCGGGGTGAGATCCAATCGGCGACTAGCGAGCGACGATCCACACGGCAGGAACTCAGGGCAGCGAGTATTCAATAGTGGCGCCCAGCGCCGACTTTTATCGAGCGCTGAACATTCTGGAAGGCTCTAGAAGGCGGAAGCCAGGCCCGCTTCTAGAACCTTCTATCAAGCGGGCTCCTCGCGCAAGGCGTCCCCGCGCGATCGCTTCACCAGGCCGCGTCCCGTCGCTCGGAAAAATCCTAGATGGAATTCACGCAAAGATAAACGCGCCGATAGCCGCGCGGAACGCGTCCGCTCGGCCCAGGCCGCCCGTCCGCCTCGCGCGACTCGCGTAGTCGGCGGAAGCGACGTCACCGACTCGGCTAATCTAGAACCGTCGCCGCGCGCGCGTGTGTGTGCACGTGCGACGCGAATACGATCGACCGGTTCCCGCGAGCGTCGGGCCCCGCCGCGCCGCCCTTGCCATGATTTCAGCGCGAGCGTATCTCCACGTGCTGAAGCGGACAGAGGAAAACGCTTTCGTCCTGCTGGATCGCCCTGTCGAGTTGTTTCTTCATTTGTCGACGACCTTCGAGGATTTCTCGTGGCGGGAACCTTGACGTGGGAACAATTAATTGCGATAATAATAATAATAATCTGTGGTCTTTGACACTTTGTCATTTACTCGCAGTCGTGGTTTATGTATGGAGTATTGGCTAAGAAAAGAAGAGATATCTACGCTGAAGATAATTTACAATTTCATTAAACTTACGGGAAGGGTTATCTGAATAAAAAGTTTTCGGATAGTGAGAGGAATAAAAGGAGTGCGTTGTTCCTGTATGCAGGCTTTAGCATAAAACACAGAAAAAAAGGAGTCACGGTCTTGCAATCTTTGGATGACGCGATCTTGCGATCTTTGGGTGACGCGGTCTTTCCGCTCGGCTTGAGAGTCGCCTCGAGAGCGTCTATCCCCGTTTCTCTCTCTTCTTATCTCGTCGCGCAGTCATGGATCCCGGCGTCCTTTCGCGGCTGATACCGCAGAGCAAGGAGCAGGTGCGGCCGGCCTGCAAAAAGTGCGGCTACGCCGGACACTTAACCTATCAGTGCCGCAACTTCATCAAGATCGACCCGAACAAGGAGATCGTGCTGGACGTGAGCAGCACTAGCTCGGACAGTGACGAGAATTACGTCACCCCGCTGACGGAGCTGCGCGAGCGAGAGCTACGGAGGAAGCTGCGAGAGGCGAGGAAGAAGCGGCGGGAGAGGAAGGCCAGGAAGAAGCGCAAGAGGAAGCGCGAGAGCTCCGAGAGCAGCGACAGCGAGTCCGAGTCCGAGTCGTCGACGTCGTCGTCGTCATCGAGCAGCGAGGAAGAGAAGAAGCGGAAGAAGTCGAAGAAGAGGAGGAAGAGCTCCAAGCGCAAGAAACGCAAGAAGCATAAACGGAACAGCTCCTCCGGGAGCGACGATGACAGGGGAAAAAAATGAGTGTTTTAGAAGCGTCCGGATGCCTTCCATTCGTTCCAGTTGCTTCTGCCGTTGAATATTGAACGGTGCATGACTGCGGTGTTTTCGTAATCGTGTATGTACGCGTGCTCATCCGGTTTTCTTTTTCCTTGATGAAAGTTGTCACTTTTTACATGTCCCAACCTTGACTCAGTCTTGTAAATAAAAGTATGTATTTTTTTATGTATAAGGAGAGCTGTGATATCTCTAATAAAAATTCTTCTATAAAAATTGTGAGAAAAAGAAAGGTGTGTTGAAAAATTTTTAAGCGTTTTTCAAAATTTATGACAGATGTATAAATTGAAGATGTTGGATAATTGTTTAAAAGAAACAGTTACTTACTGAAAAGTTTCTAGGAACGACGCTACGTTAATCGGTTTCCTAATCTATTTTTGTAAATGACAATAACGAGTACAAACCTCGTGGTTTATACGTGATGCAAATCAAAGACGCGTATTTATTATTTTCATCATGTTTCATAGAATCCTAAATAATGAAAAATTTTCCTTGCAAATTTCTGAAATCGGAGTGAGCCACATTAAACAATATTCTATCTATTAAAAAATGACAATAATAAAACGAGAAATAGCATTAAATTAAATAATTTTGTAAATTTCCGAAAATTAAAAAATATAAAACGAAGCAGCCTTGTGTCTGCAATATATGTGATGCAAATAAAAAATGCTTATTCATTCTCCATCACGTTTCGTAGAATTTTAGATAATTCAAAGAAATGTTATTTGCAAATTTCTAAAAGCGATGCTCCATTAAATAGTATTCTAATCTTAATTTAAAAAAATGACAGTAACAAAACGAGAAATAACATAAAGTTTGCAATACTTAGATACGATGCAAATTAAGGACTTGTTCGTTTTCTATAAAATGCTGGACACGTTGCTTGCAAATTTTTGGAAGCAGAATGACGCTACATTAAACAATATCCTAATCTATTCAAAGATGACTTGAAACGAGAAAAACTCGTGTTCGCGCTGGATGATGTAAGTCTCAAAAATGCTTCTTCAGCGTGATGTTTCATCGCGTTCCACAGAATCTGAAAGAAACGTTAGGTAAATTTCTAGAAGCCATGAAAACGTAATAAATATCACGCTAACCTATTTGGCGGTAACGTATGGCGTCCAATCCGAAGCGCATGCGCATCGCGCGATGCGTCAAGATGGCCGACAGCGTGCTGGTTTGAGGCTTTGAGCAGGTTTGAGAGATCTCGGCATTCGTTGTCAACTTCCGACATAAAAGTCGAAGAGATACGAATAATATTTTTTCCAAGGAAGAAGAGTATCTAGCGAATTTGCGAACACGATGACGCGGCACGCGAGGAATTGTACCGCGGGTGCAGTATACACGTATCACGAGAAGAAGAAGGACGCGGCAGCGTCAGGTTATGGCACCAACATTCAACGAGTGGGCAAGGACTCCGTCAAGGATTTCGACTGCTGCTGCCTGACTCTGCAACCCTGCAGGAATCCGGTGATAACGTATGTATCTTAGCGACCGTATGTGATGCGTATTATTGTGTTTTTATGTCCGTAATAATGTCATCCTCTATTCCACGATCCATAATCTGGTGTTGCAGGAAGGACGGTTATCTGTTTGACAAAGAGGCGATATTGGAGTACGTTTTGGCCAAGAAAAGGGAATATGCGAGAAAGCTGAAGGAATACGAGAAACAGAAGCAAAAGGAAGAGGTTAGTTAGATTATGAGTATGTTTTAACCCTTTGATGTCCACATAGGATATATACAACACCTCAGAAATCTTAATTCTATTCTTGCATCAAAATTTTTCAATCTTAAAGCTGCCTTCTTTAATATTTTTCAGAAACTAGTTGTAATAGGTATATCTAAAACTTGACTCCTGTTTATAAATATGTAAAAATAGATATAAAAGATTTTTTCTTTTTTATGGTTTTTTTAAATGTATCAATTAACATGGAGTGTTATCCTATTAGATTACTCATGTCTTAAATTTTGAGACATTAGTACACAATGAAGGGTTAAAATTTATTGAAAGGCTTGTATATTTATAGTCAGTATATTTATATTGCTGTTTTTTTTTATAGGAACAATCGCAAGAACAGACAGCCAATGAAGAACTGAAAAAGTTGCAGAATTTTCTGAAAGGAGAAAGAACCATTGTATCAAGCAGCTCTAGTACGACGGACGGACAGTCGGTTTCCAATATGAAGAATGGCAAAGATAAGATGCTACCAAGCTTCTGGATACCCTCAAAGACTCCTGGGGCGAAGGAAGCCTCTGTACAGAAACCTGACAAAACCATTTATTGCCCCGTCAGTGGAAATCCGTTGAAAGTGAAGGATCTGATTCCAATAAAATTCACGATTGTTCAGGATCCAGATGACAAAAGATCGCTCATTGTTAAACAAGCGCGATACATGTGTCCTATTACCCATGACGTCTTGGGCAACAATGTCCCGTGTGCCGTGATAAAAACTACGTAAGAGCAATGAATAATCCTGCTTTAATGACAAATGTATTGTTTGATTGACTAATTAAACATTTTTTTATAGTGGCGACGTAGTTACGATGGAGTGTGTGGAAAAATTGATAAAAAAGGATTGGATCAATCCTCTGGATAATTCCAAATTGACGCCGTCTGATATCATTCCTCTACAAAGGGTAAGTAGTATAAATACAGTATAAACTATAATGCTAATAATTGGTACAGATAATATTTATTTCCATTTATTTTATAGGGTGGCACTGGTTATGCATCTGTTAATGATTCGTTAGAGGGCAAGCATGAAAGGCCAGTGTTGCAAGCGTGAAGAATACTCGTATCATTGTATATAGATTTTTTTAACTTAAGAAGGTATAAATTTTAATGTAAATATAATTAGATATTAAATAGAGTGTTTATATTTCGTTTAATTTATAAATTTTTAAGAAATTCAAACACCAACATGATGTTTCTACGCACAATATATCATTTCGTTCCTATGAACGAAATTCGTGTATATAATCAAGTTATAGACACAATAATATAAAAAGAAAGCTAATGCTATCCTTTACACGAAATAATTAAAAACCATTTATGTATGTGTGAGGGCAATTTTATTCGATAAAAGAATTTCAATATTTGATTTATAGATCCTATCTATAAAAAACTAAAATTCAGGTTCTTATTCTAAAATAAAATAAAGTATATTCAGGGACAAGGATGATTCCTTGAATAAAATTTTGAGTTTTGCGCACAGAAGAAAAGGAAATAGAATGTAAAGAATAGAAAAGAAAAATGAATTTAAAAGAGACAAATAGGAATTTAAAGGATAAAAAAAAAGAAGGAAAATAGTACAAAGGAACGTATTTCTTTTTTTTTGTATGCACATAGCCGATTTTTTCAATTTGGTAAGCTAACGAATAGTTAAATTATACATCTGAACTTATCTAATTTGAAGATAAAACAAAGACGTGTGATTTAACTATTACTAGAAGTTAGAAAAACCGGCCCTAAAGGATGAATAGAAGTGAGTTTTAGCTTCCTGCTTTATCTATCTCAAATCTATTTGTATATAGACCTAATTTTTATTATTAAATTATATTTTTATGTTTTTATTCAAATGTTTATTGCGCTCTCACAAAAAAAAAAAACGTGTGTATACATATAACTGCATACGATATGTAAATGTATGTGAGAGTCCATAGTATATTAATTTCTATAATATCCAATTTTTTTCGAGGTCGCTGAGAGATGTCACAGTGCGGTTTTAGATGCCTATCTTTCAGGCTAGTGAACGTGGCCACGTTGTTCTACATCCACGTTTGGCGCGGCAGCTAGGCCAAGGATCGGTCCCACACGAAAAAGGCCGGGATGGCCGTTCTCAGGTTTCTCTCTGATAAAACTATTCTCAAGGAGTATGTACTTACGAGTATTCCTTGGAGTCGCTATACCCAGATAAAATAAAAAATCACAAAGATAAATTCAAAAATCAAAATAACTTCAAAATGTCATTATTATGTCATTTTATCGCTGTTTTAACGTTATTTTAATGTCAATATGTCATAATTTTTGTACTACCTGGGTACCCTATAGTTTTGAGAGTTGATTCTGTATCTTTTAAAAGAGTGAAAATATGAAAAGTGAGGAAAAATTTACTACATGTTGATCAATGAAATTACAAATAGTAAATCCTATAGTAAATCTGCTCACTTTCACATTTTCGCTCTTTTAAAAAATACAGAATTAACTTCCTGGTTCCGCTGACGGGGAAGGGGACGCTGGCGCCATCTCTGACGACACGGCCCCTCGAGGGGAGCTCGCAGAAAACGCGTGCTCCGCCGGGTAAGCGGCAATCTGCGGGACGGCGTTCCGACGATTCGCTGTCGCGCTCGTCGGGTCCGCGCGCGCGTTCGAAAGACGAACGCGTCTCGGCCGCCGTGCGGCTTCCTGCCTGTACGTGCGTGCGTGCGTGTTTANAGTTTCTCTCGTTCTGCGACGCGAGAGCAAGAGAGACCCGCCGTCGCGAGTGTCAGTTGTCACGCGGATTCACGCGGCGCGGGAGATCGCGCGTGCATCGAAACGCCGAGCGACGACGACGGCGTCGGCGACGGTGACGAAGAGGTGAGTGCGCTTAAATCCGCGAGCGAAAATACCTCCGCCTTTACCTCGCGTCTTTTACTCTTCCTTTCCTCGCAGAGTGCACGGAAAGCCGTGAAGCGTGTTCAGAAGTGTTTCGTCGTGAACAAATTTTTGAAACTTGTTTTCCCGTGTATAAATTTTGGAATCCACTATTCTGTAGTTTTTCCATTTTGATCATATCATCTCCCTTTTACTCGAAGATGGGAACCGCCATCAGTTTTACCGGAACTTGAACCTTCCTTTCCTCTCTCGCGAGCGCGAGTTCGGCAATTTTCGAAACGCGACGGTTCGAGCGTAATGTGCGGTCGGCGATTATGACACCCTGCGCAGCCAGCGATAAATAAAGTAAGTAGGACATGTAAATGCATCGATTGCAGCTCTGTCGCGTGCGAGACAGCCGGGAGGAATCCCGCGAGCGCGCCGCGCTTAGCTCCAATTTAATCGCGCGCGTACTCGGACTTTTTGTGCGCGCGGACAATGCCGAGATTTCTGCGCGTTACGCGCTCGAGGAAACATTCTAATATCCATTTCTATCAATGTAGATTAACTTCAATCCCGGTTCAACTTACTTTTTATCTTTCTCCAAGTTCTAATGCTTGTTTCTTCTACCAATGTAGATTATCTTTAATCTCAGTTTAACTTGCCTTTTTATCTTTTTTTTTTTTAGTTCCAAGAATTGGTAAGTTAAACTGAGATTACAGTTAATCTACATTGATAGAAATGGACATAAGAATGGAATTGGAAAAAGGTACAAAGCGAGTTAAACCGAGATTTAATTTAACCTACATTGACTGTTCCAAAATTACTGCCAGTACTCCAGGTAGAGCAAAAATTACAATGACATTATATTGACATCAAAATAATGCTAAAACAGTAATAAAATGACATAATAATGACATTTTAGAGTCATTATTATGTCATTTTATTACTGTTTGATGTCATGTCATTTTGACATCTTTATAATTTCTTATTCCTGAGTTCTACGTGACGTGAACTATAGATTTTCAGTACTGGCAGCAATTTTGAAACACAGTCGATTGGTAGAAATGGATATAAATCCTTCAAATCCGCATTTACGCGTCGCTCGCGTAATTTTCTTCTCCGCGAGAGTCGCGACGACCGGTTTCGGGCAGGGTACATTTATTTTCGCGTATCAAACGCCTGCAAACGTGTCGCGCGAGTGAGAAAAGCGCGGGAGCTTTTTTCGCGAATTCCTCCGGCTCGCCCGGC
The DNA here is from genome assembly GCA_021460005.1 of Tetramorium alpestre. Lineage (NCBI taxonomy): Eukaryota > Metazoa > Arthropoda > Insecta > Hymenoptera > Formicidae > Tetramorium > Tetramorium alpestre. The sequence continues at coordinate 131,798 of JAJVSH010000065.1, read as the reverse complement.
GCGCTCCATCCGCGAGAGAGCTCGTCGCCCGCTCCAATTTGCTAGCAGTCCGCGCAATTGAAACGGCCGGGCGAGCGAGCGAGCGAGCGGTTCAATGGCTGAAGGAACTGGAGGCGACGTTATCACACATCACAATATCATGCCGCACACAGCAGACTATGATATAACGCGCCGCGGCTCTTATCGCCGCCGCGCACACAGGCGACGCATGCACACCCGGGTGTCGTCGTTGCGCTCGTAATACGCACGCAAACACACGCGCCGCGTGGCACGAGCGCACAGTTACGCGCGCGCACCCGCTCCGGGCCGAAGCTTTCCCAAAACAAACGCGCCGCGCGGATTTCTCGTTCTGAGATTCTGGGTCCGTGTAGATTTTAACGTGTTGATTACACAGAGAAAATGTGTGAGGATTTCACTTATATTTGTTTCACTCTAAAAAGACATTATATTTTATACAAAACATTGTTTCCTCGAATAAAAATTTCATTGTTGCATTAAATCATATTATTTGACGGAGAAATAACCATTATTTGAAATAATACTTAAATACGTCTGATTCAGAGTGTGGTTTGTTTCGATTAACTTATTACTTGGAAATTAAGCTCATAGACTTATACAAGTAGACAAATTTTATTTCTTTTAACGTATATTTTATTTTAAGTAATTATATATATGTTTTTTGAAAGTCAAGTAATCGTATTTGTTAGTTCAAATATTTGTTTGATTGGACTATTTCAATGATTAAATTTCTTTGACTTTGACTTCAACAAAATTTATTAAATCCACAGAAACTTTTCTCTGTAAGCGTGATCATCTTTTGATCGTGATCCAATTTTGAAAGATCGACCTTAAAAAAATCGGGATTTTTTTTTATTGTTACTTTATCGGATTATAAAATATCTTGTAAGATATCCTGAAAAAACTGCTTGAAATCCTTTCAGAATGGCTTTAATAAGAGTCGAAAATTGAGATGGTCACCATAACGTTGACTCTCTCTCTATATATTTAGGTAACTATCCGTTAAATTTTCCATGTTGTTTTAATAAGCTATTTAATTGTATTTACTTTTCATCATTTCTCAAGACTTACAATGAAATGTTATTTTTTCTCCTAAATAATTAAATCGACAAATAGTCAAATATACATATTTATAGATTATAGTATCCAGCTACAAATTTCTAACTATGAATTAATTGATATTTAATGCATTAATCAAATTGCAATTGTGTTTCGTTTTTATTGGACTGACAATTTAATATTTTTGAGATGACTTTCGAAACAGTTGTAAGAATGGATTTACACGCGAATCTAATGAGAGCAAACGGATAAAGAAACCGAGTGATTTCAAATTGATTCTAAGGAGGACTTAGCTTTGCAGAATTTCATTATACAAAATTAATACGGAAATTTGGATAAAATAATAATCCATGCCTTTGAACAATTGAGTTAGTAGTTTAGGAAGGCTAAGTTCTCCAATTTGTCTTTAAGATATTATCATCCATCCGTTTCATTCGGGGATACCCTGTATATCGTAAGCTCGACCGGCTCGAACCAGTGCATCAAATCGTCCAATTCCGATGCATTCGACATCGTGGAATATATAAGTGATGAAAAACGATGAGATACAGAGAGCCGAGCGGCGATACGATTATGTAAGGAGACAAACCAGTTGAGCGCTCGCGAAAATATTATTTTTCCCGCGCGGAAAATTTTATAGTTACTGTATGTGGGCGGTGGTTTTCATTTCTAATAAATTTTTATCTCGCGAATCTATCGCCATCGAGTTTCCCGGTGATGGTTTTATCTCTACTTTTTTCGAGCTGATCGATATTCCTCCTTCGGTACAGCGCATCTCGATCTCCCGTTTGTTTATCAGCACAACTCGGTCTCTTAAAAAGATAATTAGCGTTATATACGCATTCTACGTCTGTTACATTGACCGGTTACATAACGGAAATTCAAAGAACGGCCGGAGAATGATTCTTTTCATTACAGCGATGATATGGGTGCTTGACCGCTGGTAAATTTCCGTATTTTTCTATCCATTCATTGTTTAAACGCTAAATGACGAGCTTTAAAACGCATTCCTCGTAATTAATTTATATTTATTTTGCAGCTTTAATCAAAGTGTGATTTGACTACAAATTGTAAGTTCCAATTTTTTCAAACATTACAAACATTACAATTTCATAATTCTGTTAATCTATTTCGAAAACGAACGGGAATTAATTCTTAATATAATTTAAAAGTATATAATAATAGGTCTCGTACAAAATATGTCTCCAATTATCGTGCTGTCTTTGTTCATTAAGGAATTTAAAGCTAGATTTTCCTTAACGAAAATTCAATTAGAAGATTTTTAATCAAATTTTTTATTGTTTAAAATTGTTTCCAAATAATTCTTGACTTATTGCTCTATTATTACTTGAATTATTAAAGTAAAAGGCTCGTAGAATTTAATGAAAAATAAAATAGATTATATTCATTTGTATTATACATATCTGAAGTCGCGAAAAAATAAAATAGTTATTTTAAATAACTTGTATACCTAATTCGGAAATTACTGACACTTCTTGTGCTTTCGAAAGGATGAAATCGACTCCAAATTCATCGACGATTGTGTGAATGAAAGTTCACGCTGCGTTAGCGGGACATATGCACTTTGTCTATATCGGTGAGCAACCGCGATATGTACTTTCACCGCGGAAGACCGATAGCTCTCCCGATATGCATCCGCGTACTCAGGGACCCCGGACGATTTTTGTTCCGGACGATCGGCGCATTACCCCGAGAAGCAGATTATTTATTCAAGGTTGGTCGAGGAAGCCATCGCCCACGCCGGCAAAGCCTCGCAAGTGTAATCGATGATTCAGTTTTCCCGGCTGTCCCTCCGCTCTCGCGATTCCGCGCATTCTCTCGGTCGACTTGGTGTTACGTAATAATCCGCGCGAGTCGCGACCCGAGTGGACGGCGATTGTTTCAATCGTGACCGATCGGCAGAGAAATCGCATTATCAAAGACGTGATTATTACATCGCGAGAGCGCACACGTGATAACTGTGATAAACGTAATTCGTCAATATTCGATCATACTGTGAGAAAAATATCGTTACTTTTGGCCTCAACCACAATTTTAGACTATTTCTAATGATAATTATGGTTAACATAATGATGCATATGGTTAAGTTAATTATATTTCGTGTTAGAAATATTATAAAATTGAGGCCAAAAGTAACTATATTTTTCTCTCAGCATAGGATAATAAATTTGCAAAAATTGTCCGATTATTGATTATAAAACGGTACGTTCCGAAGTTAAAGTACACTAATTGTAAGAGAAAAAAATAGTTACTTTTGGCTTCAATCACAATTTTATAATATTTTTAACGATAATTGCGGTTAACATAATGATGCATATGATTAAGTTAATCATATTTATTGTTAGAAATAGTATAAAATTATGGTTGGGGCCAAAAATAACTGTATTTTTTTCTTTCAATGCACGATCTTTCTGAGCGTGATCTCGTAAACGCTTCGTACGATCATAGACATCCGCGAGAAGAAAAAAATGCATTTCGGCGCATCGCTGGGGAATCATCGATCGAACGCGGAAGATTTCGGCAGAAATCGCTCGGCGATAGGCGATCGGTGGACCGGAATGCGATCGCACTTAAATCCGCGAGAGATCGGGGTTACTTTATTCAGGCGCATGCACATACGAGCTGGCGCAGTCGCGGGAGGGGCTGCCTCGGTGGGAAAATGACCGCCGCGCCGTGCTCGAGAATTGCTTTGATATGAGGTAATGCGCACCGCAAAACACGCAAGAAGCGTTACGTAACGTTTAAACGTGTATGTATACGCGGCGGCGACCGGCGGTATATTTATTAACGAACGATCGCAGCCGCGGTTTCCGTCATGAAGAAACGGCCGGTCGATTTCCAAACGGCCGCAAACCGATTCCGATCGGTGGCGAAGTTTACAGGGGCAATTAACTTGCGATCGGTATTTAATACAAGGATTCGCGATTGCGGAAAAGTATCGACATAAATTGATGATTCCGCGCCAGTGGTCTAAATTCGACATTCCAGACAATCGATTGCCGGTTTGGCTCCGTTTCTCAAACATTTGCAGTTTGAGATGCGCTCCCTTTAACTCGAGATTTCAAGTATTCGCGGTTTCAGAAAATTATTCCGAAAATCTAGTCTTAAAACACCTATAGATTTAACATAACACGATACAAATTGTTACAATATCAACGTACTTGGAAAATGATCATTTTGAATGACTTGCAAAAGAATGATGAGAATTTATTACACTGGTATGAAGATCTAATATACATACATCTAGATATTTTTTATTCCTCTACAATCAATTACTGATATCGAGATTGCATTTAAAAATAATATTAAAAAATTCAATGATTCAAAACATTCAAACTCATTTTCTGAAAAACTTTTGCTTGTTGAGTTACGTCATTGTTGCTGCAAATGAGCGATATATGTATTATATATATATTTTTTATCGTACTATATAAAGTTTATCTAATTACATAATTTATTTCGGATTTGAATTTAATGTTAATCGTAGAGTTATCGGCCAGTTGTGTCTGTCATCCGTGTGCGAATTGAGAATCCGTAGGGAAAGGGTAACAGGCAACAATCGCAAACTGCAACTTTGAAAAGGTCAAAGTATTTCAAATGCAAATCGCATTAGGCCTCGTAAGGGTACCAGTCTGTAAATACGAGACGTGGATCCAGCCGACCGGCCGGCCGGTGGTCCGTTGACATCCTCATACGGTAATTATTTCCATAATTATTTTCGTGCTGGCGTGAAACGCGTGCGGAATATAAAATGCAATTTTGATATCGTCATAATTAAGAGGAACTTGACGTTTTTCCTACAGAAAATGGAAACCGTTTGGTTCAATGTCGCTTCGATCTTTTATCGTCCAGGAATTTCATAATTAATTTGTTGAGATAATTCTCTCTCTCTCTTTTTGCCGCAATGACGCATAGACGGTCGCCTACGTCAGCGTAAGAAGTACTCCGCGCGCGTTTTTTCTGATTTGGATAGCTCTTCCCGAGTCGATTATTCTCAAGAGAGCGGGTCCGAAATCACTTATTCGCGGCGATATATTATGCTCGCGACGTATTCAATGTCGACAGGTATCTTTCGCGGAATTGCGCTACGTTACACACGGGACCCGCGAGATCAATCCTTTCTTTCCGCCCCGATACCGAATCGCGCTCTCCCATTTTTTTTGTTTGCAAACGAGGCGCGAACGTGTCGGACCGGTTAACGGCGGTAGTGTTAATCTAGAAAGCGCGCGATTTAAATTTACATAACGGAATCACTGCGAATGTTACGTTACGGCCTTGATTGCCTGTGTGCGTGCGTGCGTGCGTGCGTGTTTTGCGTCACAGGTCAAGCGCACAGCGAACATCGAAGGCGGCGAGTCCGGATATCGGTGCACCGCACTTCGGGGCCGGATTACATAACCGCGCATTGATAAGGAAATAAGCGAGTCGCCTTGACATTACCGACTCGCAAGCGTAATCTGGCTGTTTTTGTCGAGAATCGGCAAGTATTTCCCTCGTTCCCACCTCCTGGTACTGGCAAATGCGGAAAACGACACTTTTGACACGTCTTGACAAGGCAGATATCCGTAACGTTTTTTTTTTCCCGACGTTAATCATCCATTTTTCACGTTGCGTTTTTAGTTATTTTTTTTAAGCATTCGCTGAAAAAGAATTCTGGTTGAAAACGGACGAATCAGAAAATCTTGTGGGATTGATCCTACACTGAATGACCTGAAATATTCAGGTTGTTATAATAGAAATTTGGTTATTATAATAGCACTCAATAGCACTTTATAACTTATAATAATCAGAATTCCTATTATAATAAAAATTATAATAAATAGCCAGAATTTTTTTCAATGTCCAATCTTTTAATATTACTCGAATTTATGACATTAACGTCGAAAGTATTCTTTATTATAGAATATATCAAAATCTCTTTCCTTTCGCGATTTCTCTTTTCTTTAAACCCGAGGGAGTATAAATCTCTTATTCAATTGACTCGTGAGCACAGCTGTACAATTCTATGAGAAAGATACTAACAAAGTGTCGTTACTATATCTGTATATTAAATGTCTGTTCTCTTCATTATAGCTATTCTCAAATTTTTTCTTTTTTTTTATCGCATGCTATAATGAGATAATATATTGTAACAATTTTATTAGTTTTACTACAACATTTACATGCATTTTTTTACAAATTTTATACATTTACAACCACAGATTAAAGTAATAATTATTGTCCGCGATCAAATAATAATGTTTTTCGACAAAAATGTTCTCGTCTAATTTCTCTAGTGACCTTTTCCGGCGTTAATAATATTTTAAAATACCGTCGTCCCTGGGTGGACGACAGGGCTGTTTTTGTGATTCGTCGATGCGACAACGATAGGGGATGTCGTCGGCAAGGCATAATCTGTCAAGCACAGGCGCTGATGATGTTTATATAATCACGTGGTTAAATTGTTGCACACTGTGTTACCCGCGCGCTTACGTAACAGGAATTCAATTCGCATTCTCACGAGAAACGGGCAAATGTGTTACCGCTACGTGTTCATCGCGTGTGTCGCGCTTAAGGGGAGCTTGTCGCTTTCCCTACGGGGCAATCGCGCGGAAAGCGTTGATTTAAAGCCACTTCAATTTTTTATCGCCTACAGGAATTTCATAATTGATTTGTAGAGATAATTCCCTCTTTTTTTTACAGATACCGGTACTATGAGACCGCACGAATGGATGCGTGACACATCCCGAAGCAGATTCGAAGGTATCATCGTTATTTACTTGATATGAATTTGATTTCAACCCTCATTTCGCTCCAATAAATCGATACACCTACAAGAAAAATATGTGAAACGAGAATGTGTGTATTTTTTCATTGAACCGACGGATTAAAAATCAAATTCACGCCTTATATTCTACACACAAAAAGAAATCCCTTCTTGATATTATTACGAGTGGAAGGTCGATTTTGTTGCTCAAGGGCGCAGATGCTCGTTACGATGCGACAATGGAGGATAACATCCTAACAACCGCTCAGTACACCTGACACAACACTTACATCTCGTTATTGCGCTGCATTGTTGTCGATATTATTCCAGGAAGCGCAATATTTATTTCTTACGACGTAATTTCCATATCGCAACAGGCAAATAATGCTGGATTCATGAATAAATGCTGTCCACTTAATTATGCATACGTCGATACGTCGTTTAATTGTTTCGATTTTTACGCTTATCAAAGCCAGTTCTACCTGCAAACTGGTATGCATCGAGCAAAGAGATACTTATCTTTTTTCCTATTTTATAAAATATCGTTAACCTTCTTCTTCCTTCCTGCGTTATCGCTGGATCTCAATTTACTTCTTAATTCGCCGTCCTGTCCGTTTGAGCGTAAAGTTTACTCGCCCCGCTCGTTTCGCGTCTTGACGCACAAACGATAAATCGTCGCGGAAGACAGGCGTCCAATTATAAAAATTTGCGCGACGGGTGAATCAATTAAGATTTAATAATTCGCCTTCTCGCGACGGTTTGCTTGCAGGTACCGGTACGTTCCAGCCAAATGAATGGACGCATGGAAGGGCTCGATACGAATCTAAAGGTAAGTTTAGCCCTCGGCGCTCTACCAATAATTTGTAACGTTTTTATCTTCGAACAAGCTAACGTGGTTTCGCTGATCGCGGAGGCTACGGTGAAGCATCGTTTGTCGAGGAAAAGATAATAAGAGTTAAGATGACGTCGCTGGCCGCTGTTACAGCGGCAGGATGACACAGTGATTACAGTTATTTCTGCGAAAGTATTGTGTTACGGGAGGAAGGTCAGTATCAGCTTACCAATCAATGCTGAGAAACGAATTCCGGAATCGCCGGTCAGTTCGGAATTCGAGGATATAACTGACATTCTCCTCGGCGCGCGGATAACCGAGGTAAATTGATACTCGATATACTCGAGAGAAGTGCAGAGACATGCCTGAGTCCGATCACAGGTTACGACGCGTAAATGTTAATAACGTTACGTCAATTATGCCCATCCCCCTAATTTCCTAATCGCGGCTTGATTAATGGTTGCGAGGTTGCACATAATAAGATGATTCAATTGCGATATAGACATTATTCTAATTGTGTTAATTTTATTGGCGAGATTTACATCGAATGTTCAGTGAATAGGTAATGAAGCAATTACGTGCTAACAATATACGCGGAGATATATGATTAAGAATTGTAGATTTGTTTCGTTTCTTCAAGACGAGGGAAAATATATATTACGAGGTATCTAACATTTAAATAGACGCAGTTCGGTTCAAAGTTTTATGAACGACGATGTATGTACAACTGATATGGACGTCGTATTTTCAATCGTCGCTTTTCACGACGCTTGTGTTCCAGCGTACCGCGCATATTGTCGAAAACGCGTCAGGCTAGGCTAAAAGAAAAATACTGCGCGTTTTAGTCCCAAATTTCGTTGACGGTGCGGCGAGCGTTAACGAAGGTCAAAGATCGTTATTGAAAACGCGAATAATTGGATAAACGCGGGGCGGGGAGGGAGTGCTATGAAATCACGGTAAATTAATCGACGGGGAGCTGATCCTTGGTTACCGAAAAATCACGCTAATGAGTGGACGGAGAGAGATTTGGGGGGGGGGGGGGGGGGGGAGAGGTGGAGGATCGCAAGCGAGCTGTGGTCACTTCAAACGTCAATGCCGATCGTAAACCGGGTCCGTATCAGACAAAAGCGTATTGACGATAATAATTAACGCTCCGTTACAAACGGCTGTACAGCAGTGCGCGGTCGAGGTAGGCTTAGCTCGTGTAATTAGCGCTAATTAATACAGTGCAATCGGCTCGGTCGCGGAATCTCGGCGGCACGGATTTAAGGGGTGAAAAATACGATTAAGTAGAACGGGTATCCGTGCGGGCAAACATGCGTATGTTTTTCATCGATCGCCGGCTTAGTACTATCGCAGCGATCTTCTCTCCTTCAAAACACGCTGCGGCATCACAAATCAGTTCGGTAATCCCAATTATTGCGCGGTCTAAAAGTTTACGGATAAGTATAAGTGGATAAGTAGCCTTACAGCTTGTACTTACGCGCGGCTTTTTTTCTTGTAACAGTTCAAGATATTCTATGCGTTTTCTGATATTAAATATATTCTCAAGGGTGACGTTAAGTTTCTCCTTTTTCTTTGAAATAAACTGATGAAGTATTGACAGTCGTGATTAACTACGGCAGCACGGCGCGGCGTAGACAATTAATAGCTCTCACGAAATTAAAACAATATTAAAAATTTCTCGCAGGTGGCACCATACAGCGACAGTTATTATTATTGCGATAAGCGAATTGCGCGCAAAGGTAAACCGGTTAGCCGAAGGCTAACGTTTCGAGTGTCTATATATAAAGTAAGAAATAAACTTGGAAATGTGTTATAAAGAATAATCGCGCGAGAAAAAAATGCACCGGCCGTTCGCTTCGTGCCTCTTCCAGAATGTGTGATATTAAAATGTTAACACCAACTGATTACGTTATATATTAATAAAGTTATGTAAGGCATTAGGATAGCGAGCGTTAATTAGTTGGCTTTAAGTGCGCGTATATATTGTTACGTATTATACGATGAAATGTGCGTTAATTAACTCTACGATGGCGTGAAGCGAATGACCCATCACGAAAAGCTAAATAATTTTTATGTTAAAAAATTTTTTTCACAATATATGAAATCTACATATTACTTTATATTTTACTTTATTTTCTTCAAAGAAGATTTCTTTTCGGATCTTGTTAAGACATTCAAGAAGAAAGTTAAGGAAATGCAAATTAAGGCCAAAAGTATTAATATATCTGGAGGGCATGTGCATTTTTTAAATCGTTGAAAGTCATGTCGCGTAGCAGCTGATTGCTACCGTCATACCCGATTTCTCAATGCAGGCATAAACAGATACCAGATAAATAGCAGGATACAGGGTTTAGGCTTGCGTGTGCAAGTTTGCCGCGAGTTAATGACACGTTCCTTTTGACCGATTATTACCTCTTTATTATTTAATACTTTAATAAGTTCTGTTAATTTAATTTTTAATAGGTCGTGACAATCTAATTACGTGGTTTACGTTGACAGGTAATGGCATATTCGTTACACGCTTTTAATAACTTCCCTTGCAAGGCTCAATCGATTTTATATTTTTCTTTTTGACGTCACGTTATTATGTCGAATCCCGGGAATCTTGTTTGCGTCTACCATAAAGCGTATAAATCTTAAGTTCATTAGTGACATGCGTCAGCTTCAGAAGTCAAAAAGCCGAGCGTGAAGTTCACTTTAAAAGTGAAGTACGAAAATTTTATTTTGCAAATTATGATGAATCTCTTCTCGTATATATTCATTATTACGAGCCCAAGTGGATATTCTTTTACTTCGCGATCACACTCGACTCATTCGTGGAAGAAGTTGCGGCCGCGAAGAGTTCTCGCGACGCATCCTCCCCGCGTCGCGATGTGGGGGTGGTTCACAGGGACACGACTCGCCGTCGCGGGGGACGATTCCGCGGCGCAGGGCGGTTTAGTCACTCCCACCTTCTGTCGGACCACGTGGTATCGGCCGTGACACCCCAATGTTACTCAACAGCATCGCTGCCGATGACGAGTGCTTCTCTATCACCGTCGTCGGCGAGAAGGTGCCTCTTCTACTACCACCACCACTACCAGCGGCCGCCACCATCACCACCGCCAGAGCACCACCGTCATCACCCACCCGCGTTCTCAGTGTCAAGCGGACGACGCGTCTGTCAACGAGTGCGTTGTCTATCGCGCGAATTCGAGAGGAGAGACCGTGTCTCTTCCGATCGCAGTTTCGCTACCGATCGATTACGCGCATCGACACGCCGTGCTCCTCGCCGTGGTCTCAACGTCGACGAACGTCGGTGTCGTTTTTCTTGTCTTCGCCCTTGATCGGACCGGCTGTCCGCTCGATGTCACGTGCCGATCAACGTCTTGCAGAAACTCGCGACACGCGACCCGAGTAGACGGTGGTGCTGAACGACCGGCACGATCTCGTCGTCGCCGTTAAGAAGGCCCGACCCTCGAAGTACGAGGGTATCGCCCGCCAAGAGGGAAGGCGCCAGGCCTTCTGGCCTCTTCTTGAGGATGCCGCCGCCTCCTCGTCGTCGGCGACGACGTGGATGTACGCGCTTCTCGGTAAGGGGTTTCTCGCGATGACGCGCGAACGCTCGCGATGTGCGAAGTACCCGTGACGATCCTTCTTGTCGGGGTGTCGGAAGAAATAATTTTGATCTCCGCGATTTCCGTAGAAAAAGTCGATCCGATATTAAAACGCCATCATACAATTTTTATTAATTATTCATACACATCTCGCTTATTATGATGTTTATATGAGCAAGATTTATTCAATCTTCAACTTTTTTCACATTCGTTTTAGACGGCACATGTATTGCCCTTTATGTTTCATTGTCAATAAATACAAAAGCCATAATTTATAAATTGTGTGTCGATTAAAGTATTTTTTTTTATTGATTTTTTTTCTAAGAGAAATGCTTTCTATTAATTGAAAAGCTTCAGTGACACATTGTGCTACGTTATCATCCATTAAATACGATTTTCATTAATGCATCATTGGATGCATTACTTCAATAATGATTACCGGAATATTCTCGTCACCTCAAGTCCTGTTTGTCACATTGTCACGTTGTAACGAAATATGTATCGATACTAATCTTATCAACGATTCCTTTATTTGAATTACAAAGGATATCCTTTTCTGAAACTTTGTCCTCGCCTTTATTCTTGATCGTTACTTGATAATCGGTACAATGAATTCATTTTCCATTTAAATGATAATTCTTCGATTTGACGACACCATGCGACTCGATGCGAAATACTTTTCGCGCTTTCTGACATCGTAAATTGCAATAAATGCCATCGTGTCGTATCTATTATGTCGATGATGTCAGTGACATCATGATTGCTATTTCCATTGATAAAGACTTGACGAAGCACGGCGTTATCGAAGGTCGCGCGACGTTGTGCAGCTCCTGGGTAATGTCATTGTCACTATTATCAATCGTCACGCGATTACATACTAAGGAACTTTTTTACGCGTCATCGAACGCTCCTCCGGGGAGCATTCGTCACTTATACGACGATAAAATGTAGATCTTTGTAATGTAGATCGTAAATTTTATGTAACACTACCACTTGGAGATGAAACTCCATCAACTACCGTACGTATGCCTCATCTCGATCGTGACGGAATAAAAACTCCAACTTACGTTATACCGATGCTTTCGTAAGACGGGAAAATTATTTTAATTAAAAGAGATAAAAGTTATCGTGCCTGCGCGAAAATCGTTATTAAATCTTAATGTATAATAGAAATCATCAGAGGCGATACGTCGCGCGTCTGTCGAGGCTTGATGAAGAAGTCACATGCACGTTTATCCATAATCACATTTAAAATATATATGCGCGGTCATTACGATTTTATTACCGTAATTTCGCGGGTTTTTTATAAAATATGAGAAAGTCACGTGAAAGGATTTGTATTTAGCAATACCGCGGAGATGCCTGAACGAAGATAGCCGTTTGAAATATTATCCCGTTGAAAAACATCTCTTTCGTCCATTCACGGCTCGCGCGCGTTCAACCCCCGGAACTGGTTTCTGGTGTCAAATCGACGAGGTCTTGCTCTTCGGGGAGAGCATTCCTTCTGTTTGCAAATGCTATCGTCGCCATCTAAACCGCGGACGCGTGCAGTTAATACACCGCGAAGCGAAATGTCATAAAAACGCGGAATTGCCTGACAGGCAGCGGCACGAGGTAGCAATTAATGCGCGTCCGAAGGCGGATGATTCGCCGTGAGTTTGCGTTGATTGATTGCCGATTTCATCGTCCGCCCATCGTGGCTCTCACCACGATCTAGAGCCGATCTTGCGCAAACGTCCTTTGTGAGTCTCTTCTCCTGAATACTGAATGGACGATGTATAGACCGGCGCGCGGTATGTGCGAGGTTTTTCGTACGGAGAAAGTATATTAGTGCCGGAGAAGGCATCAACCTTCCGCGAATCGTTCAGTCGCCGCCGGTGTAATTTACGCTTTCGGCGCCTCGTGGAACCTTCGCTGCACTGAGAGAAAAATAAAGTTACTTTTGGCCTCAATCAAAATTTTATATTATTTCTAACGATAATTATGCTTAACATAATGATGCATATAGTTAAGTTAATCACACTTAGAGCCGGTGTTTCCAACTTCTTGGTAGTTAACTAATAGTTAAATCATCGTCTGAACTTGTTTAATTTGAAGATAAAACAAAGCCAGACATATGATTTAACTACACTGTAAACTGCTATGGGTTGCCACTGCTCCTACTCAATATTCAGTTAATTTGACTAAAACAATGAGATAAAATTAGCGACATATTGAGTAAGCCTCAATCTGTTGTTAATTTGTCTAATTTAACTTCCATGCTAGTCAAAATTTTACCTTCCGACTTATGGAATAGTTAAAAATTACTCAAATTGAGTATAATTTGACACTACGAGTTTAACGAGTGTATTAGTTAGCTTACCAAAAAGTTGGAAAAACCGGCCCTTATTGTTAAAAATATTATAAAATTATGGTTGAGGTCATTTTTCTCTGTGCTCTCCCGGCGACATTCTAAAAGAATTCACCTTTCTCTCTCTCTTTCTTCTTCGTTATTGCGTCATTATTGATACTCTACATGTTGTCGACGGTGATTCGTACGCATTCTGCAATCGGGCAATCAATGATATGTGTCCGACAGCGCTCGCGATCGCCGTCGCGTGACATTGACATGCTCTCGCCCAAGGTCGAAGATTGCGTTACGCACATGCGACAGATTTGTTCCATCTATTTCCCCGTTGCGCGATCTTACGACGCGGCACTTGGCGGGAATTGAATTATAAAATTGGTCATCGAGCCATGACATCAGTGAGGGAAAGAAAACACAGTCGGAATGATCTCTGATTTTTCTCGACGCTTCGTGGCTTGCGATTATCGCGTGCGTGTCCCCCGTCTGCCGGTGTTGGTAGCTGCATGTCCGCGCGTAGCCGATACTCTAGAAATTAATCAACCATCTAAAATGAGGGACTGCCGGCCTGGAAAGTCGCGCGCTTCGCGTGGGTTCGCACAAGTGGGTAATTATGACCTGGCTCCCAGATAATTGCCGACAGTGGCTCACCGTATTTTGCATTGCGCAAATTTATCATCGCAAATTATCACACACGCAACTGTCGACGTGTACTCGTGCACGTCCTGTGTTCCTTCAGGCTGCGCCAAAGATTTACCGTACGAGAAATATCGCCGCGAAGTCGTTCTCAGTATTAAAGTCTGTCAGAAATTCCTTTCGATCGCGAAGCTCATCTCAATTCGATCGAGGCCAGTTCCGAAACTTTCGCACGTCGCGAGCGTTCTCGCGCGCGTTCCGGTCGGGAATCCTCCAGTGGCGAATCGCTCTGTCGTTCTCCAGACGAGGGTGGTCTACTGCCGGACACCAGCAGCGACGGCGTCGTCGAGAATGATGAGACGGTGGTCGCCGCAGGCGATGGCGCCTGCGTGAACGATCGCATACTGCACTATCATCAACTCCAGCATCAGCAGCATCCCCATCAGCAGCAGCAGCAGCAGCAGCAACGTCATCATCATCACCATCATCATCACCACCATCATCATCGCCAGCTGCAGCAGCAACAGCAGCGTCCGTCGGCGGAGTCCGAACTGGACGATTTCCTGCGATTCCGCGGTACCGGGACCACGACTGGGCAGAGACAGGAAGAGATGGTGGCGCAGGGAATGGCACAGGGCTACACGCAGCTCCTGCACTCGGCGGCGGCGGTGCCGACCCAGGAGACGCGTGAATACATCTCGCTGGAGGAGCTACAGCCGCGTATCCACCATCAGGAACACCACCGCACCGTGCACGACACCTGCACGCAGCTGGCCACGTCCGCCTCGCAGCTCTATCATCAGCAGCAGCAGCCGCAGCAACAGCAACACCAGCGAGATTATTATAATCTCTCGTCCGTGCAGTAAGTTCGGTTGTCGTGTTTGTCGTCATGAATATGGTAAAAAATATGTAAAAAATCTTGACAATCTTAATTAATATGTATGCACTGAAAAATAATTCTGGTGAAAAACGGACGGATCAGAAAATCTTGTAGGATTGATCAAATATTCTAGTTATTGTAATAGAACTCAATACTTTATAACCAGAATTTCTATTATGTATAATAAACCAGAATATTTTATCAATCCTACAAGATTTTTCTGATCCGTCCGTTTTTAACCAGAATTTTTTTTTCAGTGTGTAATATATATTGACAAGACATATCTCTGTGCGAATGCCGCTGCGATGTTGGCTCGCATGATCGAATTATGTTTAATCTTATGAACGGAACTACGTTGTTTTATGCGATACGTTATTTATATCGTATTGTGTGCGACAACAGTCGATAAGCCCCTCGACATAATCTGCTGGAATCGGCTTTGTAATTATGACCGGTGTTGTCAACACCGAGTTATCGAGTCGGTAATACCTGAAATCACTCGGAAATTGGTTGGACGTGTACCGTGTATCCGAATGATATCTGGACCTCCGTTACTCGTTCGGGCAAATTAACAGAAAGTGAAAAACACAGTTTGCATTCACGTAATTAGCTTAATAGACTAAATGGCGGCGTTGCGCGATAAAATTCGTGATGCAATTTGTTTTTCTTTTTTTTTTTTACGTGAATCTACAACGCGTATGTAAGACAAAAGACGGAGCGAAGGACAGTATCATCGCCAGTTCAGCATTCACGCTCTGACGAATCTAAATGGTGTATACGTCCATAATGCTGCATTAACGGCAATGCGAGTAAAACGCGTCGTTTACACGAGATAATGAGTGATCGGTTGATAAATCTCTCCCTTCTCTCTCCATGTTGTTCCCGATTTTTATTTCGTCGCTTCGATCGTAGTCTAAACAACGGGGACCAATGGGAGGGAAAAGACTGCGCGCTTTCTATCCTATCTCTCTCTCTCCTTTTTCATTCCCCCCGTATCCCCCCGATATTTTATACGAGTCGCGCGATGCATTGCGTAATGTATCTCTTTATCATTGTCTCGCGGCACCGCAGCGAATGCAATTTTCATGCGCCACGTCGGCTACTCGATCAGACTCTCTCGCTTTCGCGTCCACGCCTTTAAAATTATTATTATTTTTTTTAAGCTTTTTTTTTTTTAAGATATAAATGCTGTGCAACTCGCGATTTATCTTGATAGCCCTAGCTAACGTAATTATATCACGGTTAGACTGATTAGGTTTTGCCTCAAAAATTCTTCCAGTGAAAATTAGATCGAGACGAGATAAGAAAGTCATCAGTAGATAAATCTGCACTCTACGTTTTAGAGGTTGAACTGAAGCACGCCTGGAGGATTAACTCGGATTCGCGGATTGTAATCACTTGAGCATTAGGATTGATTAAATATTCTGGTTATTTTAATAGAATTTAATACTTTAAAACTTATGATAACCAGAATTTCTATTATATTAACCAAGCCACAAGAATATTTGATCAATTCTACAATATTTTTCTGATTCGTCCAGTTTTAATCAGAATTTTTTTCAGTGCGAGTCGACACGTGGAGTTGAGATATGTCGGCTACACGCGAGTTCCCACCTGTCGCGTCGCGTATGACATGACGTTGCCGTCGGCGTCATTATATATCTACGAATAAATAGAATTACGCTAATCGCTTGCATTACATCATAATACACGGAACTATCTGCCGCTGGCGAGATTGCCGGCAGACCTTGGTCCCCCGTTTTTCAAACCAAAAGCAAATACGTGCATCGTCTTGAAACTAACAATTAACTCGACATCAACTCATTTTTTCATTTAATTTATTAATTCTAAAGAAAGATTCTTCAAAGAATCTTGGGGAAATTTGCAAGATACCAAAGTACTTTTTTGCAGTTTTAATTTTGTAAAAAGAAAGTAAAGGATAAGCTTATACACACTGAAAAGAAATTCTGATTAAAAACGGATGAATCACAAAACCTTGCAGGATTGATTAGATATTCTGGTTATTTTAATAGAATTTAATATACTTTAAAACTTATGATAACCAGAATTTCTATTATATTAACCAAGCCACAAGAATATGATTATTTGATCAATTCTACAATATTTTTCTGATTCGTCTATTTTTAACCAGAATTTTTTTCAGTGCGAGTCGACACGTGGAGTTGAGATATTGTAATATAAGAAATCAATTTAGAAATTCTGTTATTTTAATCTGGTTATTATAATAGAACTCAATACTTTATAACTTATAATAACCAGAATTTCTATTATTATAATAACCAGAATATTCGATAAAGATCCTACAAGATTTTTCTGATTCGTCCGTTTTTAACCAGAATTTCTTTTCAGTGTAAAATAATTTAGATTATGCTCGCATGTTCACGATTAACTGCTTGATTACACATCGGATTTTCTATATCCTTATATGCGTAAATGCGATTGACAACGCGATAACGCGATTTAATCGATCGGCAAATAGTTTTATAATACGTTGAAACAGGCATATCGAGTGATTGGATCGATATCGCTCGTAGGAGCTTATAGATCGTAAGGTCGATGACGATAGTTCAATACTCCCGGATGTGACGTTGGTGCAACTATACATTACACGCCCCGCATATGATTAGCGTATACCTACATACAAAAAATGTTTGTGCACTCCCAGGCGACTGCAACTTTCCCTATTCCCTCGGGTCTTGAAAATATATAAATCTTGATAACCGAGTGGCTCGTTATTCAGAAGATAACGATTAGAAATTTTTAATAATAATATACAGGGGAATTAAGTTTCTCTTTCAATAATTCCCGTTTACAATAATCCCTCATATATTTTGCACAATTTTTAAACACTTTCACGTATACGTGCTCGTGCGTTTCTTTTATCTGCACACGACTCCCTCGGAATACCGGAGAAACTTTACGCCACGTGTTACGTACGAATGTTATGTATTACGTGATTCTACGCAGCGACTTCATCGATTTATTCAATCGACAGCCGTTCTACACCTACGGCAATCCATTTTCCGCAATCGCGATTTTCAATTAGCGATTAGAATGCGAAATCTGACTTGGCCGTTTAAAACATTCGCTTGCAGAAGTTCGTGCCCGACGGTTTATTTTGGCGAGATAGGCACGGGTTCTGGGGTGGGAGAGCTAACCACCGCCTCGGCGGGGGGTGGTGGCGAAGGTCTCGCCCCGACTCCAACCCCCGCCAGCAGCAGCAGCAGCGGCAGCACAGCCAGTACCACCACCACCCCCGGCAGCCCGAGCACGACCACTACAACTACCACCACCACCACCTCTACCAACAGCACCGCCACCATCCCGCAGATTGCAACGGGGGCTGAACCGCCCCAGCACATGGAGACACCCCCGACGATGGTCCCCGACCAGCAGGCACCCGCCTCCGGCCATCACTATCACCACCATCACCATCACCATCATCATCATCATCGGCATCATCGTAGCACGTCTACTACGCCTAGCCATGGACCGGCGACCGACACCTCGGACGAGTTCGCGCCGGTCTCCAGGAAGCGGAAGCTTTCTTGCCAGTAAGTTTAATCGTAATTTGTCCAAGAATCTTGAGGGTTCTGCACGCCTCTGAGGGATTAACGGTTGATTTCACACCAGTTTCTCTCTACTTAAGACTGAACTTGCGTTGGGTCGTTAAACATCGTTTTATCAAAGTTCGCCAATGCCATCAATGCGATACGTTATTAATAAATTAACAATAAATTTAGACCATTGAAATTGAGAAAGTATATTTTTAAGATTGTGGAAAATGTAATTGTGTAATAAGGTTTAACTTATTTATATTAAATAAGAATTTGTTCGGAAGAGACCAATAATTTAACGTTTTTACGAAATTAAGGACCCGGTAAAATCGACCCGTGAATGTTTCAACATTCGTGATCTTAAATGAACGAATAGAGCGAAGCGTTAGAAATGAGAGGCTCTCATCGGAAATTCTCGCGCCACGTGGAACAACGTTCTTTTGTCCGTCGTCGTAGCGCACGGGAGGCAAACACATCTAAGAATTGGCAACAACCGTTCCGTTTACCTGGAGCACAAAGCACACGGCCCGCTGCCGTGGCACGTAGGTGGAAGTCGTATCGCGGAATATTACACATTAGCATGAAGCGCGAAACGAAGCCCGCCAAATGTGCCCCGCCAAGAGTCTGGGAATCTCGCGAGCTGCGGCAAACAACCCGTGACAACTCTCCGCCCCCTCCCCTCGGCTTCCTTCATCCACCCTTCGGCGGGTACTCATCGATGCCGATGTTTCGAGATGTTTCGCCCGGTAGTTCTGAGTAATTACCCAATCAAGGTGTCGGATACGCGGTCAAAGGGTTAACTTAATCGCTGCGAGATGGAACGGAAGATTTGCCTCTCTCTCTCCCGAGACCGCGAGCGGTCGAAATTGCCTTCGGCAATTACCTCCATTGCTCGCGCTATGCAGCTGGTACACTTGTCAAATAATGCACTGAAAACAAATTCTGATTAAAAACGGACAAATCAGAAAAATCTTGTAAGATTGATCAAATTTTCTGGTTATTGTAAGTTATAAAGTATTGAGTTCTACACTACTAGGAAAAATGTTTTGTTCTATGAATCAAAAGTTTGATTAAAATATACCCAACAAAATTATTTAGTTGCTGTAAATAAATATATGTTATTTGCTTATATTTTGTTAAATTATTGGTTTGGGACTGTTTTGGGAACAAAACTGTCTTGTTCTCTAAACCAAAATGATTTAACCAAAATATGAGCATATAGCATATTTGTTTACTACATATTTGTTGCAACTGAACAATTTTGTTGAGTATATTTTAACCAAACTTTTGATTCATAGAACAATACATTTTTCCCAGTGTATTGTATTATAATAACTAGAATTTTTATTATAATAACCAGAATATTTGATCAATCCTACAAGATTTTCTGATTTGTCCGTTTTTAAACAATTTTTTTTTCAATTTGTTAACGAAAAATCGCGATCTTTTTTTTAAATGATGCGAGCAATACCTTCTCGTGTCCCGCTTACATCATCCACGTGTCAGAGTGTCCGTTGAATTTTTTGCCTCGTCCGGAATTGAGCCGGATACGTAAAGTACGCGATTTGTAGCGTTAGCATTTTTTGCGATACAAATCTATGAATATGCAATTATTATACAGAAATAATATGCATGTATCTATGTTTGACAGAACCCGATCTCCCGTCGTCGATAAGCGTTAAGCAAAATTGAAATGCATGCGCGCATTTTTGTTGTGGCAAATATTTACGCGTGTCTCGTTTCCGAGGTGAGTCTCTTGCGACGAGAAGGAATCGTGTCGCCGTATATTACCTCACGAGAACGGGAAACCCGTTCGACTTTTCGAGCTCGAGACACAAAGGATACGGGGAGAAGAAGCTCTACACGGGCGAAACTTCGTGAAATTTGCCGTCAAAGGGGTAACACCCTCTGGGAAGGTCGTAATATGCCGAAGAAATTGTTTTCCTGTGATGTCTCGACCGAATTTAGTCGCCACGAAGGGACTTCGTCAATTACGTACTTAGATTACTGCGTTTAATCGACAAAATTATATCTCACAGACGAAGATGGCAATGGTATTATTGTATTTCGTTAAAATAAAAATTCTTTGATTTAATATAAAAAATAATAATTAAAAAATAATTTTTATAATATCAATTATATAATTAATATTTAATATTATTTNATTATCTATTAATATATACTGTCTAATANATATCTAATATATATCTATTAATATATCTATTAATATATATTATTTTATTATCTATTAATATATATATATATATATATATATATATATATATATATTAATATATACGAATTTTTAATTTTTTTATCTAACATCTCCTTGAAGAAACGTTCCACTGTCTGTTTCAGTGGAGTTGGAAGCGATCTTTTGGACGACCTGGGAGACGACGCCAAATCAGTTCGCACAAACGACGACAGTAAGAAGTAAGTGAATGTAATGTAAAATATTCGAAAAGAAATATTCAATGCCCGGAAAAGATCGGGACTCCCGTCCGAGAGCTCTTTCGTGATACAATCGGTCCGAACTTTTAACGCAATCGTCGATTACGTAGTATTATGTCAGATATTGCCAAGGTGAGTACCACCTTGACCTACCACAATTCTTTACTCCGGCTTCATCTGCGACGTCACTAAATCCGATGTATTACCTGCAGCTGTGCGATGCGAGTCGCTCCGTAAAAAACAGAATCGTTCAGTTGCAAGGATTTTATCGTTCTGTTATGCATTAACGATTGATTTCCAAACAAAAGAATTTACATATATATTGTGAATATATAAAGAAATATTAAAAATTCTTCTAAAGCAACTTGAAAGATGCCTTAAACAATTTCTTCAGGTATCCTTCTAGGAATTTACATTTTTATGAAATTTTTATACTTGAAAATATAATGTATTGCATCATGTGTATTATATCATGTGTAATAAATAATACGTATCGAATTTATATTTTTATGAAATTTTTATACTTGAAAATATAATGTATTGCATCATGTATTATATCATCATGTATTATATCATGTGTAATAAATAATACGATACGTATTAAAAAATTTCATAAAAATATAAATTCCTAGAAGGATACCTGAAGAAATTAAGGCATCTTTCAAGTTGCTTTAGAAGAATTTTTAATCGTATTACGTACATTCGGCAACAACAACACGTATAGATCGGTAACCAGTGAGAACTCCAAGAATACTTGTTTAACATATATGTTCTATAGACCCACTGAAGCCGGATAAAAAAGTCCAACGGATATTACGATAACTATTACGATATTATGTCCACTTGAATCGGGACATAATTATGCGATATAATAGCCCGGCATGGAGTCGATCGAGACCAGTTTTCTCCGCTGCAACGATTTCCGGCGTGCAATTTATCCCCCTCCGGGAGTGATATGAATGCGAATTCTTGAGAGACAAATCAGCGTGCGCTCTGAAAAGAGCGTCGTTTTACGAGTCGAATTGCCCGTGGCATTTGACAATTAGCACATGGTCGGTTGTCTCGTCCGAACGCGCGCGTCGCTCGAGCTCGCCAAGCTTTTTGGAAAAGTCAGCAAGGGGAGAGACGTAACTTTAAAGTCGCGCGTGGCCCAGAGGTCCACGTGGATGAAAACTTCGCAGAAAAATCCACTGCTGTCAGCAGGGTACCTTACTATACCGCTACGCAACATCGTCCGTAACTCTGCACATTCCGATCTTTGTTTCCGTTTCTTGTTTACATGAAACGGACGGTGGCAATGGGATTCCTCACGATAAACGAGCGTTCACGTGGACATTTAATTCCTTATTTAAGAAAGAGAAAATATGAAATACGAGAAAAGATAATAATTTGAGATACAGGATATGCCGCTGATCCGTGACTTTTTTTTAGAAAAATATAAACGTCGAAAATTTTCGTAATATTCTGTATAATGTTTATATCACCGGGAAATACACACGTGAAATGTTCCACTTGAACCTTCTATTTTATGCAATTATGAAAGTTGTTGCGTTGGGCGATGATTAGACGATTATTTTAAGTATCATTTTTAATTCAAACTGCCGTCGTTAGNGAGATTATAAATAGCGCTATAAAGTATAGACATTTGCAATATCAACATGTTTTTTTTTTTACATATAGCTGTGATCTAGACTATANAGTATATTGCAATATTGCTTTATTGATAAATATTGCAATTTTATGAAGGTTTCTAGAGAGTTTTATGAAGGCTCTAGAGTATAAATATTGCAATTTTATGAAGGTTTTGTACTTGTTTTTAGTTTACGACTTGTTTCTACGTGTCAGATATGTATATAATAAATTTCACATTATCTTCGCCTTTATTAAAATGTCTAGTAAACAGGACCGACTTTTTCATACTTTCAGGCAGAACCATAGCGAAATTGAGAAGCGCAGGAGGGACAAGATGAACACGTACATCACCGAGCTCTCGGCGATGATACCGATGTGTCATGCGATGTCGCGGAAGCTGGACAAGCTGACCGTATTGCGAATGGCGGTTCAGCATCTCAAGACTATCCTCGGCGCGGTTACCTCATACACGGAAGGTCACTACAAGCCCGCGTTTCTCAGCGATCAGGAACTCAAGACGCTCATACTTCAAGTGAGTACAACTTAAACGGCAGTTGCATAATATCTACAAACAATTGGTGGAGATCTTAAATATAATTTCTCACGATTACCGAGAGAAATTATCGGTAAGCACGAGTAGGCATTAAATACCTTTCCTCTCATTTTGTATCATGAATAACTGCGAAAGGTCGACAAATACTTTAAATTCTATTTTATTAGTCTGTAAAAAGAATTTTTTTTTTCCTCTTTCATAACAAACCAATAGATTATGATTTACTTGCTTCGTTGCGTTGTCATTCGCGTCTCGCTTAGTTTTAAAAGTGACATTTCCGAATAAACGCGCGAAGCGTATTAAATTAGAACGTGGGATCGAATAACTCACCGAAACTATCATTAACTTGAAATTCATTTATGACACATTTTTGCCGCGGCTCGTAAGAGGTCGAGCTGGTATCTTTTGTAATCCTTTTGCACAAGATCGAGCGGAGCGAGACCGGCGGGTAACTCCCTTTCTCCCGCGTGCTACAGATTTTTATCCGGCTTGGTCTCGTGCCGCAGCATGGCGAAAGGAAAGGCCCGAAGCATGTAGATTTATAGTATCGCGCTAATAGTACCCTAGGCCGAAGCACTCTCAGATCACCTACGCCTTTAATTCCGAACCAATTAGCGTGATGGAGGTTCCAGGTAGTAGAGAACGTGCGTTCTCTTGTCGTAAAAGAGCACAAATGTATTCCGAATCTTTGACTTCTTGACGGATGTATTGAATTACTGCCTGCCTGAATCTCTCCATAAGTTGGGAAAGTCTTTTCTGATAATAACATATATCTCTAATATCTGCTATAATTTTCTTGTTATTATAGCAAACATTATGTATTAATAACATAGAAGATATTTTTTGTTATTGTGGCAAGGCCTGAGAATTCATTCAATTCATTGCGTGCTTGAAAAGCGGCCTGTAATTATTCACTGAAAATAAATTCTGATTAAAAACGGACGAGTCAGAAAATCTTGTAGGATTGATCGAATATTCCGGTTGTTATAATAGAACTCAACAGTTTATATAACTTATAATAACCAGAATTCCTATTATAATAATCACAATATCAATCCTACGAGATTTTTCTGACTTGTCCGTTTTTAACCAGAATCTTTTTCAGTGTATAGCAAACATTATATGTATTATTACCATAGAAGATATTTTTTGTTATCATGGCAAGACCTGAGAATTAAAATTCACTGCGTGCTCGAAAAGCGGCCTGTAATTATTCGCGACGATGGAAATGTATCTGCTGTGAAGTCTACACTTTGCTACGTCCGTGCGAAGGAAAAACGACAAAAAGGAACACTCCAGCGGCCGATAACGCCTATCCACCCTAGATTCCGCTTAAACGTGCGCGGTGCCCGGCGCTGGTGCCGGACCCAGACATTTCTCATTGTCATGTGTACACATACTCGCGTTTATCTTTTATCGAGAGAGGCTTTTTTTCCTCGTCGCACGTTCTCGCGCGTTCGCCGTAGGAAAATATCAGAGAGTGAATGACCACGCCCGAGCATACCGAGTCCGATCGGCTCTAAATGTGCATAATCGCGGCGTAAAGAGCTCCCCCATTGCAAATCGGTGCGTTTACTGCTGTCGAGATCCGGCTGGCTACGTTACAGGGAATAATGTTAATGTCTCCCGCCAGTTATACGAGGCAAAAATCGGTATACTCGCCGTAACGTGTATTTATCACGCTCGCTCCGACGACCGAAAGTATCTCCGCGTCGCGGAGAGAGTTTCGCTCGGTGTATTGATATTTCTATCTTGATGCGTCCGAACTTTACGACCCGGGAAAGCGTAGGTGCCCGAGTAGCGTAGCACTGGAGGAACTGGAGCACGCCAGCTGCTGAGCCGCGCGCGGAATCGCATTGACATGATTAATTAATGAACGTTACATGCGAGATTGACGATACATCGAACTTTGTGAATGATTATGTAACGTGGATGCTAGCGTCTGACTGGTATAACGATAAATGATACATTTGGTGCTGATACCGAGACGATTGCACTGCGACCCGGCGAAATCGCGATCAAAATGTCGTAGGCAATAGACTTTTTGAGTAAATATCTACGAAATAACAGGACGTTGATCCTACTTGCTCCGTTAAAATCTCTCATTCGACGCGATATTAATATGTTAACTATATAATGGATAATTTTGTTTTCATTTTTATATCGGCATTTTAATTTGTTACTTAATTATATTCATTTTTCTTTGAAACTTCCTTTGAAAACGCAGTCTCGAAAAAAAGTATTGAACTTTGAAAAATAATATAGTGTTCCAAAAAGTCATAATCCCGAAATTTGAAGACTATGACAATGTCCCGAAAAAAATTATATATTTTTCAGAACATTGTTTCGTTTCTTACATTTTCAATTTTCGAGATTATGATTTTTCAAAACTTTGTATGCCCATTATAAAATTTTTATTTCTCTCTTCAAAAATCAGCGAAAGCCAATGTCCATCTATAGATGATCTACAGATCGCCAATTATGAAATAACTCGTTTATTTATTCGGTAAACATTAAGTCAATCCCAAGTACCTTTCAGAAAATAAGTATAATCTTTAATTTGCAATGCAAAATGTTAATTGTATCCTCATCAACATTAATGAGCACAGTCGCTGCGCGTCTTAATCAGATCGTTTTAAATTCTTATTCCTGATAATGATAACGATGATATGATAACGATGCAGCTGCGAAATTGCGGAAAACGCACAGTAAGCTCCGTTCGCTAAAAATCGAAATTCGAAGTCATGCGATCTCCACAATTGTGATTAACGGTTTGTTCTCCACAGCGTAATGAAAAGCAGCTTGTCTTGTTCCAGGCCGCGGAAGGCTTCGTCTTCGTGGTGGGCTGCGATCGCGGAAGAATCCTCTACGTGTCTGAGTCCGTCTCGCAGACTCTTAATTATTCTCAGGTATCGAGTTAGTAATTATACGGAGTTCTTCCAAATTTCCATCACGCTTTGAAACCTAGCAGCGTGGCATACGAGAGATATCGCGTGAAAGCGAATTTGCAGCGAGCGCATAAGAATCCCCCTTCAATGGTTAATTAATCGTAACGTCCGTGCCACCATTAGCCTCTGTCTGAGTAATGTCTGCTGCGTATTCATCTCATTGATTATAAATTATGTTTTGAAATGAGTATTCAGTATATTATATGTTTGACTGACAGCGATCGCTAGTGCCACCGTGTCGTAACATAACTATAAATTTGCGAACTTATCAGTCGTTTTCGTTTTTTCTTCACGATGTAATTGAGTTTCTGAATTTCGCAAATAAATAGCGCAATTTCACTGGCTACACTGGCTATTCAATGGCTATACACTGAGAGAAAAATATAGTTACTTTTGGACATCAACTCAATCATAACTTATAATATTTATAACAATAATTATAGCTATAATTATCGTTAAAAATATTATAAAATTGTGGTTGAGTTCAAAAGTAGCTAAACTTTTTTCTCAGTGTGGGGACCAAGCAAGTTTAAATTGTTGGTATTTGTCTCAAAGAAGATCACTCTTTAAAAGTCGGCATAAATATTATTACGAATTAAAAACAGATTAGACAACATTAAGGAATTTTAATTTTATTAAACAAGATACTTGCTTGGTTTCTATACAGCTGATTTATATTGCTTAGAATTTTTTTATTGAATGACAAACTTTGAGAATTTTATGTCGTTGTACAGGGTGACTTGTTGGGTCAAAGCTGGTTCGACATCCTGCACCCCAAGGATGTTGCGAAAGTAAAGGAGCAGCTCTCGTCCTCCGATCTCAGCCCGAGGGAGCGACTGATCGACGCGAAAAGTGAGTACCAGTCGTTGCTGTTACGCATTGCCGCGGCATCTCTAGATTTCGGTACGGCGAACCAGCCAGCCGGTCGCGCGGGCATTAATTTCTCCAACCACGAAGACTTTCCGCCTTCGAAGCCATTAATTATAGCGCCTTTCGACGTTGCCTCACGCTCAACGCGTCGATCATTGCGAACGCAAATTAGTTGCCGCGCGCATCTCTCTTCCACCACCTTCACCTGATAAATGTCAGTCGCTTGGCAGCATTTGCTCGCGTAAGCTTTGTCGATAAACATCTTTGAATTAGCGTGCCTGCCAGATAAGAGCGTTGCGAAAGCTCCACGCCGAATGAGGAAAGGAGACGAAGAGTTGCCGAACGAGTCTAATACCAGGATTCCTCGGTTGTTGCATCGCGATGCGTCCTGCATGTAAAGCGTACCGATCGTCAAAGTATTTAAGACATTAATAATTGCGACATTAATACTATGTGATAAATGTTTGTTACGATAGCAATATGAGAGAGATATGAAAGAGAAATATTAATCATGTATGATATAGAAATAAGAAAAAGGAAAAAAAGAGCGAGATAGAAGACCAGCGATGAGTGGAACTATTGATCGACGAATGAACCGTTGCCTGTCATCGTGATTGTTTTAGCTATGTTACCGGTGAAAACTGACGTACCCCAGGGGGTATCACGACTTTGCCCTGGAGCGCGGAGATCCTTCTTCTGTCGGATGAAGCGCAAAGTCGATGGGATCCGTTGCGGCGAGATGCAGGTGAAGGAGGAAGCCGACACCGGCGCTGGCTGCAGGCGAAAGAAGCAACAAAACGTAGGTGAGTGCGGCTAATTACTTGAAAATCATAATTCAATCAGCAGTCGCGGAAAAATCGGGAACTCGAATTGCGGTCATGAAAAGAACACGTGTAAGGAAATTTAACAAAATTTATCGAAGCACCACGAAAATGAAATTTCTAAACAATTTTTTAACAAGAGAAATATCTTTTTAATCAATAAATATTTCATTTATCATTTAAAAATGATTACACCCAGATAGGAAACTTTTGTAATAAAATGCACAATTATTGCTTCTTTCCATTAACAACATTTCGCAATACGTGTCATAAGATGATTCTGCAAAACGCATATCTTTTGTTAAAAAAGAATTTTATAATAATAAATTCTAAATAATGAGAAAATTATGACGGAAAGTCACTTAAAAAATAAAAAATTAAAAATTACTATTACTTGAATAATAATTGTACAATTTTATTCTGTAATGGTTTTTACAATAATTGCAAAATCAATTTCTGAAATGTATACAGTAATAATTATGCTAAGATGATTCGCTCTAAAGTTACAATTATATAAGAATTTATTTCAGGCATCAATTTTTTAAAGATTGCTATATGTTACAATAATTAAATTTAGAATTAATGATTTTAAAAATTAAATTTAGACTTATTGCACAAAATATTATACATTATATTTTAAAATTTAAATAATGCTAAAATTTTTCTGCATGTGTTCCTATCTGGGCAAATGTATCGGTTTATCTTTGACCATCGCGTATTTTTCCAAATTAATATAATACTTTGTTTGGAAAGAAGGAAAATAATTTCAAGTGTCTCTTCTTCAATGACGGATTCAATTTTCTTTCAAGAAGCAAAACGCTCACAATGCGAAAAAATATGATCCTGACGATTCAGGGTGTTTGAATCGGAGATGCAAACGCGTCTTTTGGATAGCCACACGCACGATCGGAGATACGGCACGAAAATTTGTCGCATGACTCGTCAAAGGTGAAAAGTGGAAACTGTATAGTATATCGCATCGAAACGCCGGTGAAAGGATCGCTGGTATCCTCATCAAATATCTCGCCGGCGGTCGTAAAGTCCTGACACTTTTCTCTTGCTCGTCTTTCGCAATTTCGTCTTTTCCATACACGTGTAAAATACCTATATATGTATAATATCTATATAGTAAAAACTAATTATAATATAATTGATATTATTTGTGAAACTTGCAAATTCGGTCTCAATCGGCAAACCTGCACAGAGATGCGTTCTTTTAGATTGGAAGTATTGCGTGATTCAGTGCACGGGTTACTTGAAGTCCTGGGCGCCCGCGAAGATCGGTCTCGAGGAACAGGAGGGTGAGGCTGATGGCGAAGCTTGTAACTTGTCCTGCTTGGTAGCAGTCGGTCGGGTCCAAACGGCAATATCGACGGCCGCGTTGCCGTCGAGGAAGCCCCATTCAAGGCCCATACAATTCGTCTCGCGACACGCAATGGACGGCAAATTTCTCTTCGTGGACCAAAGGTCGGTATAGTTAAGGTATCGTTAAAGATATTATGGAATCATCAATCAAAAGATGGTTAGCGCTGTCAAAACAACATTCAAACATTTATGTATACATAAAAATTATCTTTTTCATCGTTTAGAGCTACTCCAGTATTGGGCTTTCTACCTCAGGAACTGCTGGGTACCAGTATGTACGAATACTATCACCACGATGACATTCCCCACCTGGCAGAATCTCACAAAGCTGCGTTGCAGACTTTCGAACGCGTTATCACGCAGGTAATTAGTGATTTATCGTTATCACTTTGCAATTGTCTCTTCGCGATGATAATGGGATTGAAATTAATTTAAAAATTATTAATCCTCTCGACTAATGCAGAAAATCTACATTTGTGATAAACGTTTCCGCGTTTTGATCTCGCGCGTTATTGCTTTCGCAGATCTACAGGTTCAGGAGCAAAGGCGGAAACTTTGTGCGGCTACAGTCCGAGTGGAAGTCCTTCAGAAATCCGTGGACCAAAGACATCGAGTACCTAATCGCCAAGAATTCCGCTATCTTGTAAGCAACAATTATCGACATTCCACGCGCCGCGCGCGATGTTACCGTATAAAGAGCTCTCTGTCTCTTTTTTAGCTGCGACGCGCGTCCAGGTGGAAATAACAGATCGGAGGACTCGAGCGTGCAGGGCAACTATGATTATTTCACGCAGAGTAAGTGCGATTTAAGGCGCGCGTTTATGAACACGGTTTGTTGCAATGATTGACTGAGAGATCATGTTTAATTTTTCATAAACAGGTAACGGCGGATTAGAAAGATTGATCTCGAGCCACGTGGAGGTAAGTAAGATCGGCAGGCAAATAGCGGAAGAGGTATTGGACTTACAAAGACGCGGAGAAGACTCTTCCTCGGGTAGTAGTCCTGGCCCAGCGACAGAGGCCGGTTTATTGAACACCGAGGTAAATATAAATTCGGCCGGGATCAACTAGCGTTTCTAATTATTTGCCTTTGCTTAAAGTCGCAAATCACGACGACGGCATCGCCGGAGAGGATACCTGACGTCTCCCAGCCGGGCGGCATCGGCAGCGACAACAGCAGCAGCAACCCCACGTCGACCACGTTCAACCATGTAGCGAACAACGTGCAGCTCAACAGCATCGCGAATGACCAAGGTCATAGCTATTACTGTCTCTAAGGAGTCGTTTCTTGGTGTGTAATACGCTCGCCAAAATTATTTAGAGAGGAAGGGAAGTAGAGAGTCGAAGCTCTCACGAGAGAAAAGTTTTCCTAGTGCGCGTGTGTGAGAACAATTTGACCGATTTAATAAGATTTTCCTTCGAGAAAGAGAGAATTACGTGAGGTGAATTGATATCACGCCAGAACATAGCGTTGATTCTGTTTACCGATTACAGCCCGACCGCGCGTGTCGATATTAACGATATCACGCACAACGTAACATCCACCTCCTTTCAGGAGCGTCACCAGACGACGACATGATGGACATGATTGGCGGCACCGCGATTAATGAATCGCCAAATCCGATCCCGTCCGACGGCAACGACGAGGCAGCGATGGCTGTCATCATGAGCCTGCTAGAGGCGGATGCGGGTCTGGGCGGTCCCGTGGACTTTTCCGGATTGCCGTGGCCGTTGCCATAATGCACACGCACTTTAGTCTGCGATTTTTTTAATACGAAGATGTTTCTTGGTCAAACGAAACGTGCTCGGAACGATCGAACGAGACCTGGTGCTGAAATGGTGCTTTTAAGGTATAGGACACTATTAAGTTAAGCGAACTCTAGCTTCTAAATCGTAATCAATTAACTGTCGTTCTTTAAGATCGATATCCGTGAAATTTGTAGACCTATATATATATGTATATACATGTTTATGCTGTATCTTCCTTCATCTCTTGTCATTGATTTCTTAAAAAAAAAAAAAAGACGTGTTCATGTGGCGAAATAATTTGCGTTTAGCGGCGAGAGACGAGTGAACATTGACGAACGCCCTGAAAGATTACAGTGATGTGACAATAGTGCGAACAATGACGTGCGAATTACCACGTTCTAGTGACAAATTGACGTTATACGTGTAAATACGTAGACGCGCGTGCATGCACGCGTGATACGCCGTTTAAGTGTATCTAATTAAATCGTAGGAATATCTGTACGCGAGGACTTTCAGCAAAATAAATCTTTTAACTCGATGAACATACGGAATTAACGGAATTTACTTGTTATGTGTGCAAATACGGACTTTTGAATTCACTATCTAGAAATGATACATCGATAATTGAATTATACTTTGATGCTGCAATCCAGCAATCTTATATATTTCATTTCGCCATAACGTACGACATGAATTCGTGCGAAAATATTCCAGTAATATTTCTAGAGACACGAATGGAATGTGGTAAGGTAAGAACTATTGTAAATAACATGACATACTGTTGTAATTTATTATCCAATATTAAAAAAAGAGATAACAAAATAGTCACAAGACATCTTAATGTCTTAACTGCATTCGGTATAAATAAATGATGGTGATCTTTTGTGTATGAATTCGGGTTAATTGCTGAGTAACTTTTTTCCTATATACATAATTTATTCAGTTGTTCTCTCTGAAAAATATACAACACAATAATTTCAGAATATACGAATTTTGGAATAGAAGAATTCTGTTGTACTCTCAACGCTTTGTTAAAATTATTAAAATAAATTTTGGCAAGAAGTCACAAATTAAAATTCTTATTAAAAAATATCGCATTCTCCATGTAAATATAATTCGAGTGAAATAAAACAAATTATAAAGCAGAACTGCAAATGCGTATTTCGAGGGTTACATTTATTTACGATGTTAAGAGAATACGATTTGATACATCGAATTAGATTACGAAATAGTGCGAATTTTGAAATATAATATTTTCCGTATGTTTCTATACTATCAATGTATAGGCTTCAATGAAAATTTTTTTCATATTCGAGTATATTCATATACTTAATGTGTGAGAAACTATGTGATTATTTACATCATGTGTACTAATTAAAAAAAAAAATTATCAAGTAATATATCGTGTACTCGATACGCGATGATTTATCAATATTTAGATAAATCGTTCAGATATTAACGGTGTTAATATTTCCTAAGTACAAATCGTTGTTAGATGTTTAATAGAGAGAATTTCTCATAACTGCAAAAAATCGGAATCTATACATAATTGTTTATAAATACTCGTATTTATTATAATTGCTGATTAAGCAAAATAATAAGATTGGAATAAATTACCAAGTGTATACAATTCGTAATTTCCAGCTGATATACGATAATGATGCACAACTTTAAATCTTTAAATGTTCAAACCCAATGTTTCAGAGTACACGACAATTACAACGTGAACGTTACAATAATCTGTATCTGCGAATAAAATGTTTTTATGTTTCGTATTATATGCTATTGCTAAACCTGTCTTTTCGTTTTATCGTATGACAATTGTATTAAACATCAACTCATCGTACAAATTCTTGCAAAAATATTTACTATTATACATTTTCATTTAATGTATTTTTTTCGTTACATAGATAAAACCTGAGAATCAGTTTTATGTTACAAAAAATCAATGATATTTCTGCTATTTTTAATCAAACTTTTTCAATTTTTACTTTAACAGGATATTCCGAATCTGATAATATCGTAGATGTTTTCTTCTTTTTAGGTTTTTTCGATACACGATCAAGATCCGAATTGTCCAAATTGCTATCCGTTGCTGATGTATTATACTGTGCATATTGAGACTCTTCAGAGTCACGTTTGATCGTTCGGAAAATATCATTCGTTATATTTTCACTCTTAATTTTAATTTGAGAGTCTAAATCTCTTGATGTATTTGCATGTTTCTTCGGACTCTTTTTCCTTTCTTTATTCGAAGTATCACTGACATTATTTATGTCTTCATTTTTAATTTTGATAGATTTTAACTGTGAATCTCTTATCGTATGTTTCTTAGGACTCTTTTTCCTTTCCTTATCCGAAGTATCACTGTCATTATTTGTATCGTCTTCATTTTCAATTTTGATAGATTTTAACTGTGAATCTCTTATCGTATGTTTCTTAGGACTCTTTTTCCTTTCTTTTTCAAGAGAATCATATTCAATGGAGACTTCTCTTTTCACAAATTTAGGCATTTCTAAAGTTTCATTTAAATTTTCCTCGATTTGAGTCTCGCTATATGATGTTTGGCTTTCATTGAGCATTCTGTCTATAGATGGATCTCGCTTTTCAATCTTTATTCTAACGTGATCTGATTCCGAATCTGACATTTTCGTAGATATCTTTTTATTTTTCTTATGTTTTTTGGATATACTATTTTCTACATTGCTTGAAGAAAGATCGGCATTTGATATAATATGCTTTTTATGTGTATGCTCTTCTTCCTCAGATTTAACACGTACAGGAATAGTGTTTTCTGTTTTATTAATTACTTTTTTTTCGTTCTCTGGATCTGAATCAAATTCTCTAGATTTCTTTGCATGTTTCTTTTTCTTTTTCGTTTCTGTTTCAATAATATGATCTAATGGAATGGAATTTTCTCTCTTCACACCTTTACGTGACTCTATATGTTCGTTCAAAATTGTATCATCACTAAGCAGTGATTTGGTTTTCTTGTTTTTCTTATGTTTTTTAGGGATATTATCAACTTCCAAAGTATTCGAAGAAACGTCATTATTTAACATAGTATCTTGTATACTTTCGTACGGTCGTTTCTTTTCGGATTTGATCATTTTCGAAGTATTCCCTAAGTCAGAATTTGATTCTGATTCATTTTCAACTTTACAATCAAAGTTTGAATCATTTTCACGAGACTTTTTATGTTTCTTTCGGTGCTTTTTCTTCTCTTTCTCAGGAACACTATCATCTTCTGATATTCCATTAGCCGAAGCATCGATCTTTATAGTGGTATTCATACTTTCAATTGCACTGTCTACATTATCAATGTTATTCATGCTTTCTGACAATTTACAACCTTGCGAGTAATCGGACCTTAAAGTGGCGCAGATGAAAGGGAGTCTGCTCCTGTTGTCTATATGACTCACGCAACATTTCACTTCTTGATCAATTTCCACCAAGTCACCCAACCATTCCTCAATATCGTCTGGTTTCGGAATAGATACAGTATATATTTTGTGTACCAGTACTACAATATGGTCCAAGCCCTTCTTTTTCACTATCCCTGCAATGTAATAGAAATGATTAGAAATCAGTTTATGGAGCATGTTACAGTTAGCAAAAATAAAACTCACCTTTTAGAACAGATCCGACCGCTGGACAAAAGAGATAAAAATCTGCTTCAATGTCAACATGAATGAAAGGAGAGTCATAGAGCACTTCTCCCAGATTGCTGAGCAATTTGGGATTCCTAACGGCTAGCACAAATCCTTTCAATCTAAAATAAAGGATTATTTTATTAAATTTTATTAAACGCAAGTTTCCTAAAAGTATATATTATTTATCAAAATAATTTAACATATTATGCACTTTATTATGTAATTTTTTTTCTTACATAGCATTATTTAAATGCAGGTAACAAATCGTAATAAAATAGCAATGATAGCAACAATAAAATACCGACTGTGAAGTATACACATAATTGAGAAACAAAGATTTTTATACTGTGTGTAAAAAATATAACATACTCTCTGTCATAGGAATTCAGTGACGATTTTAAGATCTGGTTCAGACCCTTCTGAACATTGTTCAAATGATACGGATGTAACGCGAGATGCTTGATGGTCCTCGTGAAATGCACGCGCGACTCCTCGTCCTCCAAGAGTCCGGTGAGCTCTAGATTGCTCCACTTAACCTCGCGACTCTGAAGCTTCATTTCACCTCAAAGACAGTCAACGTTTTATTAAAAGTTCTTTAAAAACATTTCTACGTAGTATAACGCGTGCCAATGTTTTCGAGGTTAGGTTCGCTCCACTGTACAGTTCGACTCCCGCGCCCGCGCTATCGGCGGACAAAGTTCCTAAGCTCCTAAATCTTCACAACAAACCGTAGCAGACTTGTGAGTTATCACAAATGTAATTGCGAATGTAAGTTTATCGTTTGAAGTGAAGTCTTTCATTTTATTACATGTTATATTATATTGTTATATCGTATAAATAGGGATTGCATGTGGATTTAATACCGTCGAGTCGCCGCTGCCAGAAATATGAATTCGAAGAAGACCATAACCTTCGGCAAGATAAGCACCAGTCTAGCTAAGCCGGCGTCCGAGGTGGCCGAAGCCTCCAGCTCCGGATTCGGCACTTTCGGCAGGAAACCCGAGGAGACCAATGTGAAGAAGATGGACGAGATCAGGCCGGAGGACGA
The DNA here is from genome assembly GCA_021460005.1 of Tetramorium alpestre. Classification (NCBI taxonomy): domain Eukaryota; kingdom Metazoa; phylum Arthropoda; class Insecta; order Hymenoptera; family Formicidae; genus Tetramorium; species Tetramorium alpestre. The sequence goes on along the minus strand of JAJVSH010000065.1, from coordinate 95,992 downwards.
GGAGGAGACCCACAGTATGCAGAAGCTGATGGGCATCACGGGCTTCGGTAAGAAGGCCAAGTCTTTCGACGTGCAGGAGATGATGGAGAACATTACCAGGACCATCAGCAGCAGTAAAGCGGCGACAGCCGAGAAGGAAAGATCCGACGGAGTCGTGGAGTCCAAAGAGGACAAGGTGAGCGATAGCGAGAATGACGACGATGTCGACGACGACGACGACGACGACGACGATTTCATTGGCCCACCAGTACCGTCGTCGCAACCCGCTATTTCCACAGCAACCAAAGATTCAAACGCAGAAAAGAAGCGAAATGAGAAGAGCAAGAGTGACGATGATGACGATGATGACGACGAAGAATCGTCAGACACCGAGGAGGAGGAAGAGGAAGTAACGCTGAGGAACAAGATCCCTTGTTCGCACGAGGTCTCAATGACCCACGGCACTAAGGCGGTGATCGCCATCGCCGCGGATCCGTCCGGTGCCCGACTGGCGTCCGGGTCCATCGACTACGACGTCTGCTTCTGGGATTTCGCCGGCATGGACACATCCATGAAGAGTTTCAGGACCTTGCAGCCCTGCGAGAATCATCCCATCAAGTGCCTACAGTACTCGACGACCGGGGACGTAATACTGGTGATCTCAGGGGCGGCGCAGGCGAAGGTTCTTGACCGCGACGGCTTCGAGAAGTGCGAGACCGTCAAGGGCGATCAGTACATCACGGACATGGCGCGCACCAAGGGCCATACCGCCAGCCTGAACAGCGGCTGCTGGCATCCGTTCACCAAGGAGGAGTATATGACCTGCTCGCAGGATAGCACCTGCCGGATATGGAATCTGTACAGGCCGCGCGGCCACAAGAGCCTGATCAAGTGCCGTGCGCAGAACGGCGTGAAGACCATTCCCACCACGTGCGCCTACAGCCGGGAAGGCGCGGCGGTCGCGTGCGGCTGCGTGGACGGCTCGATTCAGATGTGGGACCACAGGAAGAACTTCGTGAACCCGTCTCTCGTGCTGCGAGGCGCGCACGCACAGTCCAGCGAGGTGTCCAGCCTGAGCTTCTCGTATCTCGGACAGATGCTGGCGAGCAGGGCATGCGATGACACCCTGAAACTGTGGGACCTGCGGACGTTCAAGACGCCGATTTTCGAAGCTAAAGGGCTGTTCTCGCGTTACGACACCACAGATTGCATGTTCAGTCCGGACGACTCGATGATCGTCACGGGAGAATCTCTGAACAAGGGGATGACGACCGGCAGAGTGCTATTTTACGACAGCAAGACGTTCGACCTGGTCAGAGAGATCCCCGTGACGAACTCGCACGTGATAAAGACCCTGTGGCATCCGAAGTTGAATCAGGTGTTCGTCGGCTGCGGCAACGGCATCGTCAAGGTGTACTACGACCCCAAGAAGAGCATGAGAGGCGCGAAGCTGTGCGTCGTCAAAACGCACATGAAGCAGAAGCACATCGAGATAATGTCGACTCAGCAGATTATAACGCCTCACGCGCTTCCCCTGTTCCGCCAGGACAGGCCCAAGTCAGTCCGCAAGCAGATGGAGAAGGACAGGCTCGATCCGGTGAAGTCGCGGCGTCCAGATCTGCCCATCACTTCCGGCCAGGGTGGCAGAGTGGCGTCTTCAGGAGGAACGCTCAGCTCGTACGTTATACGGAATCTCGGGCTAAGCAAACGGATAGAGGACGATCAGGATCCTAGGGAAGCTATTCTGAAGTACGCGAAGATTGCCGAGGAAGAACCGTACTGGATTGCACCCGCGTACAAGAAGACGCAGCCGAAAACGATTTTTCAAAGCGACGATCCAGATAGCGGTCCGAGCAGTAATAAGAAACAAAAAACTTAGACTTGTATTCACTTTGTATATACGCACTGTGTAATGTACAATACATATTAGCGAATTAATCGAAGGGAGAACGTAATTTTATTACGTGTAAATGATGTACTGCGAAGAATATTGTACATAATGCTTTACATATACTTTCTTTTGTGAAATTCTTCGTACGAGTCATATAATTGCATTAGAACTGTATTTAAATATTGATTTAACGAATTAATATTTAAAGATAAAACACGAGATTTGTAATATACGTAATTCGATATTTTTAATATTAAGTTAATTAATAACCGACACTACATCTCCCTTGGAGTAATTGTAAAATAATTTTCATTTTCTTCTCACATTATTTTCAGTATATTATTTTTTTATCTGTCTATAACTCTAAGAATACACATGTTACACTGTTACAATTACAAGAACACTATCACAAAAAGATAACATGTATGATAGATTATACCAGCTATATTATATAGCTATATTAAAAGATAGATTATATAGATAAATATATAATAATCTAAGTCATATATTTTTAATTTAATTATTTTATTACAATTTAGGACAAAACAATAAATAAATATGAAATAAATAAGTTCAATTTTTTATATTTAGACTACTTTCATAGTTACTGGCATATATATATATATATATATATATATATTTCCTTTTTACAAATGAAGAATATATTTAATTTAGAAAAAATATATTTAAGTAAGATTCTGTTTACAAAGTTGAACGGTTCATGGCGGAAGGAGTAGGGAACAAATATGCGCACTGTGATCACGTGATCGAGCCTAACCTCGCAGAGTCGTTGTAATGATTTGTTTACCGCCAGAATTGGAATTTGCGCGGCTTTTCGCAATGTAGGGACGAAACGGTCACTTTAACCGAGAGACTCTAGGATTCGAACGGCTTCCTTAACCGACTTTGAATTGTAGATATAGTGAAGATAACCCGGTAGCCCGCTGTCGTGTAAAACACGCTTCTCTGTAAATATGGCCAGGAGAAGGACCATGAATCGGAAACGATATTCCATCCGGAGATCCATCGACTCCGTCGGGTCCGGACATCTCGATCCGGATACAGACCTCGTGGATGAAGGTAGGAACGTCTCCCCTTTATTTCACTCTGTGACATTAACTATTACAAGCAAAGTAAAACGCCAGAATAACCTCTTCCCACATAAAAACTTCTTTCCTTTTTCACAGAGCAAACATTTTGGTGGAATCACTTGCAGGAGAATACGCCCCCACCGGGCTCCTTGATTTACAATACAAACGAAACTGCCAGACATCTAAGCGTCAATTCACAGGTGGAATCTAACCGGGGTAGTAGTGTAGGTTCAGAATGGTGGAAGAATTTGACGCATTCTGATAGCGATCACGCTGCTTCAACAAGCCGAGGACGCAATCTTAGCGCGGGTATAAATTGACAGAATATTTAACTTTATATAATAAACATTGTGATACTTACAACTTATTTATCATTTTAGAGATAGTTAAAACTTATGTAGTGCAAACTTCTGAGTCTCCGACGTCTGAGTCAGAAAAAGAGATCGACTTAAGAAAGAGAAAGGTTTATCTAAAAGCAAGTAATAACAGGAAAAGTATTAACAATGCCTTTTCAAGTGCTTTGGATGACGCCGAGAATATTCCATTAAAATTACGGATACAAGCAAACAACTCTGATTTGCGAAGCGATTCAGCCAGAGAGGTCTTGCAAGAAAGGTTGCAGGATGATGAAGAGGATCAAGAGGACAATAATTTGAGTTTGACTAGAAATATTTTGAAATCAAAGCCAACTATTTCTCGAAGAAGAAGANATGACAATACGAAAGATCAGAATCTCTTTGAGGATATACTAACACAAGATAGTGTTTTAAATGGTAGCACCGCGAGAGAATCGATCGCGCTTGAAAAAGAATCCTCAAAGCGTTTGATGCACCAAAGTATTGATGCAAGTAAGAATCATATTGACAGTCAAAGGAAATCAATGAGAGCGTCTCAATCAGTGCCGCTAGAGAGTATTGAAAGCAATTCCACGAATTTATTAAATCCAGATGTCGAGAATACAGTGCCCGAGAATAATGAGTTTGTTCAGAGCAGCGATGACAGCGACGAAATTGTACAAAGCAAATATATAAAACCTAAATCCCGCTTTATGCAACGCATGCGGAAAAGTGTAGCAAGAAATGCCTTTGCAGATGCTCTGGCTGATGACGCAGATTCCTCTAGATCTAATTTGAATAAGGAAAACGATGTTCACGAATCTTCATTAACGTCACGATCATCACTCAACTTGTCAAAAATATCAGTCACTAAATCGAAGAGTAAGATCGATATTGCGCAGAAAAATTCATCAATTCATACAAGTCCAAGATCATCTCTAAATACAACCAAGAACCAATCAGATTCAGTGCAAGCCAAAGATAATATTGAACCAAATTCGAGCAGCTCATCCTTAGATGATAATGAACTTCGCAGGAAGAAGTCCGTATTTTTGAAGCCAAAATCAAGAAAGTTTTTAGGAAATTTACGTAAGAGCGTAACTAAGAATCCGTATGAAGAAATATTTGAGGAAGATAGTAACATCAGTGCAAGAAAAAGTAATGTTTCGACTAAAGATAATCACGCTTCTTTTGAGCGAGATGAAATTGCAGAAAGGATTAGTCAGACGCGTGAATCTTTGGCAATAGAAAAAGAATCGTATTCAAAAAGAAGTAAAACTATAAGTGCAGAAGATTCTTATGACGATGTATCTCTTACGACATCAAACGGCAAGAGAGATGTATCTAAAAAATTTCATGTAACTTTGGAAAATAAGAGTAAAAATAAACTATCAGAAAATAATGATCTCATGAATGCATCAAAATCATCTTCTCGAAAGAGTACAGTAATGAAAACGCCAGAAAAAGGAGTTTCTTCCAGCCGCAAATTCATCAAAGAGAAAACTTTGGAGGAACATATAAGTACTAATGAGACAGAAACTCGTGAAGGTATAAGTGATGACTCACGCGATGACATAAACATAGAATCAGATATAAGTACGCGAGTATCTAAATCAGGCCATGAGGAGGAAACTCGTTTGACGCGTAACAGTTTAAGAAATAGATCTGAAACACTAATGCTTGTAAATGAAGCTATTGATAATTTCCTCAATGACACAAATAGAGAACAGGATTCAACTGTGTCCAAACGATCATCTAAATTAGTCTCTGATAAGGAAGCTCGTTTGACGCGTAGTTTAAGAAATCGGTCTGAAATGTCAACACCTACAAATCTAGTACAAAAAATTATTGATAATTCATACAATGATGCAAATAGAGAACAAGATTTAAATACGCCCAAACGAGTATCTAAATCAAGCCCTGAGAAGGAAGCACGTTTGACGCGTAACAGTATAAGAAATCAGTCTGAAACACCAATTCCTGCAA